>CM031983.1:16095615-16170830 GCA_018804465.1 Populus tomentosa | reverse complement strand
TAAGGAAAGGAAAGGAAATGAAAAGCATAAACAAGATATTAATGAAAGCAAAACTTCAAAATTACAAAAAAAAAATATAAAGAGAGAAATAAAGAGCATGAACTTGATGTCAACAACCAAGCCCCCAAATGCATGGCAAATGCCTCCTTTTATAGGCCAAAATTCGGAATTATTGATTTGATGACTAATTGTTGAGCGGGTGGCCAACTTTTAACTTGGTGAAAATCCTTATCTTCTTGTCTGAATAAAACGAAAATGCTACTATCAGAACTGGGTCCACTGGAAAACATGAAGTTGTAGGAAACTGACTCAGCTTTCCAGGAAAAAAAATGGAGGTCATTTGGACTTTTAGAACTCCAGAAATTGGCCAAACACTAAACAGTGTTCGGGCTCCAGGACAGATTCGGACTTCTCTATTGTTGCTATAATTTGGACTTGCAAACAGCCTTCTTAGATCTTGATGAAAACATGAAAGTTTTAGGCATATATCTTACTGAATCTGTGTAAACATTTGAGGTCATTTGGACATTTAGAACTCGAGATATGACCCAATTACCGAACAGTGTTCCAGTTTGGACTGCACCAACATCTCTTTTCTAAGTTTGGCCATCTCTTTATCCTTTCAATTTCCATACTTAAACTCATCAATCAATCCTTTGATTTATATGATAGGCCTGCATTTAAGATGAACATTTACCATATTTTAAGGCATTTTACAGTATTAGACTTGTTATTATAAAACATGCTTTAGTTAAGGAGTTATTGATACTTTAAGTGCAAAATGATGATATAAAAGCTTGATAAATATGCACTTTTAAGTACTAATCATGAAGCTTACCTTGCTTACGTGTTAGATTCGAAAGAAAAAACTGGAGAGTTGACGAATATCCCTATAGTGAGAGAATTTACAAACGTGTTCCCAGATGAATTACCGGGGTTACCACCAGATAGGAAAGTGGAATTTTCCATTGATGTACTACCCGGGACCACACCTGTTGCTCAACCACCATATAGAATGGCGCCTGCAGAATTAGCCGAGTTGAAAATTCAGCTATAAGAATTACTGGATAAAGGATTTATCCATCCAAGTAATTGCCCCTGGGGATCTCCAATATTATTTGTGAAGAAGAAAGATGGGACCCTTAGACTTTGTATTGATTACAGACAATTAAATAGAGTTACAGTAAAAAATAAATATCCATTCCCGCTGATAGATGATTTGTTTGATCAACTTAAGGGAGCCAAGGTGTTTTTGAAGATAGATCTCAGATCCGGGTATTATCAATTAAGAATAAAAGAACAAGATGTGGTAAAGACTGCATTTAGGACTTGGTACGGACATTATAAGTTTCTAGTAATGCCATTTGGGTTAACAAATGCATCGGCAACGTTTATGAACTTAATGAATCGGGTTTTTTGACCTTATCTAGATAAGTTTGTGGTAGTATTCATAGATGACATTTTGGTCTATTCCAATTCATATTTGGAACATGAACACCATTTGTATGCCAAAGTAAGTAAGTGTGAGTTTTGGTTGAAAGAAGTAGTTTTTCTAGGACATGTTATATCGGCTCAAGGAATACTAGTAGATCCTAGAAAGGTCGAAGCAGTGTTGAAATGGGAGAGGCCTACAAATGTGACTGAGATTCGTAGTTTTCTTGGATTGACAGGATATTACAGAAGATTCATTGAAAGGTTCTCCACTATAGTTATCCCGATGACTCGACTGACACGGAAGGAGATAAAATGGGAATGGACCGATGAGTGTGAACAAAGTTTCCAGGAGCTGAAAAAGAGACTAACAACCGCACCTATGTTAACCCTTCCATTTGGGACTGAAGGATTTGTAGTTTACAGTGATGCTTCAGGGAAAGGATTGGGTTGTGTTTTGATGCAGCACGGTAAAGTGATTGCTTATGCCTCAAGATAATTAAAAACTCATAAGATTAATTATCCGGTGCATGATTTAGAATTGGCAGCTGTTGTGTTTGCTCTTAGAGTATGAAGGCATTTTTTTGTATGGATCTAGAGTTCAAATATTTACCGATCATAAGAGTTTGAGGTATCTAATGACGTAAAAGGAATTGAATAAGCGGCAAAGACGTTGGGTAGAGTTAATTAAGGATTATGATTGTGTAATATAATATCATCCGGGGAAAGCAAATGTGGTTGCAGATGCCCTTAGCCAAAAAAATAAGATGATAGATGTTGTTTTAGATGACAATGATGAAAGAGAATTGCTTGAGTTAAGGAAGATAAATGCTAAGGTGGAAGTTGGACCTAGATGTTCTTTAATTGCCCAATTGCGAGTAAGGTCGATACTCCGAGATAAAGTATTAGAAGCACAACAAAATGATGACAGAGTCGGCAAAATAAGGGACAATGTGAAGTCAGGAGTTAGGACTTCCTTCCAAATCCTGGAGGATGGAATGATAGCATTTGGAAACCGAATGTATTTACCTAATGATGAAATACTAAAAAGAGAAGTGTTGCAAGAAGTACATGAGTCTAGATTTGCAACTCATCCTGGGAGTACTAAAATGTATCAAGATTTAAAAGAATGTTACTGGTGGCCGAATATGAAGAAAGATGTAGCTGAATATGTGGCTAAGTGTGGTGTATGTTAGCAAGTAAAGGTGGAGCACCAGAAGCCTGCAGGCCCTTTACAACCATTATTGATACCTCAATGGAAGTGGGAAGACATTTCTATGGCCTTTATATCAGGTCTGCCTAAAGGAAAAAAAGGCAATAATGCTATTTGGGTCATAGTGGATAGATTGACCAAGTCTGCTCTCTTTTTGCCTATGAGAAAGATAGATTCAATTGATAAACTGGCACAATTATATATAAATGAAGTGATAAGATTTCATGGAGTGCTAGTGTCTATAGTATCAGATCGAGATCTTAGATTCACATCTCGATTGTGGCCAAACATACAACGGGGTTTGGGGACAAGATTGAATTTAAGTACAACATTTCACCCTCAAACTGATGGGTAGACAGAAAGAACAATTCAAACCCTGGAAGATTTGTTGAGCGCTTGCATATTAGAATTTAGAGGCAATTGAGAGGATCATCTACCATTGGTAGAGTTTACGTATAATAATAGCTGCCAGGCAACTGTGGGGATGGCACCATATAAAGCCTTGTATGGAAGAAAATATTGAACGCCATTATGTTGGGAAGAGGTAGGGGATAAGAGGTTAAATGGACTTGAGATGGTTTAAATCACCATAGAAAAAGTAAAAATCATAAAAGACAGAATGAAAGTGGCTCAAGATAGACAAAAGAGCTATGCAGATGTTTGAAGAAGACCTTTTGAGTTTAATGTGGGTGATCGATTATACTTGATGGTCACTCCCTGGAAACACATGTTAAGATTTGGAATGAAAGGGAAATTGGCCCCAAGGTATATTGGTCCCTATGAAGTCCTTGAAAGGATTGGATCAGTGGCTTACAGATTGGTCTTGCCCTCACATCTGAATAAGATCCATGATGTATTCCATATTTCGATGTTAAGAAAGGCTGAAGTAGATCCATCTTGAGTCCTGCCACAAGTTCCTTTGGAGATTGTAGAAGACCTGAGTCTAGAAGTGAAACCAGTGAAGGTGCTAGATTTTAGTGAAAAAGAACTGAGGAATAAAAAAATTTCTATGATTAAGGTGTTATGGAGAAGTTTGCAAATCGAAAAAGTAACGTGGGAAAGAGAGTCCGAAATGAGAAGGAAGTATCCTGAGTTCATAAATACTGGTAAGAATCTAATTTCGAGGATGAAATTTATATAAGGAGGGGAGGATGTAAAACCCCGGATAATATTATTGATATTAATAAAAGTCAGGATTATAAAAAATAAGGAAAAGTGATAAATTAAATTATAAGAATGATGATATATTTGAGAATTTGAATTAAAATATTTTGTTCAAGTGTTAATATAAATAAATAAATAAATACGAAAATGTGAATACACTCTTTTTAGAATTGAATTTCATGAAATTAAAAGTACTAACGAATAACTTAGTAAAATTCAATATAACCCGGGTAACATTTGGTATAAATAGGTATCAAGATTCAGGAAAATTTAACCAAAAATCTTAAAAGTTACTATTAAGAGATATAAAAGGCATTAACAAAAAAGGGTTAAAGAAATAATGTGGGCTAAAGTGTGTGCACGGAAAGGAAAAAAAAAAACATTAGGGACATGGATGGTATTTTTAAAAAGTTAATTTTATATATATGTGTGTGTGTGTGTGTGAGTGCAAGTGTGCAGGAAGGAGAAAAAAAAGACAAAACTTACTTTTCAAAGAGAAAGAAGAAGCATTCGGCAGGAGAGGGAAAAAAACAATTCAAGCAAGGAAAAGTTTTCAATACAAAAGTGTTAAAGCTATGGCTATTACTTGGTAAAGTTCCCCTACACTTTTAAATAAGATTCTTGAAGAATAAATACTTTAAATTCATTGAACTTTGTGAAATGAGGGATTAGAGTTCATGATAAATTTTGGATAAAATGACAATTGATTGTGAAATTGTGTTAAGATTGTTGAAGTGAGTAGAGAAAGTAGGAAATTATGGTAATTGAAGCAAAATTTTAAGTGTTCTTGAAGAAGGGATTTTTTTTTGGAAAAATAATAATAAGAAGAATAAAATTTAAGAATTTGAATGAGATGATGAGATTGTGTAGGAAAGAGATGATATTAATGTTAAAGAGAGAATGGATCATGAATTTTTTTTATGTTTTCCTTTAATTTAAATTTTGGTAAAATAAATTTTATATATATATATATATATATATATATTGTTTTGAATGATGAAATGTTGTGTGTTACAATGCGGAAGTTGAAAGAATAGGAAAGAAATTTACGAAAGGAAAAAGGAAATTTTTCATGTTTCTCTCTAAATTTTATTTTGGCAAATGAAAGGATAATCCGAAGGATTTTATTTATTGAGTGTTTTGATATGAGAAGTAGAATATTGATGTGATACACATATCAATTCAGGAGAGGCTACCAGGCCGACACCACAGTAGAGAACTACGGCTCGAGCTTAGTCGTTAGGTAATTACATGATACTCGAATTTAACATTGGACAATATGTATATATATTTTTTTATCTGATTAATTATGGTTGACAAATTAGAAATTATTATGTTGTTTACTTGAGAAAATAAGATATGCGATATGATGACTTAATTCCTGAATGAATGGGATTAGTGCCCTGATGAATGGGCGTGGTTAGAAATTAAGTCCCTGGTTAATGGGATTAGTACCCTGGTGAATGGGTAAGTTGTTGAACTAATTCCTGATTTAATGGAATTAGTGCCCTGACAAATGGGCGAGATGAAGAATTAATTCCCTGGTTAATGGGATTTGTACCCTGATGAATGGGTGAAATGTTAAACTAGTTTTTGGATTGATGACAATAGTGCTTGTGGAATGGACTGGTGGAAAATTAGTCATCTATTAGTGAATGTAATGCCGTGTTAATTGGGTGATAGGAATAATTATATTTTGTTGATGTTAAAAAAAAAATCATAGATTATTCTAAAATTTAATTGATATATAATACTATATGAGCAAGTTAATTTAATGATCTTTTGACTAAATTTACAAAAAGAAAGGAAGAAAGAAATAAAGTACAAAGAATTTTATGAATGTCTTCTTTTTTTTTTCATTTGTCTAATTGAATTATTGTATTAAATCTATTTTCAGGTACATTCCCTTACCGGACTGAACAGTAGATTAGTTCCTTATATTTTGTTGGATATTATGTAATAATGAATGAATTTATCATTTTGTTATGTAATATAAGGCGTCTACAATTTATCGAAAGCTCTTTTGTGTAGTACAATCTAAATTATAAATTTCTTCTTTAATTATGAACTTATTTCGATTATAATTTCATTAATGGTTGTTATTTATAAATCTTTGAATTATGTAATGTACTTTAGTTACTATTTTTAGAATAATTCTTTAGATTGCATCCATGTAAATGTGGGATATTGAATTGTTTAGACACGTGTGAATTTAATTATTGAGAAGTTGTGATGTAATGAGAGGAGGATGTCCTGGATGATAGGACAAGTAAGAGATTTGTTAATTGGGGATTGTGGAAGAAAAGTTGATAACTTGGTACCTAAAAATATAGAAAAAACTCTGCCAAAATTTTTATTGATTACAGGAAAAAAAAATCCCTTATCTTAATTGAATTATCATGTCCTTGCTATTGTTTTGAATACAAATATTGGGGTTGTTACATACTTGGTGCCTCATAAGTGCCCATAGTATCCCAATTTTGCATATTTTTAGCTAGCAAGTCTAGGTACTCCATTGCATCATTAGGGTCTTTATATTCAAAAGTTTCATTGTACATCAATTCAATCATTTGCCTATCTTTAGGTGTTAACCCTGCATAAAATTGTGAAACCAATCTCCATGTTTTAAAACCATGATGAGGGCAAGTATGAAGCAAGTCTCGATACCTATCCTAATATTGGTAAAATGTTTCACTTGGTTTTTGAGTGAAAGTGGTGATTTGTCTTTTGAAAGAGTTGGTTCTGTGAGATGGAAAAAACTTCTTTAAAAATTATTGTTGCATTTCATCTCAAGCACGAATGGATCCTAACCTAAGATTTTGTAGCCATGTTTTAGCTTTATCTTTTAATGAAAAAGAAAAAAAGCTTTAATCTAATGGTATTCATGCTACAATTTAAGTCATTATAGGTGTTACAAACTTCTTCAAATTCTCTCAAATGCAAGTATGAATTTTCTAGATCTAAGCCATGAAAAGAAGGTAAAAGATGAATAATGTTTGGTTTAAAATTAAAATGAGATGCATCAGGAGGAAAAAATATACATGATTGCGCAATTGTTCTTGTTGGATTCATGTAGTCTCTAAGTGTTCTAACCCGATTATTCTCATTATTCTCATTATAAAGCGACTGATTATCCTCTTTAGCCATGTTTTCTAAAGAAGATAAGGATGCCCTACAAAGTCTATCATTTAATGTACGTGACCAAACTCTCATACACGTGTAGGAAGAAAATAAAAAGAATAATAAGATAAAGGAGACAAAACACAAGAAATAAAAGTTAGATAAAAGAGAAGTGAAAGGAGAAAAATATAATAAAATTTATAATTTGTACAGAAATTTACCTTCCCGGCAACGGCGTTAAAAACTTGACACGACCAAGAGATTGATGTTTTCTTCTAAGTGCAGGAGTATCGAAGTAATACATAACCCGGTAAGACCGGGATCGAACCACTTGGAGGTTAATTGTATAAATTATAGACAACAACAACAATAATAAAGAAGTTGATGACAACTTTGAGATGGAGGATTAATGTAAGGATTAAACAATGATAAAAACAAATCTCAAGGTTAAAGGATCCATTAATGGTATTTCAAATAAGTATAGTATAAACTCTTATTATTCAAGTGGAAACCACACACAAAAAAGGTTCCAATTGGATAATTTGTCATTAATAGCTCATTATAAATTGTTAACATGATCATATTAATTATTTTATTTAAGAAACACCAAACTTTTAAATATTGTCAGGAATTCATGATGCTAACTTATGTTAACAATAAATCAAGTTCCTTTCATAGCACAGGTATAGGTAATACCGTACGGTTGGGCTATGAGAGTGCAAAACATTTGTTATACCAAGTGTTATATAACACAAATCTAGATTAACTATTTAACAAGCAAGATATTAAGAATTAGTAAGATAAAAAGATAAGACATGTTAATATTAAACATTAAGGTCCATGTTGAGTTTACACCATACTTATTCTTACACCATTAGTATAACCTTTTCACTTTGACATGATAAACTTAGCTAAACATAATGAAGAAGAGAAACATAAATCAACAAAATAAGAACATAAATAAGATACAAGTTAACTAAGTAAAGGAAAGGAAATGAAAAGCATAAACAAGATATTAATGAAAGCAAAACTTAAGAATTACAAAAAATATAAAGAAAGAAATAAAGAACATCATCTTGATCTGAACAACCAAGATGCCTAAATACATGGCAAATGCCTCCTTTTATTGGATAAAATTTGAAACTATTGATTTGATGACTAATTGTTGAGTGGGTGGCCAACTCTTGACTTGGTGAAAATCCTTATCTTCTTATCTGAATAAAACGTCATTGCTAACATCAGAACTGGAACCAACTATACTCATGAATGTTATAGGAAATTGTCTTATCTTTCCAGGAACAAAAATTGAGGTCATTTGGACTTCTAGAACTCGAGATATGAGCTGAACAATGAACAATGTCTGGGTTGCAGGACAGATTCAGACTTTTTCGTTGTTGTTATAATTTGGACTTGAAAACGGTCTTTTTAAATCTTGGACTCCACATGAAAGTTGTAGGCATATGTCTTACCGAATCTGTCCAAAACATTGAGGTCATTTGGACATCTAGAACTCGAGATATGACCCAATTACCGAACATCTCTTTTATAAGTTTGGCCCTCTTTTTTTCCTTTCAATTTCAATACTTAAACTCATCAATCAATCCTTTCATTTATGTGATAGGCCTGCATTTAAGATGGACATTTACCATAAATTCAAGGTATCTTATATTATTAGGAATGTTATTATAAAACATGCTTTAGTTAAGGAGTTATTGATACTTTAAGTGCAAAATGATGATATAAAACCTTGATAAAAATATACTTTTAAGTACTAATCAGTAACGAATCACAAATTCGCTACAGAATACACACTTTTGGCAGCGCATGTTAATCCACTGTAGACAACTCAATTTCGACAACAAATCATAAATTTGCTGCAGAATACACACTTTCAGCGATGCATGCTAATTCATTGCAAACAACTTAATTTCGGCAGTGAATTACATATTCACGACAGAACATGCACTTTCGACAGCGAACGCTGATTCACTGCAGATAACGTAATTTCAGCAGCGAATGGTGATTCGCTGCAGACAACACGATTTGGCAACAAAAACTGATTCGCTGTAGGGAACACCATTTGGTAGCGAAACCTAATTCGCTACAGACAACAGAAATTGACAGTGAAAATTCCTTCGCTGCAGATAACACAAATCAACAATGAAACTAATTCGTTGCATACAACACAATTTGATAGCGAAACTGGTTCACTACAAGCAACACAAATCGTCAGGGAAACTATTTTGCTGTAAACACTCCAAATCAACTGCAAAACTAATTTGTTGCAGACATCACCCTCGGTAGAGGAACTAATTCGCTGTAGGCAACATAATTCCGGAGCAAAAATTCCTTCGCTGCAGATAACACAAATCGACAACAAAACTAATTCTCTGTAGACCACACAATTCGACAGCGAACTAATTCACTGCAGACAACATAACTTTGCACATAACATCATCTTAACATATTATTATATAATTTCATCAAACACAAGCAAAAATTTATGTCATCAACACCAACATAGTTCCAGTTTTTGTTTCAGCAGGGTCTAAGGTCCCAATGACTACACAATTTTGTACATAACCCTTTCTAACACGAGTTCTTCTATCATATATGCAAGAATCAAGACAATAACGCCATCATGCATTCTGTTTTAGTTTAAGTATGTCCTTAAGAGTTCAACAAGATCATAATTTCTGCATTTCTTCATCTCATTCCACATTTCATTCAAGTTCATCAATCATTCCATTTAGATCTCCCATTTAATTATTTCCAAAACTATGAGTGCATGAACACTAAACCTTCTACTTTGGGGTTGTCATCCCCTCCTTGTTCTGAAATCGTGAGGCAGCAACCAGCTAAGGAAGAATACTTCTTTCTTACCTCATGTTTTTTACAACTTTAGAGCAAATTTTGGTGACATGGTTCTTTCCTCAATCTCAGTTTTTCCTTCTCTTCCATCTCTGTTATATAGCGGGACCGTCACATTCCCTCTCCTCTCATGGTTTCATACATCAACGTAACTCCCTAGCTCTCTTCTTCTTCAAACAGTTAAGGTATAGGACATGCAGCTAGTGTAGGTGGGTCTTCTTCTTGAAAAAGGTGGTTGTTGTTGTAGTCACAACTGCTGGCCGGTTATGGGGAAGGGGTTTGGACTCCTTCTCCTTCCATGGCTTCAGCCACTTCTGTCTTTCCTTTGGTCACCCTTCTTCTTCAGCATTCAAAGGTGGTGCATGCATCTGGATATGCAACTATTGCAGGCAGATTTTTTGGGGAGAGGAAGAAGGCAAGAGCATGCAGCTCGTTTTGGAAAGAGTGCCCCCTTCTCTTTCCTTGCTGCATTTATACCTCTCTTAAATGCAAAGGGGTGTTTGGACGTTGGACCAAGGCTGCCCTTATCCCTCCTTTGAGTTATTTTTGGGTTGATTTCTATTCCCATTCTCTCCTAGGGTAGGCCGGTCCAACACTAATTTTTTGTTAAGTTTTACTGTGTTACTGCTGATTCATAAATCAACAGCCAATAACTACGCCATTGTCGATTTAGAAATCAGCTACCAAAAACTTTTTCATTGTCGATTTAGAAATCAGCTGTCAAAAACTTTGTCGTTGCCGATTCAATACTTAATAGAAAAACTACAGCATTACCAATTCAGAAATCAATAACCAACTTTGCCGCTGCTGATTTTTGAAATGGGTAATGGTGGTAGAGTTATTTCGGCTCTCTCTCTCTCTCACTCATTAACACAATTCCACAGAAATCCAACACACATCTAGGATAAAAATAATGACTGTTGCCTAAACAAAACAAAACAAAACCACTTGATCTTCGCCGCATGCGTTGGATCCTGCATTATTACCTTAACATTTAGTAGCCTCCAACAAATAATTGGATGCTTCATCGTCGATCAACTTCCAGACTGGATAATCATTGACGTGATGCCTTGTTGGATGGTTGAAATTGCTAAAAAAAAACAAAGTTCCTCTTATTCTTTTCTCTGCTGTTGCATATGTGTTTCTTGGGTACCCAGAGTGCTTAGTGGGCGATGGTCAAAAAAATATATATACTTCTTGGCCCCCAACTGTGGCTTTACAACGGCACCTGCGCCTGTTTCAAAATCACATGTTTTGGCAAAAACTTTTTGGATCCCACCATTATCGATGATTGCTGCTGCCTCAATTGCTGCATGTACATCTCAATTTCATTTCTTTGACCTAAGCTCCTGGCAGAGGCAGCTCTAACAAGCTTCCTGTAATCGTCATTTTCGTTAACCCGTGAATCACTTCTTCCTCCCCTCTCTGCAGCTCCAGAACTACAGAGTGCTACAGGACTCGCTACACACACACATATATAACTAGTTAGTTAGTTATTACTTGTTGTACCATGGATGTTTTTATTTTATTTTTAAATATTAGTGTTTAGACTAATTTATATGTATTTTGATTAATTTTTTAAAATTTTAAAATTAATAATTAGATAAGCTTCCAGTAATTATGAAATTTATAGTACTTAAACTGATAATTTTTAGAAAATAAATTTAAAACCTGATCAATTAAATTATTACTCTCGAGGTTACTTTATGAAAAAATATTGTGTCCCAAACCTTTTTTTCTTTAATTTTTTCTTTCTCTCTCTTGTTTTTATTTTTTTTTTGCCTCAAGCTTGTTGTATTGCATTTCATGGATAAGAAAAGCTACAAATGCACGGCTTGGCATTTTAATTTTCTGGCCTTTCCTGGCTCTTGGGCTTGCCCCAAGCAACTGGGTCTTCTGCAATATTTAGACACCACCGCCAGAGTTTGCCCGGCAAAACCTAAAACAAATTTAAAAATTCGGACAGAGCATTCACTTTAGGAACAGAAAGTAGAGAAAAAAAGCTCGATGCCCAGTGGTTAAACATATAGTTTCTCAAACTTGCGAACTACGATACGGTCAGTAGTCACTTCATCTTTGTCAAAGAATAGAACTTGGGGCAGCTTTTTGACTAAAAAAATCCTGTCTTGACTATTCCTTCAGTCTTTTGGATTAACGCAAGTAATATATATTTGAGATTGTGCTCCTAATAATAATTTAAAAAAAAAATTTATTTAAAAATATATTAAAATATATATTTTTTTATTTTTAAAAAATTATTTTTAATATAAACATATTAAAATAATTTGAATATATATATTTTTTTCATTTTAAGTAAAAAAAATTCAAAATTTAAGGAAATATGATTTGTACGGCATTCCAAATTATAACCTTATTTGGAGATCCGCCATGTGTAGCTAGATTTTTTTATATTATAGGTGTTCGGGTCAGTTTATATATACCCCGACTAATTCCCTAAGATCCTTAAGTTAATGATCAAGTAAGCTTCCAGTGACTCTAAAATTTGTAACACACGAACTGGTGATTTTTTAAAAGGCAATATAGCTAGATTTTTTTTTGGTAACTAGGGAAGTCCAGATTAGCATACATGTATTTTGACTAATTTCTTGAAATCCTGAAATTAATAACTAGATAAACTTCTAGTGATTCTGAGATTTATAATATTTAAACTAATGATTTACTGAGAGCATACCAAAATTTAACTCCAGATAATTAATGTAGCTAGATTTTTGTTAGGTAGAGATGGAGAGGTTTTGTCACATTGATAATGTCATGTTAACGAAATAAATACAACAAATCTTGGGTAAGATAAATTGAAAAGGAAAAGTTAGTTATAAGGGATCAGATTCACCAAGAGAAGATATGATCAGTCTCATCGATTCTTGGAAACAAGTTGGAAGGAATCAATTGTTTAATAATTGAATGCGATTTTTCTGCATTTTATCTACTTGGAACTAGAGTTTAAAGTATTTATATAAATATCAATAACGATAACTATTTATTATTAAATATAAATAATACATAATGGTAAAATAATAAATGTTATGCATATTTGAAGTCAATTCAGGTCAATATCTATCAAGAGTTTGGAATAAATTATCATTCTTATCCCTTTATTAGTTTCTTGAAAAGAATTTGCTCAAGAAACAGTACTTCCCATGTGACTGGTAGGATAATGTTATTGGGGGAATATATGCATCGACTCATAAAGATTTAACCTCCACGTTCTGCGTCGCAAACTTGGGCAAAAAGATCATTTCAAAAGGATTTTTTGCAATGTTGTTGACAAACATGGGAACATGGGGTCGGTCGTAGAGAGTTTTTATTCACAATATATACGTTTTATTTGTATTCTGACTCGATCATGAAAATATTGCCATGATCGAAACTCGTAGAACTTGCCATTGATCTATGCTGTAGGAGTAACTGTGTGTGTGTGTGTGTGTGTGTATATAGATGACTTTCTTTTATTTTTAAATTTTTTTTTTTATTTCCTTGACTATTAGGGATATTTTTAAATAAGTTAGCAACTCAAACAATATTAAATCATATTTCTTAAGACATCGTTATTTGATAATTTAGTTGTTTTTTAAAATATTTTTTGTACTAAAATATATTAAAATAATATTTTTTTATTTTTTAAAAATTATTTTTAAAATTAAAACATTAAAATAATTTAAAATATATATAAAAAATTAATTTTTAGTAAAAAAATAAATTTAAATTTTTATGAAATATGATTTGAATCACGTTTTCAAACGTTATTAATTTTATATGAATGAATTATACATTGGATTAGACATAATAGATACATAATGTCTTATGGAAGAACAATATAAATATGAATAAATTGACCTCTCATTCTTCATTTAAAGTTAATTGTTCGGTTTAAGAAAACAGACAAACGTTCTTGGCAACAAGAGAGAGAGAGAGAGAGAGAGAGAGAGAGAGAGAGAGAGGAAAAGTCCTTTGTACTTCATTGGGTCTGCCAACAAGGATTGGAATCACCAAAAGCAGGAATTTCTCGTTTTCTTTAGTCACATTATCTGATATTCTCATTTATTCCGAGCACAAATTCATAAATTGGGACCGAGAAAGCGATATTGCTGCAAAGAAAGAACCTTGCTGGCTGGTGCTATGCCTGTGATCGATATATGCAAGGGTAGTGATTGGCTGACAGTATTTTTCACTGAAAAATGTTTCTGTTCCTTATTTTTATTTTGCTTAATTATCCAAAATCTTCAAATCTTAGAATATCCAAACTCGAATTCAATATCAACGAACTCTTGGTGATGCAAACTTTCACTTGGGTACCCGTGATAATATACGATGAAAAACTAATAATTTCTCTCCTCTCTCTTTTTTCTTTGATTTTTCTATTTTCTTTTTTTATGTTTTTCTAAATATCTTGATAAAGAAGTTTGTATATATATGTATGTGTGTGTGTGTGTGTATTGACTGTTTATTGCAATGGTTAAGATAACAATATTTGAATTTGATGAATGTTATCAACACTATTCATTAACAGATGCTGTTAACCAAACTTTTCCCATCTATATAAAGGTTGGCTTGGCCTCACACATATAAGCCAGAGCAAGCAAACCAACAAAACATACACACAACCACTTGTCTTGTGTATTGATTGCCTAATTGTAGTTATTAACATGGCACGCCAGGCAGATCGCCTTGTTAAGATTGGGTTGGAGGGCTTTGCGGCCATAGATGAGAGCTTCGGCCGGGCCAAGAGGCCACCAGTTCTGAAGATGATCCCCAATGCTCACCCGACAAGCAAAATTCCAGCAACAAAAGTTATCGACAGCTACGAGGCAGCTCAACTTTATGGTGGGAGGGGTTCTATTAATTATCCCAAAGGAAAACCAGTTCCCTTTTAAAGATCTACATAGCTGGTGCTTAATTGGCAACCATATCTGTCTTGCATGCATCACATCCTCCAGTACTTGTATTATATATAGTCCTGCTGTGATTTATATATTCTCCCTCTACTAAACTTAGACGAGGAGAGGTGGAACTAGAGTCAACAGCTTGTTAGTTCTTCTGTGATATAAATAAAACTTCCGCTGTTATAGCCAATCTGTGCCTTCTCTGTGATTTATCATCATTTTCTATTTGGCTGTTCATATATGCATGGTCATATTAATTCTTGCTAATTATCACCGATTCACCTCTTAGCATGGAATTGAAAGATGACACAATTTGCTGTTCATATATGAAACTCTACAAGGTGTGATTTCACAGACTTGTGAGTTTAAAATTATTAGCACAAGAAACAAATGATGCGAGGGAAGCGTACGACACTAAGATTATTGCACTGCAAGGAAGAGGATATGATCATAAAGAGCACAATGCACATAGCTCTGCTATTGTCACGTGCTTGCATAAATCACAGGATATGAAACCACAAGTGATGACAAGTTTCCTATCGATCCCTATCCTGGGTTTAGGGATGCAGATTGAGTTGCTTTTAGAAACTCAAAGAATAAGAAAAACAAGACAGGTATTCCCTCGTTAATTTTGTTGGGCAAATCTGACACATGTCAATATTTTATTACCTATGATAATTTAACATCGCTAATTTCTATTAGAGAATCCATCAATAATATTAAAGTTATAATCAACAACACGACCCATTCTTTCTTCTTCATGTCCTTTTCTTTCAACAGAAAAAAACAACCTCCCCTCTTATTTTATCATAAATTTTGCTTGTATCATTATAAATTTGACCACCTTAATATTTAGTTTGTCAATATTGCTATTTTGGTTCAATTTTGTTTTAAAGATTTACCATATCAAGTAAGCAAACCTAACTTTTTTTTTAACCCATTTTTTAATGTTATTTTTATGGCTTTTTTGTGTTGTATATATAGTTTTTTTTTTTGTGTTTACTTGTTTTATAACTTTTTTCTAAAGAAATTTATTGTATGAATACATGATTTGTACATGTTAGAGTTTGTTTGAGATTTTAAAAAGTTATATTTGTTTGTCATTTGATGAAATCGAGTTTGATTTTGTAATTTAGATGTGCTATAATAAAAGAAATAATGGGTTATTTAACGAGCACGTTTTATATTTTGTTAATTTTATTGTTAAGTTGAAAATTTCAGTAAATTTGAAGAAATTTGAATTTTTGAATGATTAAAGGGTACTATTAAAATATATTGAATAAGTTTGAATTGAACCGATGATAACTAATTAGTTGGGTATTGATAACTTGTTTAGTTCACATTATTAATCAATACTTGTTGTCATATATATAATGAATGATGTTCTTGGATATATCGAGTTTCACCTAAAGGGTTATAAAGATGAATTATTGTAATAGGATTGATGGCTTTATTAATTATACACTATCTAATTCGAAGAATATCAGTGAAGGCAGTATTACATATCCATTTAAGAGATGTAAAAATAAAAAATTCCTTGATCTAGATGTTGTTACAATTTATCTTCTACAAAAAGAGTTCGTGAAAAAATACTTGTGTTAGTTTGTATACGGAGAACCCTATGTTTCTTATGAGACTATGGTAGAAATGATGGTTAACTCAACTTTTAGTTCTAACAACATGCATGAAGTTATAAATGATAATAGTAATCATTTTAAAAGTATGAAAATGGATGCAATGAGAATGAATCAGGATTATGTAGGTGAATGTTCAAGTGTAAATGAGAACTAAATACATATGTATATATGTTTTTTGAACTTTTGAAAGATTCCAACAAATCATTATAGGATAGGTGTACAAATCATATTAAATTATTGGCCACTACACAGGTGTTCACTATTAAGTCATATCATGAGTAAAGTAAAATCCACTATGATAAAATTATTGAATGAACGAGAAACATTTTCCTTGAAGGGAAAAATGTTGAAAAAGAACTTCTATAATGCTAAATCCATGATAAAACCCTTTGCCATAAGAGACCAAAACATTGACATGTGTCTAAACTTTTGTATGTGCTACCATGAAGATGTAGATTTTACCAAGTACAAAACCTATGGGTATGCTCAGTATAAACCCAAAACAGGTAGGGGGAGGACTCTTATTGCACATAAAAAGCTAAGATACTTCCCAATCATTCTTAGGCTACAAAGTTTATTCATGTCTTTAAAGATCGCTGAGCATATGACATGACATCATTCATATAATACGGTAGATAAAGTCATGTTGCATCTTTTTAATGGTGAAGCTTGGAAGAAGTTTAATATGGTACAACCTCAATTTTCAATGGAACAACTAAATGTATGTCTTGGGTTATGCACAAATGGATTCAATCCATTTGAGTCATTTGCTACACTCTTTCTTGTTGGCTGATGATAGTTATAGTTTACAACTTGCCACTAGAGATGTATATGAGGTCGAAGTTCATGTTCTTATCTATGGTCATACCTGGTCTTAATAGTTAAGGTAGGATAGATGTTCGTTTTTGACCATTGATTGATGAGTTGAATCAGTTATTGTTATTTAGGACTTTAATGTATGATGTCTCATGGAAATATAATTTTCAGATGAAGACAATTTTTATGTGGACTATCAATTATTTTTCTAGGTATGAGATGGTTTTTTTTTGGAGCACGCATGTAAAATTATCCTATCCATACTATATGGAAAATAATAAGGCCTTCAACTTAACAAATAGTGGCAATTTTTTTTTATTGCCATTAGTGCCAACTAATCATAAGTATTGAAAGAACAAAAAGAACTTATTTGTAAATAAATTTGAAAGGGATGTTGCATCACCAATACCATCGAGTGAAGAATTGTATGATGTGGTCTCGCAATACAAAGACATTATGTTTGATTTTTAATTTTAAAAGTGGAAGTTTTCTAATTTTGATGTGACATATAATTGGATAAAGTGAAGTATTTTTGGAAACTTTCCTATTAAAAAACTAATCTCCTTTGCCGTAATCTAGATGTCATGTTATCGAAAAGAACATGTTTAAAAACACTTTTAACATGATGATTAACCTGAAAGGGAAGAAAAAAGATACCATGAAAGCTAAAATGGATATACCTTTGTTCTGTTACTGTAAGAATATGAAATTGATTTATGATGGGCCACGGGTTGCAAAGCCCAAAACAAATTTTGTTTTAGAAAGATAATGCACAATTACATGTCTACTAATAGCTTAAGAGCCTGCGTTTTCTTGATGAATATGCTTTGAACATATCTAGATTGGTGAATTTAGAAGAAGACAGGTTATATGGAATCAAGAGTTAAAACTGCTATATGTTTATACAAACACTCTTTTGTAAAACCCAACAATAAAATAGGATTAGGCTGACCTATGCTAAGAAAGAATTAAAGGAAACAAATTAGTCTACTCTAGGTGAAAATTATAGGGGGGGAAACCCGGCCTATCCTAGGTAAGGACTAGGGAAGTAGAAAACCAACCCTAGGTTATACAAATAGAGAGAATAGGAACAAGGTTAACCAGCTCCCTAAACACCCCATCTTATTTATGAGTGATATAAATACAAGGGGGAGAAAAAGTGATGACTCTTCCTTTCCCTCAAAAGCTGACAACAACCATAGCTACAATAGCTTATCCCTTTCCAAAGAAAAACTAAATCAAACTAGCATGCATGTCATTTCCTTGAGTGTTTAAGTGAAAGGAGAGTTAGACAAAATAAGAATAACTAAAAACATGGAAGAAAAGGGAGCCTAAAAGGCTGGTTGGAACAACACAAGAAAGAGAGAAGAAAACCGTGAGGAAGAGAAGAAGAAACCACCAAACCTTTCTAAGATTGTTAAAAACCATGAGGTAATGGTGGTATCATTTTCTTGGTTGGGTATTATTTCATGAGTTCAGATAAGGAAGGGGTGGAGAAACCCAAAATAAAATGTTTAGGGTTCTTACATCTTTAACTCAAGACTTAACAACTAAATGAGAAGATTAAAGTAGAATAAGGAATGAAAGGACACAAGTGCAAATTTTTACAAAGGAAATATGAATGATTCGGAATGTATAAACCTAAAGGGAGGGCCAACCAGATTGAAGGGTTAGACAAAATGATATAAGCTGGTCGTAGGAGCAAGATCTATTTTATTTTATATAATCTATGATAAGCGGACAGTAAGAGCAAGGGCTATTGTTATGATAAGCTAGCCACATGAGTGGGGGCTATTATTATAATAAGCCGACTACAGAAGCACGGGTTGTAAATATATATACATGGACAAGTTGGTCTTAAGAACAAGAGTTATTCAAATATGTAACTGATGAGTTGGGCATAGGAGCGAGGGCCATCGTTATATGAATTGTTTAGTCAACCATAAAAGCATGGACTAAATTGTTAGAGTATTAAACTAATTTAAGAATTTATAATTTCAATGCATATAACATAATTTATTACTCGGACAAGATTATTGGTCTAAGGCAATGATAAGCCTTTTTTGGTGTGAGAATGTTGGATTAAATCATGCTTATTAAATAATGAAATGGTTTAATGATAGAATTTTAATGTAAAAAAATGGCATTCCTAAAAGAACAAACTATTGTATTTTTGGTTTCCAACTTATAAATTTAAATAAGTGCAAGAGGTAATTATTGGTGTTAATTGATGTTATTTGACTTTGTATTTTAAGTTGTTCTTATTGGAATTATGTTAGTCGATTACTAATTTAGGCTGTTTGCAAAACAAATACAGTCTATTAGAGTTAGTTAGAGAAGACTATATTATGTTTTTTTAAGCTGCAAATTTTGGGCAACAAGTTGAAGAATAAACATGAGTTTTTTTTTGTTTGTTTATGAAAAACAACATTTCTTTACAGAAAAAAAAAAAAGATCATACAATAACTTATAAAAACTTAACTGGATTTGTAACTTATCAAAAATTAATTGGATTCGTGGCATTATTCATATATTTAGAATTCTTAGATATTAAATTACATTTAGATCAAAGTTATATTAAACTTGATTTTTAACTTTTCAAACTATCTAATTCATTGAGAGTTGCTTGAACATGTGGTAAAAGTACTGCATCAAGAAAGTTCTTTATCTCCTGTGATTCGGAGGCATCCCATTGATGCTTTACACGTCTTTAAAAAACAAAGGAAGGAAAGAGGGAAATGCTCTGGGTATACCTTTCCTTGTTCTTTTCCAGTCCACAGAGCGCATCTTAACAGGATGAGGATTCTTTTCATCAACTTTATCAACATATGAACCTCTATTATTAAATGTAATGAAAAGTTCTTTAACTTTCTCCATGTTTCATCTTAGTCTAGAAGGATTATCCTACCTCCTCAGCATCTCGCTGCACTTGTCTTCAGATAAACAAGAATATTATTGCTTCGGAAACATAAAGATTGAAGCATCGGATTTCAGTGAGGTTTTGATGGCATGAAAAAAAATGGGTCCTATCCCTGAGAGTTTACTTTTTCTGTTCTGCATATAAATGAAATGTACAAGTCGCGATCAGAGTACCCCTCCAAGAAAATGATTTCTTTTGGAAAGTTTCGAGGAAACTGAGGCATATAATGCAATATATCCTGTCCCATAATATAAAAATAATAAATCTTAATCTTAACACATGATCAGAACCCATTTTCCTTTTGTTCTTAACAAAAGGTAAGCCACGTCTGTTTGTACTATAATAATGGAATGGAAAGGTAAAGTGTTAATAATGCCTTCCAAAGGTAACCATATGTAAATATCTATAAGTTCTCAATTGATGCCCATTATTACAGAATCTAGCACATCCTTAAATAACTAGAACAAAGCTAGAATAAACTGCCTTCATTGATTATTTTGCATTATTGAGTAGGATACATCTGCACTGGTTATTTCATAATAATTCTATTTTGTGGGATTGCACTTAGGCCATGTTTGTTTCCCGGAAAGTAGTTTCCGAGAAACTATTTTCTAAATTTTCCTGTGTTTGTTTGTTATTAGAAAAGTTGGTCAACGAAAAACACTTTCCGGTCAATGAAAAACACTTTCCAGTCAATTTTAGTCAAAGAAAAATTTGACTTGGTTTTCAGGAAAGTGTTTTCCCTTTAGCTGTGTTTGTTTT
The DNA here is from genome assembly GCA_018804465.1 of Populus tomentosa. Taxonomy (NCBI): domain Eukaryota; kingdom Viridiplantae; phylum Streptophyta; class Magnoliopsida; order Malpighiales; family Salicaceae; genus Populus; species Populus tomentosa. Next base: position 16,149,995 of record CM031983.1, on the reverse strand, counting down.
CTGGAAAGTGTTTTCCGGGAAATTACTTTCCAAACTTTCTTGTGTTTGTTTGCCAATAAGAAAGTTGGTCAATGGAAAACATTTTCCAGTAAGGCCATGTTTGTTTCTCGGAAAGTAGTTTCCGGGAAACCATTTTCCAAACTTTCCTGTGTTTATTTGTCATTAGGAAAGTTGGTCAATGAAAAACACTTTCCAGTCAATTTTAGTCAAAGAAAAATTTGACTTGGTTTTCAGGAAAGTGTTTTCCCTTTAGCTGTGTTTATTTTCCGGAAAGTGGTTTCCGGGAAATCACTTTTCAAACTTTCTTGTATTTGTTTGCCAGTAGGAAAGTTAGTCAATGGAAAACACTTTCCAGTTAAAGAAAAATTTGACTTGGTTTTCAGGAAAATGTTTTCCCTTTAGCTGTGTTTATTTTCCGGAAAGTGGTTTCCGGGAAATCACTTTTCAAACTTTCTTGTATTTGTTTGCCAGTAGGAAAGTTAGTCAATGGAAAACACTTTCCAGTCAAAGAAAAATTTGACTTAGTTTTCAAGAAAGTGTTTTCCTGAAAAATTTGAGGGGAAAATATTTTTCGGAAGTTGTGAAAAATTTAGAAATGTCATTATTTGCTTATTATATCAAATTTGATCCTCAAACTTTTGATTACTATATATATTTTGTTTTGAATATTTATTTTTCAATTTCATCTCTTAAAATTTTATTTTTATATTAACTTTGGTCCTTATTTTTATAATTGCTATTTGCTTTTTCCTTATCATATTTTTATTGAAATTTTTTATCTATCAAATTTGGTCCTTATTCTTTTGATTGTTACTTATTTTATTTGAAATAATTTATGAAATGTTGATTATTATTATTTTAATTTCTTCATCTTTCATTTTTTTTTAATTTTTTAGATTTAATCTTTATTATTTTGATTATTATTTATTTTATTTTAGATAATTTATGAAATTATATTTTTTTTCAATTTCATTCTTACTCAACTTTTTAATTTGTAAGATTTGTTCCTCATTATTTTAATAAACTTGAGAAAAATAAAATATTAATAAGTTATTTTTCAACTTATTTTCCATGACATAACCAAATACTAAAAAGTATTTTCCAACTTATTTTTTATTATACTATTAAATATCAGAAAATATTTTCTTAGAATTTATTTTTTCTAAAATTTATGTTCTAAAAAAAATTTACTTTTCAGCCTTAAAATACATAGCCTGTTCTTGTTATTTGAAATATAGAATTTATTCTAGTTGTGCAGGTAGCCTCGCTGTATACCAGTGCTTGTATTGCATCAAAAGTCAAAGTAACAACAGTGTATGTCTGTCTGGATAGACTGGTATGCTTGTGAACATGGAATCATCCAAAGTGGAGAACCCCATATCTTTTGAAAGCCTCCGTTGATTGTGGTGGGTCCAGAAAGCAGGAAGCTAGTTACAAGCTACCTGCTTTCTGCTTATATACAGTGGCGGAGCCACATAGATAATGGGGCAATTGACCCTTATTTTTTTTTTTCAATATATTTTTTATATTAAAATATGCAATTGCCCTATAAATTTTTTTTTTCAAAATACTTAGAATATTAATAATATCTTAATATATTTAATTTTTTTTGCTGGCTACTCATTAACCCAAATTACTTATTGTTAACTTACAACATAATATAATATATAATATATATGTTTAGCACATTTCACTAATTGTTTTTCTTTTATTAATTAATCGAGAGTCTTTTCTTTTTCTTTTGAGCTACTATTCTTAACTCTTTTTTTTTTGGTAAAATTTTTCTTTTAAGTTCTAAGCTATTAATTAGTTAAGTAAATAACATCTTATGTTTTATGCTTTAGGTAAGTTTTCTTCATCTTTTTTATTTGTTTCATTATTTAATTTTAGTTTTATTCTTGTACAATTAGTTATTGAAAATGTTAGGATTTATAATAATATAAGAATTTGTTGAATTAATATGTGTATGGGTAATATTATATGCATATGGATATGAATTGAAATTAGTTTTAATGCATTGATAAGTATTTTATTATGGATTTCATATTGAAAATGGATGGCGATGAACTTATTAGTGATTAAAAATAAAGTATAGGACAACTCAAAAAATTAAGGACAAAATAGAGAAATAAAAAAATATTTAACATTTATGTTTAACCCATTTGTAGAAAATAATATGTTAACAATAACAACATAAATTTATCATGACAATCCTTTTAAGTTATGGTTTTAGCTACTCTCTACCATATGTCAGCATAAAATTGTTGTCAAGAATTTCACTAGTTCTTGGAAGATTTAGAAAACACAAGCATTAAATCTACCTTAAACTAAAAATAAATAAATAACAGTTTGATTGCATATATTAAGAAAAATATATTTGATGAGATTAATGATAAAGTTATTATGAAGTGGTTTTAAAATATAAAACTCGAAAATAATAATTATAATATAAGTTTTTTTTTAATTTTAAAAGCATTTTTAAATTAATTTTATTTAATATGAGTTAGTACATATATTTCAAATTTATTTCTTAATATAATATATATCTACATAATATATAATATTAAATATTTATTGATAATTTGCCCTTTTATTTAAAAAATTCTGGCTTTATTACTGTTTTATATATATATATATATGGCCTATTTTGTACCAAGGCAAAAACTTTTCCAGTTAATTGTTCTTTCAATTATATAGTGTTATTTTCGCTTATGGCACTAGGAATCCAAAGCTCTGCTCTGATCGAGGACAGCCATGGTGGGCGGCCTTATATTACTAGAAGGCCTGGAAGACTCCCCTTAACTACATCAACATCAGCAAATATTTTTTTTTTTTTGATTAACGTGGGTGTCCGGGCCAGCTTGCATGCACCTCGACTAATCCCACGGGCCCTGAAGTTAACGACCATGTAAGCCTCTAGTGGCCATCATATGAGCAACCTAGGGATTGAACCTGAGACCACAGAGGGAGCAAACCTCTTGGTCCCAAGCTTTTACCGCTGGGCCACCACCTAGATGGTTCATCAGCAAATATTTATTTGCCATGGACCTCAAATTTCCACTGTGCGGATGCCAGAAATCACTAGTAATGAGGTAGCTCCATACCGTGGAACCGTGGTGAAGGAGCCTGTTATAGCCATCCCATACCGTGGAGCCATGGTGAAGGAGCCTGTTGTTGCCAGCAAATATTTTCCAGTGTTAAAGTGTATTTAAAAATATATTTTTATCATAGTTTTATATTATTATGTTATATTTAAAGTATCATTAAATTTTTTAACTTAGTGTGTTTTATAATAAAAAGTCTACTAATATAAGATATCTTTAATTTATGGTAAATAATCATTTTAAATGTAGATATATCTCACAATTTATAGTATTGATTGATATGTTATTTAATTATTGAAATTGAGAAGACAAATAGAGGGTTGAGTTTAAAGAAGAAATGTTGATTCAATTCAAATTGAAATATTATTCAGTTATTGAATTATAACTAGAGCTATAAAATATGAATTTTGGTCTAGTTTATATGAAAATACTAAGACATAGACCTAAAACTTTCATGAAGAGTCCAAGATTTAAAATATTTGTTTTCAAGTTCAAATTGTAGCAACAAAAGAGAAGTCGGAATCTATCTTGTAGCCAAGATATTGTTCAGTGTTTAGCCCATATCTCGAGTTCTAGAAGTCCAAATGAGCTCATTCTTGTGTTGTTGGAAAGATGAGACAAATGTCCAGAACTTTCATGAGATTATCGGTTCAAATTCTGATGTTAGTAATGATATTTTGTTCAAACAAAAAGATAATGGATGTCATCAAGTCAAGAGATGGTCACCCACTTAATAATTAGTCATCAAATCAAAGTTTTAAATTTTAGCCTATAAAAGGAGATATTTTCCATACATTTAGACATCTTGATATTCAGATCAAGATCACTCTCTCTCTTTGTATTTTGTAATGTTTAACCTTTATTTTAATTATATTATATTAATCTCTTGTTTATACTTTTCATTTTCTTTACTATACTTAGTTAACTTATATCATGTTTATGTTCTTATATTGTTTATTTATATTTTTCTTCTTCATGATGTTTAGCTAAGTTAATTTTGTCAAGGTGAAAAGGGTACACTAATGGTATAAGAATAAGTATAATATAAACTCAACATGGACTTTAATGTTTGATACTAACATGTTTTGTATTTGTTATCTTACCCACTCTTAATATCTTGCTTGTTAAATGATTAATCTAGATTTGTGCTGTACAACCCTTGGTATAATAAATACTTGGCACTTTCATAGCTTATTGTATAGTATAACCGACACTTGTGCTATAAAAGGAACTTGATTTTTTGTTAATATAAGTTATCACCATGAATACCTGACCACACATATTTACAAGTATTGACATTACTCAAATAAGATAATTAATATAATCATGTTAATAATTTATAATCCGATTGGAACCTACTTTGTATGTGATTTCAAATTGAGTAATAAAAAGAGTTTATACAATACTTATTTGAAATACCATTAGTCGATTCTCTAACTTTAACAATTGTTTTATCCTTGTTTAATCCTTACATCAATATCACTTTTCAAAAGTTCTCTTCAACTCCTTTTCAGTTGTTTATAATTTTATATAGTTCACCTCCCTGTGGTTCGACCCTGTTCTTATCGGGTTATTTATTACTTCGATACTCCTATACTTAGAATAAGATATTAATCTTTTGATTCATGTCACCGGGCTAGACCCAGCCCAACATAAAAAGAAAAAAATAAAAAAGAGTGGGTCAGACCTGGGCCTCAGGCCCAACTTAGACTGTGCTTACTGAGGGTGTATTTGGCAAAACACACCCTTATGCATTTCTCATGTATTTTATTCTCCTTTTGTGTTGATATCTAGCCAAACAAACCCTTTTTGATATTAGAAAATTCCAAAAATATTTAGGGATCTTCAATGATTTATTTATGGTCCCCTTGCGCGTTGTTTTTTTTCCTTTGCGTATTGTTTTTCTATGTTGCATGTTCAATCTACGGACCATTACTGTTAAATGCGAACATTTTATGCAATGCATTTTTTCCTTCTTGTCTAAAAAGAGTAAATAAAAAAGGTAAACAAAAGAGAAAGGCATAAGAAAATAATATGTACCACAGAATCTCTATTAACCAGTTAGGGTTTTTATTGATCAATATTAGGTAGCGACTCCTTGAATTAGATATTTTCCTTTAAAAAATAAGATGCCAGATATCTTTTTTTTCTTCCATTAAAATTTTTTAATTGATCGCCGCGATGTCTAGGCATGACAATAGTTACCAAGACATCATGTCCCAAAACATTATCTTTCTCCCCAATGAAATACCATATTAATATTTATGTAAAAGATATTTGTTACTCATTAATTATTATATTAAAAATATTTATCCCTTATTAATGTTATTAGAAAATTACTCTCTAGTCTCTATACTCAAATAAAAAGATGAGATCTATGGGCTATAAATATATCATGAATCACCCAAGTAAGAGGTTCATATTTTCTATTCTCAACATACATGTACCCTTTTCGATATAATCATTGTTGTCATACCAAAACAATAACAAACAATCTTTTTTATAGTTTAATGTTCTTTTTCATATTTATTACACTTTCCCTCTATAAAAATAGTGACCTAAGCATCAAAGGTTCCTCAAATCCACCAAATAGTTATCATGAGCTTATCAAGCCAACATCTTTCTTTACTATGGAAAATGAAAGTAATTATATAAACACTTGATTAACTTATAATTTAACCACTAAATAATTTTATTCCTAAACATCATAGATATGAGAATATCATCATATTCTAACAACTAGCAGCTCTCTCAATGCCCATCTAACAACAAAGAGGCTGAATAGTGGGGTGCAAAATGTGTTCAATGTAGAGAAGACGCTTTCAAATTATGCGAGCGAGTCAAATCATAGCACGCCACTATTGAAATCTACAATGGATTTCTCTCTATGTGCACATGAGAACAATAATTTCACTAGATAGGTTATTATTATTATTATTATTGTCACACGTGTGTGGCATCGTGGCGATCGTCCACCCTCAAGGAAAAATTATAATAGGTCTCTATCTGGCAAATATGGAGAGACAAGGAATTCTTGTTTCTTATCAATGGAAAATTTGAATGGGAGTCGCCACCTAGTATTCTGGTCACTAGAAACCCTAACTGGTCTTAAAAATCGGGTACGGAGACTGGTTGCATAAAGGAAAGGTATTAGCATCCCAACTACGCCCTACCTAAGGTAAGCTGCATTGTTTTGTCTGATAAAATCTAAAGTTTTGTTGCGTTTTTTAATCATTGGTCCTGTCTGTCTAAAATTCAAGAAAAGCTCTCATCAATAAGGAGGTTCTTATCTTAATGGGGTGAAACCTAACTGTTCTAGCGTCCGAAAAAAAAGAATTTAATATCTGGAATACGTATTACGTGTAATGTCGTACCCCGGATACTAAAAGACAAACAAAATAAATTTATTGGTTATTAAAGCCAAATCCATGTTAAAACATTGTTTTTTGGTGTATGAAAAACATAATATGATTTTTTAGCTTTGACACACTTGGCTGTATGCACAAAATATTTTTTTTTCTTTTTTTCAATTTTTTTTGTATTTTTGGAAGTTTTGATGAAAACCGAGTATTTTAATACCGGATTTGTATTTTTACGACGTAAAATATTGCCCAAAATTACATAAAAACTAAGTGGGAAAATTATAAAATTTAGAAACAAATATTTTTTTGAAATGGGTTGGGTCAAGCCCAAATACATGGGTTGGGTCGAACCTGGCCCAACTACATGGGCTGGGTTGGTGCTGCCAGCCCATTACAGTGGAGATGCAAACGTTGCAAAGGAAGAAGGAGGTGGAGAAGGAGAGGGAAGAAGGCTGACCTGTGGTGGCATAGAGGCGGTGCTGATGGAGGAGGCGACACTGTTGGTGCCCGGCGGTGCTCCTCCTCCTTCTTCCTCTCCCTCTGTTTTTTTCTTCTCCTCTTTTTTCTTTCTTTTTCTTTCCTTTTCTCCTCCTCTTTTCTCTCTTTTCTGCTCTTTATTCTTCCCCTTTTTCTTCTCCTCTCTCATTCTGTTCTCTCTCTTCTCTTGTTGTCTCTCTCTCAGTCCCCCCCTTTTTTTCTCTTCCTCCCCTGTTTTTAGAGGTAAAAACAGGGGCAGCCATTCTGCTGCCGCCCCTCTACCACCCGTCCAACATGTGGAAAGCTTTTGGGCAAGTGGGTGTTCTTGGTCGGCGTTTTTTTTAATGCTTTTTAGAGGAAGAAAGTCGATGAAAACAGGGGGAAGAAAAATCTTCTTCCGCCCCTGCCTCGCACGTCCATGGAAAGAAGAAAGGTTACAGTGTTGTTCGAAACGACATCATTTTGGGCTCGTGTTTTTTTTTTTTTGTAAACAGTGCATAAAATGACGCCCTTTTAGACAAAACACGCCATTTCATTTAAAAGAAAAAGGCGGCAAAATGTTTTAAATTTCACATTGGTCCTCAATTTGTAATTTGTTCAATCAAGTCCTAAAATGCAATTTTGATTAAAAAAAACAATGCAATTACATTCCAACAGCGGCCCTGAAGTTGGTCGCCTTATTCACTGTGATCCTTGGTCTTGAATTAATGCAATTTGACCCTCAATTGAGCAATAAACTTCTAATTTCTTCAATTTAGCCCTTGATCCAGTTTTAAATGCAGCCTCTCTATTTACACGTATTTTTCATTTTGATCCTTGGTTTCAGATTTCTTCAATTAAGTCCCTAATTGGCCATCAAACTTCAATATTTATGCAATTAAGCCCTTGATTTGACCAAATTAACTCTAAAAAATTATAATTTGACCCAAAAATTTAATTTCTTTTAATTAAAGCCCAAATTAACTCCAAAATCAATTTTTCTTGCAATCAAAACCTCTATAAATTCAATTAAACCTTCAATAAAATTTAATTGAGTCCATAAACATCTGATTTTGAACTTTTCTTCCTCAAATTGAATTTTCTTTGTCAACAAGGCTATCATCAATCCATAAAATACTGTCAAATTTTATTTTTTGTATTTTAAACCTTCTCAACCAAATTTGGATCATTTTTTTTTTAGTGTTTTGACATCCTTTTTCATTCTCATATTTTTTTGATAATATTATTTTATTGTTTTTTGTGCGGGGACCCAAAAATGGGTACAACAACAATTATTATTATTATTATTATTATTATAAGGTCATACTTTGCTTAAGTTACTAGGAGTAATTAAATCCTTTATATTGACAATTTCACTTTTTTTGTGTGTGTTTATATGATATCTTTAGAGTCGTCTTCTTTAAAAGTGAAAATGTATTAGTGGGTTAAAGCCATCTATGTTGTATATCACTTTTCATGGAAAATACTAGACACTAAAAGATTTCACAGTTTTACCGACGGAAATATTCTGTCGGTGTGTGATTGAGAGTTCGTCGGTAAATTATTTACCGACTATATTATCGCCAGAATACATCTGTCGGCTTACATTTCGTCGGTGATTCCACATTTCATCGCTATATCGATCGGAAAAAACAAAAAAGCCATTTGCCGATGGTTTTACAGACGGAATTTGTGCAAAAAAAAAGTTTCCCGCTTGAAATATACCGAAGGATTTTAATCCGTCGGTGATATTGTGAGTTACCGACTGACAGTTACCATCGGTAAATTTGTCGGTGACTGTTTGAAATACCAATTGAATATATCCGTTTGTAAATTCATCGATAAGTTTTGGCAGCTACTGTCAAACTCCGATGGATTAATTCCGTCGGTAAATCTGTCGATGAGTGTATGCAATACCGATCGAATGTATCTGTCTGGAAATTCGTCGATGATGGTGGCAACTATTGTCAAATTCCGACGGATTAAGTCCATCGGTAAATCCCTTTGTGATTTTTTTTAATTTTTTAAAAATTATTTAGAATACATAATATAAAATGATATAAATTAATGGTAATAAAAACCAAATATGCAAATAAAATTTATATTAAGCATCAAAAACAAAAAATCAAAGTTAAATAATATTCATTACAAAATGAATGTGTTTCAAAAAAATATTAAATGAAATATTAAAGGTAAATAATGTTTTATTAAAAATTAATATAAAGGAGGAGGACGAGGAGGAGGCTGCTGGTCATACGGCAAAAAAGGATTAGGTGCACATGTTCCACCTTGTGCCATGTTCATGACCATTTTGCAAAGCTGTTTGTAGGCCGCTCTTTATTGTTTGGACTCCGCTCTTTGTTGTGCTTGAGACACTTTGAGTTGTGTGTATGCCTCTAATAGGTGGTTGTATTTTTTGGTGAGCTAAGTCGTGTGTTGTTGCAAGGCCACGAACTCCTTAAATTGGGAGCTCGATATTGATTGGGAGCTCTCGACGGTTGAAGCACTACGGGCCGACCACAAGTTGGAGAGCCCATAAACTCGATTTTTATCGGGTCCACCTGATGATCCAACCTCTATCCATAAATTCGGATCGAATTCCGGATGGGTCGTTGGATCGTCCCCATATCTCTCCCTCAACCGATTATTATAGCTCTCCTGAAAATAAAAATAGTAATCATCATATTCAATTCAATAAACATAATAATAACTTACAAAATAAAATGGTTGAACAAACATACCATGAAATGTTGAGCACGACTGTCAACGAACTGTTGTGCCCCCTTTTGGTGGTCTTGACTCTGCATGTGCGTCTCCACAGACAGCTCCATCGAGCTTGGCTCACGTTCAAGAGACGTAGCCTATAATAATAAAAATTTATTAACAACAAATTAATTAAATGATATATTTTATTTAAATTAATCTTACCATTCGTTTTGCATGTGCAGCAAACGGAACGGAGCTGCCGGTGTGCATTATCACCGAGCCATGAATTGGCTAATTCCAATTGCCAGAACCAGATTGTGAGCGTTGTGTGAACCGCTCAGACGTCACGTGCTGAAGATAGTGCGGCCATATATCTTACGGGATGTATATCGGTTTGAAATCCCTCCAAACCATAACATCATTCCAGCCTTGGAACCCCCTATCCCTCGCTGTTTTTTTTGCTCTTTTTTGGGCTTCGTACCAAAAATCACGCAACTTACTTCACGCAAGAAAAAATTACATTTCGAAACATAAATTTTTTTCTAAAAAAAAAGTTGTATTGTTTTCGATGTTACCTAGTTGCCGCGTGATTTTCCCATACCCTCCTCACAATAGTGTTATGTTCACTGTCCCAGCAGAATATTCATTGTGATCATTTATTCAACGTCCATATGTATAAATTAAAATATATAAATTTACGGAAATTACCACACCACAATACCATTGATAAAATTTAAAACGGACCCATTAAGCAAGCTATTAATTATTTCAAAATAGCACATGTAATTCGGTAATTCCATAAAGTTTTAATGATTTACAAACAAATACAATTTTACAAAATCTAAAATAAACCATAACAGGTATAAAATTATACATTCATATACTACAAGTTTGTTTGAGAAATAACAATAAAACATGTACATCTACTAACAAAACACATATACTTAAAAAAACAACAAAATTGACATTTAAATGTTAAAATTTTAAAAAATAGAATTACTTACAAAAATTGATAAAATCCGTCAGAAAATCAAAACACGGGTGCTGTGACTACAAAACTTCAAGAAATATAACTTGTTGTGCTGAGATGAGGGAGATTTTTGTTTGGGTGTTGACTGTTTGCAGATGGGGAGAGTTGAGATTAGGAAGAAAAAGGAGAAATAGGGAAGGAGAGGGTCGGTAGCAGGGAATTATATTAACTTTTTTCGACGGTTTCACCGACGGATATTTCTGTTGGTGTATCCGTCGGCTTTTCTGCCGGAAAAATAGACACGTCATCGTACGGATCAACCATTTCAAATCCATCAATGATTCCGTCGGTATTTTCGACAGTGAACCGATCATGTCACTGTATAGGCTTGTCGTTTTTAATTCGTTGGTGATTCTGTCGGAAAAAACCTCCCCGCCAAAACTTCCACGTCAACGACCTGCTTTTTTTTTTTTTTTTTTAATTCTGAACTTTCCGACTGTAATTCGGTTACCTGTCCGTCGGTAGTTACCGACCAAATTACGGATGAAAAAATTTCGTCAGTAATTTTGACCTCAAATTACCGACAGAAATATTCTGTCGGTAAATCCGTTGTTATTAAGTGAATTTCTGGTAGTGAGAGTTGTCAGGTACCCCTCTAAGAAAATGATCTCTCTTGGAAAGTTCTGAGAATCTGAGGCATATAATACATTATATCTTAATCTTAACACATGAACCCCGTGGTGGGATCAGAACCAAAAGGGAAAGCCACCACTAACTGTATGTGCTCTAATGGAAAGATGAAGTGTCCAGAATGCCTTCCAAATATAATTGTGTGTCCATATCTATAAGATATCAAATGATTGTCCATTATTACAGAATCTAACACATCTTCAATGGTTGTTAACTGGTAATTCTGTTTTGTTGAATTCACTTAAAAATACGGAACTTGTTCTTGATATTTGAAATACAGAATTTATTCTAGTAGTGCAAGTAGCCTTGCTGTGTACCAGTGCTTGTACTGCATCAACAGTCAAGCTAACAGCAGTGTATCTAACTGGATAGATTGGTTGCTTGTGGACATGGAATCAGCTAAAGTGTAGAGCCCCGTATCTTTTGAAAGCCTCTGTTGACTGTGATGGGTCCAAAAAGCAGGAAGCTAGCTCCAAGCTGCCTGCTTTCTGCACATATATATAACGCTTCCCCTATTACTTATTTTGTACCAAGGCAAACAATATTCCAGTGTTAATTGTTCTTTGAATTGTAGTGTTATTTGCACTTATGGCACCTCAGGAAGATCGCCTCACAAGGATAGGAATCCAAAGCTCTGCTCTGATCGAGGACAGCCATGGTGGGCTGCCTTACATTACTAGAAGGCCTGGAAGACTCCCCTTAACTCAGGTACATCAACATCATATATACCAACATCAGCAAATATTTATTTACCATGGAGCTCAAATTTCCACTGTGCGGATGCCAGAAATCACTAGTAATGAGGTAGCTCCATATCGTGGAACCATGGTGAAGGAGCCTGTTGTAGCCATCCCATACCGTGGAGCCATGGTGAAGGAGCCTGTTATTTCCGGGAATGAGGCAGGTCAAAATTATGGTGGTCTGGAGAAACAGCCTGTTATCACCAGCGACGAGGCAGCTAAGTACTATGGTGGCTTTGTAATAGTGGAGCATGGTAGGAAGAAACAATTTCGTTCAGCTTATTAGGGTTCATATAATACAAGTTACAAAACGTACTTCTTGTCATATATGGAAGTATATAAATCTGAGACGAATGGTCTTTGAATCACCAGGTCTCTTACCCGTATAGGTAAAGTACATGTGCTCAAGTTGGCCTCCAAAAGAACCTTGTAATCTCTATATATCTTTAGGGCTCCTGTTGTCACATGTATAGTTTTCTTATCTATATAATGCAATCTGCTTTGCCATACTCTCTCTCTCTCTCTCTGTTTGTTAGCGTGTGTATGCTGTGGTGATCTTTTTTACTTCAGATAAGCCTAAGGCACACCTTAATTGGAGAACAGCAGCTAACAGAAGGAGAAAAGAACGAGGGGAAGGAAAATACAAAAACAACACACACGGAATTGAAAAACAGAAAAGAAAAGCCTTGCAATAGGATATGTTCATTAATTCAATACTAAACAACATGTGAAAGTTATGTGCTCTCCCCCAACAAAGAACCGATAAATCTTGTGAAATGCACATGGTTTTTTAATAAACTTTCTTATTCTTTGATTAAAACAATCTCAAATTAATTAATAGAGAGATTTCTTCAATTTGAAATCGACAAAAATAAAATAAAATTAAATGCATGTGGAATTGATGATCCTCAATTAGGGGTGATTATTTTTTATTCAGTTTGGTTTTTATTAAAAAAAATAACCAAACTGAAATAATTTTTTTTTAAAAAAAAAGATTAATTTTTGTTCGGTTTGATTTTTATAAAAAAAAATAGCCAAATTGAAATTATTAAAAAAAAAACTAAAACCAGTTCAAACTGCCCGTTTTGGTTTCGTTCGGTTTTTTAGGACAAAAATCAATTCAAACTAACCGGTTTTGGTTCAGTTTGGTTTGGTTTTTAAGACAAAAATCAATTCAAACAGGTTTTTTCTATTTGACTCGGTTTTTTTTGTTTGGTTTGATTTTTTCGGTTTCAAGTTTATAAAACCGAAACCGAACTGGTCGGTTTTTTAAATTTTTAATCGGTTTAATCTGGCTTTTTTCATGGTTCGGTTTTTTCAATTATTTTTTTTCCAGTTTTCTTGATTTAATTAGTTTTTTGGTTTTTTTACACACCCTTATCCTCAACAATGAAGATTCTATTAAAGAGTAATGGATATGGAAGAAATTAGTTATAGAGATTTTGACCAGAAGAAAACCTAATTTGAGGTGTTCACTATCCAAGCTGGTAGATCCAAATAATCAATGAATTTTCTAAATTGGGAGATTATGTCAAATTAAGAAAATGAATATAGAAGAATCAGTTAAAGAAATTTCTGTTTATACGTATGTGGTTACCTGTAATTAATGATTAATAAATATTGGAAAAGTGTGGTAGAATTTATACATGAGATTTTGATATGCTTTTTACTGGATTTAAGAAAAATGTAAATCTAAATATCCTATAGTTTCACCATTGAAATAAAATAAAAATAGAGCACTTATAAATGAATTTAAAAGAAATGTAAATAAAAAAAATCATATTAGCTAAAAGGTTTTATATGGACTCGCCTCTAATAATAGAAAAATTTCATATAATTGGATTTTTATAAAAAAGAAAGAAAAAAGAAACAGCCCACAAAAAGAAAATGATAGCTAACAGTATATATTCCTTCCTGATCTCTCAATTTTATATATATATATATATATATATATATATTCCGATATTCATGAACTCGTTGTTGATCCAAATTCTATGACGTGTCTTGGATTATATTTTGAATGAAAATGAAATGAAATATGCTTTCACATGGATTTGCTAGAATATTGAAGTAAAAGCATCAAACAATTCTTATCTGCCTTGCCAACCCTATGGCATTAAATATCTTTGCCCACCCCATCTATTGACCAGAATATTTCAAGCTTACACTACTTTAAATATAGCAACACTGGCTCTGGGGAATTTTTCCAGAACACGAAAAATTGGTAGAAACAGAACTTTTTTTTTTTCCTAGCTAGTCCTTAGGATCCATTTTGGAGCATCTTGTGGTTTAGTCCAAAGGTCATTCTTAGTCTTCACATTTTCTTTGTATTTAGAAGTATAAAATCGGTTATTTATTCAAGTGCTTTTTATTCCTATTTAAGTTAATATACTCAATATTCATTTATAAAAGCTTGTGTTTTTTCAACAACCTTATACATTAATTTAAATTGACTAATTGATATATGAAGATTTACAAAATTAAAGAAAGATGGTAAATTGATTGGTCACTATATTATAATATATAGTTTTTGGGTTTAAATCTTCCTAGTGAAATATTATCAGATTTAATTAGTAAATATAATGTTTTGAACTATATTTAATTAGTAAATATAGTGAATTTTGAGTCCTTAATATCCCTCAAATATCATAGGATACCCAATATATTTTAGTCCATGGTCCAAACAAGGATTTAGTAAATATACTTTGTTTTATAACTAAATATGTGATATATTTAGTCTTGTGCATCTTATAATATACATCAAGCTTTTAATAATTTGAGAATATTTCAATCAGAGCATTAATTCACCTTTATTCTTAGATAGGTGCTAGTTAGGTGGCTCGCGCTATGTCGGTGACAATTTTTTTTCAATAATATATATATATATATATATATATATATATATATATATATATATATTCAAAAGCATTGGGTATGGCTACAATACCTGACCTAACAATAATATTTATAATATTAATAATAATATTTAACTTGTCTGCCTAAATTCTTATATTTTTTAATCATTAAAAAAATTATGGTTTTTCTTCTATAGTAATAATAGTTTTATTTTTTTTAATTTACTAATGATAACAACAACAACAATAACAACATTAACAATAATTTTACCTTTCAAATCAAATCTATGGTTGTTTTTCAATATTGATAAATACTTTTTTCAAATTTATTAATTATTTTATTAATAATATTAATTATAATAAAAATAATAATATTTATAACACAAATAATACTATTCTTTATATTAATACTTTTAGTTATAATAAAAATAATAATATTTATAATACAAATAATTATATTTAGAAACCTAAAAGTTAAGAACCTTGGGTTCAACGTTGTACTCAAGAGAATTGGGTGTTGACGCAGAACCCATTAGCCTTGGATCCTGATGCCATGTGTCTGCAACTTGGGACCTGCAGCCTTACCATTCCCCTTCCATCCATTTTCTCCCCAATTATCCATTCATTGCTAGAGACATCCTAATAAAAAGATAACCTCACCCTCCCTTTGTAGTCTTTGCAACTCTTTGTGGTAAGGGTAGCTCTGTCATTACACCAATCCATAGTGTTTTGTGTCTAGAAAAACAGTAATAGGGGCACTACATCCTTTGGCACCCTAACGCCAGGTGTCAGCAGCCTGGGGCTTGCAACCCCACCATGCCCCTTCAAATCGAAACTGATCATTTTCTCTCCAACCATTCCTTCAATGCAAAATGCATCCCAATAAAAAGACAACTCCATCCTTTCTTTGCAGTCCTTGCAACTCTCCGTGGCAAGGGAAACTTTGACATTACACTGCTCCAATTCATAGTGTTTTGTGTCTAGGTAAACAGTAACAAGGGCATTAAGCCCTTTGAGTATATTGTACTAGTTAGGTGGTTTGTGCTACGCTGCGAACCAACTTTTTATTTTCATAAAATATATATATATATAAGACCCAATAACATAGAGTCTAATTGCAACGCCGGACCCAAGAGCGTCGAGTTTGGCCGCAATGCCAAACCCAACAATAGTATTTATAATATAAATAATAATAATAATAATAAACTTGTCTGCTTAATTTTTTATATTTTTTAATCTTTTAAAAAAATTATGGTTTTTCTTCAATAGTAATAATAGTATTTTTAAAAAATTTATTAATGATAATAATAATAATAATAATTTTTTATTTTACCTTTCAAATCAAATCTATGATTGTTATTTAATATTGATGATATTTTTTTTCAAACTTATTAATTATTTTATTAATAATATTAATTATAATACAAATAATAATATTGTTTATATTAATATTTTTAATTATAATAGAAATAACAATATTTATAACACAAATAATAATATTTAGAAACTTAAGACCCATTAGCGTTAGGACTTGACAATGAACCAAAGAGAATTGGATCCTGACGCAGGTCCCAATAGAATTGGGTCCTAGAGCAGGACCCATTACCCTTTGGTCCTAATGTAGGACCCAAGAGAGTTGGGTCCTGACATAGGACCCATTACCCTTGGGTTCTGAAGCCAGACTCAAGAGAATTGAGTCCTAATACAGGTCCTAAGAGAGTTGGTGTAAGATCCCACATCGGCAGGTGAGGGGTGTGTTGTTGACCTTATTAGTAGTGCTGGTGCTAACATGTTGAACGCGTTTTAAGATGTTAGGCTTAGTAGTGGGCTCGCGTCACTAGGAACAAAACCGTAAGGGCGATAAGGCTCAAAGTAGACAATATTCAGCATGTTGGGCCGGGCTGTTACATTTGGTATCAGAGCCGACCTCACTAGCTGTTCAGTTGTGCTGACGGGGTTGTCGGGCTCTTTAACGGGGGTGGATTGTAAGATCCCACATCGGCGGGTGAGGGGTGTGTTGCTGGCCTTATTAGTAGTGCTGGTGCTAACATGTTGAACGCGTTTTGGGATGTTAGGCTCAGTTATGGGCTCGCGTCACTAGGAACAAAACCGTGAGGGCAGTAAGGCCCAAAGCGGACAATATTCAGCATGTTGGGTCGGGCTGTTACATTTGGGTCCTGACGCCGGACTCATTAGCGTTAGGTCTTGACGCCGGATCCAAGAGAATTGGATCCTAACAGACAACCCAAGATATTTGGGTCCTTACGGAGGACCCAAGAGAACATTTGTACCTTTCTGTTAAAAGTTCAAGATTTGTTATGAAGAGATAAAAAAGAAATAAAGATATAATTAATATCTTAGGAATAAAAAAGAAATTTAGTGTAGGTTATGTTTTTGTGGAGGAGTTAAAAACTAATCTCGCCTATTTCCTTATGATGAGTAGACCTTTAACTAAGCCTAAATGAATATGCATTGAAGGGACAACTGGAATAAGACCCATTGCACTTGGGTTCTGATGCCAGACCCAAGAGAATTGGATTCTGACACAGGACCCATTACCCTTATCCTTGTGTCCTGAAGTCGGACCCAAGATAATTGGGTCCTAATGCCAAACAAAAAAGAATTGGATTATGACATAGGATCCATTAGCCTTGGGTTCGAACCTGGCTACATTGTCAATGGATTCAGACGTTGACACAACAACCTTGGGTCCGAACACGGACCCTAAAGCCTTGGTTCAGACAAGCTGCAAAACCTAAGTGATTTAGGTTTTTACCCCTGCTAAACCCAAACAACTTGAGTTAGGCGTCCCTTTCTAACCCTAAGTTTCTTGGGTTCGGAAAGGGATGCTTGACCCAAGTTAATAATAATAATAACAATAACAATAACAATTGATTTTACTCTTAAAATCAAATCTATGTTTTTTCAATAGTAATTATAGTTATTTTAATTTTAATAATATTTTATGAATTGAATAATATTTATAATAATATTTAACTTGTTTACCCAAGTTCTTATATTTTTTTAATTTCTTTTAAAAACATTTATGGGTGGATACATTACCAATGGGTCCAAACATCGAACACAACAACCTTAGATCCAAACATGGACCCTAGAGCCTTGCGTCAGACAGGGCTAGAAGACCCAAGTAATTTGGGTCCATGCCCCTGCCAAACCCAAGCAACTTAAGCAAGTAGTTTAAGTGTAGTAAGTATGATTATAAATACTCTAGAGCTAGAATATGAAGGTTCAATTTAGCACAACTTTAGAGTATGATAGGATTGATGATTTCATGTTGGTTTCTTTATTAAAATAGCTTCTATATCATATATGTTTAGAATCCTTTTTTTTTTTGTTGAAAGAATAAGAGTTATTTAAATGTTCTAAAAAAACCCTAGTCGTTTCTAGCTATTAGAACCCGACTGATGATTAAAGCGGTCAACTAATTTAGAGTGGTCAAGTCAATTTATTGATTAGTTCCTACAGATTTTCAAGTGTTCATCCCTGATGAACAAGAGGTTGATCGTTTCACTTGGTATCACCAAGTGGTAAACCAGTTCAATATAAATTCTAGATTTTGAATGTTTGATCCTGGTGAATCTTGAACTGATTAATCAATCCTATATACATATAGAGAGAAGTGTGTGAATTTATTTTATTTGTGATATCAAAATAAGATATAAAGATTTACACATTGCACTAAAATGAATACTTAATACTAAGTCTTCATTTGCTTCCTTCTTAAACTTCTTTCTATTTTGCTTGTCGATATATTCTTCAAATAAACCTATTTAAACTTATTCTCAACAAGACCAAATATTAGTTTAATTTTCATTTAATTTTTATCATCAAAATATATAATAGTATGAATATGTGACCTAAAGGTCAACAATTTCATGTGCCCAAATACTCTGTGTGTAAGTATATAAGGAAAATACATGTTTTCAATACTTAAAATGCAAGAACTTTTTTAGTTGAGAGATTTTTTAAATTCTTGAAAAGAACTTATTCTCACTTTTGTTATAATTCTCAGTTAGTTTATAAACTGATGTATTTTAATAATTACAAATAGAAATCATTAGATCAATTAGCCGTGTTATGCTATAGGCTAGCCAAAAAAAATTAAGCGTACAAAAGTAATGCTTAGATGACAACAATACTTTCAAAGAAGTAAGAAATTTTGAAACTTGAGTCACTAATTCGATTGGATCCAATAAGATCAAGTAATTTAATAATATAATTTAAACTGTAAAAAACGATAGTAGGCGAACCGTTAAAAAAAGCATTTGGTAGTAATTAACTAACACAAGTGAATCACTAATATCATACCCAAAAAGAAAAGAAAAAAAAAATCATTAGAGACTCACAATCACTCTATTGTGAACATTGCCTATCACAAAAAAGAGTTTGTTGAGATAGTTCAAACCTAACTACAAAAATCTAGATGAACACATCAGGAGAAATCATATAGACTACTAAAGCAACGCCCTAGAAAAGCAAACAAAACAAAACAAAATAAAATGAGCATGCGCCTATATCTAATCAATCAATTCTATTTAATTAAAAAAAATTTAACAAAAAAAAACTGAGATAACCTAATTAAATAAAAACAATTAAGGATAAAACAAAGGTCATAAAAAGCAAGAAAAAAAACAGAATTCAATCTCCAATTAAATAAATATTGAAGGATGAAAAACAAAAATTAGCTTAAAAAATAGTAAAAAAAAGCAAAGCAATCATAGGCAAACCTCATGAAACTAAGTTAATTTTCAAAGCTTACAACCCATGAAATCCTAAACACAAAGTTTAATCAAGAAACTTAAATCTTAATTAATTAAATGTTGAAGAATAAAATCAGGGGGAAACACAAAAATCTAGAGAGTTTTGCAAAGAAAAAAAAACAATAATAAAAAGAATGAGGAAGGAACTTAATAGGAAAATAATTTACGGAGGGTGGAATCAAATTTTTTTTATCTAAGATTATAAAAAAAATGAAAATTAAATTTGATAGTAAAAAATTGAATAAGAATGAAGTCGAAACAAAAGTTTAATTTAATGAATTATTTAAAAAAACAACTAAAAGAACACTAAAAAATAAAAAAAAATTATGGGCTGATTTTAAAAATCAGGGGCAAGGTGCAAACTCTCAAGAAGAGAGAGAAAAAAAAAAGAAAAACAAATGGTTGTTGGTGTCAAATTGAGTTCTTCTCGATGCACACATCATAGGTTCATAGAGAAGATGTTAAGACGAAGTGGATGCCATCCTGGAATGATTTTTTTAGTCATTGAAATCTTCTACACGAGTTGTCTGAAGACAAAAGAGCAATCGGTATCAACAAATTTTATTTTATTTATTTTTAAAAGATCAACACAATAACAACAAAAGTGTGTGCAATAACTAAAATAACATTTAAACCTAGACTCACAATATAAACATTAAGACAAATAGATCTTTTTGCTATGGTCATAAAAATAAAAAGAAAAAATGTCTTCTTTGTCAATTCATTTTCTTCTTTGTTTTTCTAATTTCAAGAGTAATATGGTTATTTTACTACATAAATTAAACAAAAAAAACTCCCTTCATGGAAGACTAACAATTTTTTTTTAATGACACCAATCTA
This sequence comes from Populus tomentosa, assembly GCA_018804465.1. Taxonomy (NCBI): domain Eukaryota; kingdom Viridiplantae; phylum Streptophyta; class Magnoliopsida; order Malpighiales; family Salicaceae; genus Populus; species Populus tomentosa. Next base: position 16,129,491 of record CM031983.1, on the reverse strand, counting down.
ATTTTATTGTGCAATAAGAAAGTGAAATAGTAGTCGTGTTGCTGATCAATTTTAAATTAAAATGCCATGGAATTCCTTACTAGTAATGTAATCTGGATCTTGGATTTTGGGTTTGTCCCATCATGGGCAGCCCAATCTCAACACAAGTCCAATATTTCTTACGTGCAGATGATAGTCTCAGAATACTCATCTCAGTACTCTCTCTCTCTCTCTCTCTCTCTCTATGCCATTGATGGCGAAGAGCACAGTTGATGATGGACTTGGATTGAGATTGGATCGTTCATAATGGGACAAACTCAAAACTAACGTATTTAATGTTTAACAATGTGAATTACTTGATATTTCACGGGGATAGGGCATCTTGGATGCTGCCAAAAACGTTCTTACTTAAAAAAATGATGAGAATTAAGAGACATCCATCAACTCCTATCAGTTTCTGCTTATTTGACGTAAGAATTATCTGCTGGGTATGATCTTTGACATCATTAAGCCATGCGGCCCAGATACAAATAAGTTACGAACTGGAATAACAACTCTAGAAACGACAAGGAGAATAGATGATCATGGCAGTGCCAAGTGTGAAGGCTAGGTGATCTGTCTATCGGAAAGAAATCATATGAGATATGACAGGTTGGGAAGCGGAAACAGAAAGTGTTTCTTTATCGGAAAGAAATCATATGAGTTCATCAACTGGTTTTCCACAAGCAGCCTGGCGTCTTAAAGTGGCTGCATATGGTCCTTTCTAACCGTAGCATTTAATTAAGCCCGTTGCTGATCAATGGGCTAGCACCTAGATTTTTCACCGCCCAAGTGGTTGTGCTAAAAATTACTGTCCACCTTTGCTCTTTGACTCGGAAATCATTCTCTTTTTTTTTTTTTCATTAAAAAATGGATACTCAGGACCAGAAAGGAAAAAAGTTAAGATATGTACGGATGGAAATTTCATTTTACTCAACAGATATCCGTGGCTGCCATACGACTTGTTTGAATCGGATTTTTATTCAATTTGAATGAAGTCAAATAAAAAACAAGTAATATTTGATGCTATTTAACTAGAATGGATGCAAAGGTATGTTGAGAAAGCCGCCCAACCCAACCCCCGTAATTTTATTTTTGCAACATAATGAATTGATGAAATTTTATAATTTTATAAATGGATTTGAAGTTTGGATTTATGAAAGAAAATATAGATTGTTTTTAAGCTGATGTTTTTTCAAATTAATTTTTTTAAATATAAAAAATAAATATTGTTTTTAATGAGTAATACTAAGCAATAAAAACATCTAATCCAATCTTATCTTACCAAATTAAGGACAAACTATAAATAATTTTAAAATTAAGAATAAATTAAGTAAAATTTGATTAAAATCACATATATACACAATATTATTTTTGCAGCTCTTACTAGCCTTATTGTTCGCATTTTACACGAGATATAAAATATTATAGTATATTAATGCAAAAGTTACTTGTTTTTTTAAAATAAATGAAAGACAATAACTAGTTACTATTGCCTAAATTATTTGAAATGCAACTTGTAAATCCTGGGACATAGTTAAAAATAATAATAATATAGAAATTTGAGGTGTAATGAAATGAGAGAGAGAGAGAGTTACAAAGATAAAAATAAGACAAGTTACGGTGGAAACTATTCAGGTCTAGCTATTTTCAAAATAACTAGATTTATTTAATGAATCAGTCAGATCATTTCTCAAAATGATCAAATCATTTTGACTTTTGCCACTTTAAAACTGACGAGGTGTTGTCAAGGGAGAAAAGATAACATTTTAATTTCTTCTTCATTTCTTTCACTTTGAAGGGTTAAAGAACAACGGTTATGAGTGAAAAGAGAGGATTTTGAGAACAAAAAACACAATTAGATTAGAAATTAAGATGGATAAATAAAATGAAGAGCAAAGAGGAAAGGAAAGAAGCTTGGAAAAAATCTTGACAGGTTAGCTTTCAAAATACGATTAACAACCGGGTAAGGTGTTTGAAACTCCTTTATATTAATTTGAACAAGTATTTAATAATTTGATGCAAGATTTTAGCAAAATTTCAATTAGGGTTCTTGAGATGAAATTTACAAGAAATTGGAATTAGTTATTGATTATTGTTATGGATGGTTAAATGACTAGAGAAAGTAAGAAATTTGTTAAATTGAATCAAAATTTGGATAGGTAATAAAGCCTAAGAGCTAACCATGAAGAGTAAAAAAGGAAGGTTTGATGAACTTGTATTATTCTTGTAAATTGTGTTGAAATTATGATAGCTAAACATATGGGCACTAGTTTGGATGATTGATCCTATTTCTACATGGTAAATGTGAATTTTGATATATTAGGAATTTAATGTTTTTTGTGAAATTGACAGAATTAAAGTGAACTTCACTTATGTTGATGTTTGTAGTGTTATGGTGAAGGGTTGATTGTTAAATTGATGAGGAAATTGAGGTTAATTGGAAAGAAAACATACCCCTTATAGAAAAGAAATATTTGGCCAATTGAAGATAATAGAAAGTGTGAGTTTGTTTGAATAAATTGATATTTGAAAAGGGTGAATTGCATTGAATTAATCATGGGATGATTAATGAGATTTAAGAATTTTAAGAAGAAAACATATCCTTATCTTTTTGGTATCTTCGACCAAAAGATAAATGAATGGTATTGTAGTGATAAGTGTTTATGTATTGACTTTTTGAGTAAAAATGAAGTTGATGCAAGAATATGAGACTTTTACCATAACTGTTAAAATTTTAGGAGAGATTGTTGAGGGGGTACCAAGATAGGATCCTATGCATAAAACTCAAACGTCAAGTTGGTGTTCAACACCTTATCAATTCTACTCTATTTAGAAATGTTAAAATATCAAAGTAGATTTTTTTTATTTTTCAATCAAGTTTATATCTTATAGAAGCTTGTTGCTCTATTCTGGACTAGATGATTAGTTCTAGGTTGAAGAACTAATACCATGTTATGGCTTGGATGATTAGCTCTAGGTTTAAGAACTAATACTCTATTATGGGCTGGATGACCAGTTCCTTGGTTTAAGGATTAGTACCCTGTTCTGGGTTGTGAAACTGGACACTCCAAATAATTCTAGGTAGCAGGGATGTCACCCTGAATGAGGGTTTATAAACCAAATCTAGATTAAAAGGAAAATCCTTTAGATGATTGCCAGACTTTTGTAATTAGTAAGAAAAGGAATTAAGTTAATTATTAAATTAATTCCTAATAGATGCATGCAATTTAGTTATTATGTAAATATATAAAATTGGATTGAAAAACCTTGTGTTATATTAATTAATTAGTTAATTGTGGTATAAAATAAATTTTAGGATCCTTGTAGCTTTGTCGGGATCAGTAAATTACGGAGCCTTGCATTTTGTGTTTTACAAGAATATAAATGATGTTATATATTTTGTGTAAGTTTTGAGATAATAACATGAATGTTAAATATTTTGTTGTATATAAATTTTAGGGTTTTCATGAGATGTTAGAGTTAAATATTTATTAAATCCATTTACCTAACGTAGATTGTAGTATAATGATGCTTGTATTAAATTCTGAATGTAATAGTTAAGTAATTCTTAGTTTAAATTATAGAATGCATATTCTAAATATTATGTTAATGATTCAATTGAACCATGTTGACATGTGAGAAATATGTTGAGGTGTGATGTGATGAGTCATGGATGTAATATGAATTGATTGAATATTGAAGTGTAATAGATCTTTAGTTGATAACTTGGATTCTCCCAATATAAGGAAAACTACTGAAATCTTTGTAGATTTCTAAATTTCAAATCACAGTAACTGTTTTTGGATTTATTACATGGAAAATGGTATCCTAATATTAGAGATGTTATAATTGGTATTAGAGCTCTAGTCTGGGTTCAAGATTTAAAATATTGTTTGATTTATGTTAAAAATATGGTATGATGGTTCGTACTAGAAAAGGTGTGATGATTGGTCCCTCTTTAACATGAAGAACATCCCAATATATTGATTATGAGGAAGTGTATAGGGAGGCTCCTATATATGACATTGCCTCATATGTATCATCACTATCTCATCAGTCAAGATTAGGGGAGTCATATGGAATCCATGTTGATGCTGATTTTAGACAGGCTAGGTTGTCATAGCTTGAGGGATCAAGTTTTCAGGGACAAAGGGGTGTGCCCCCTCCTATGCTAACTATGATATTGAAGGTGTCGACAACATCTACAAACGTTCCTTCGCCCTATGTAAACCCCATTTTTCTTGCTTAGTTAATGAGAGCTGTTATTGAGGGGATGTCATGTGCCTCGGATCCCATAGCGCTAGTCGGACCAACAATACCTATGGTTGCAACTACTACGAACAATGTTATTACTTTGGTATAGAAGTATGAAGTAATTAGGATGTGAGCCATTCTTAGGAGAGGCAAATGATGAGATTACAAGGAGACGACTTAGTAAGGTCAAAGACATTATGGATCAGATTTCGCTGGCATACGAGTTACGTGTAGACTATGCCACCCAACTACTCTTTTTAACTAGGCATGGTCTTAATGGGACATAATGAGGTTTAGGAAGCTTATTTAGCTTATAACTCAATTCAGGGGGCGTGGATTTGGCTGATTTCAGAGCTCGATCTGAGAGCCAGTTTTATTCCACTTAGCACCTCAAGTGAAGCAACAGGAGTTTCTAGCACTTGCTCAAGGTGATATGATCATGTTTGAGTATAAAAGGAGGTTTAATGATGTAAACACCCATAAAAGAAAGAGAAGTAAAGCTGAAATGACTTAACCATTGCTGCTGATTTCTGAATCAGCAGCGACACAGTTTTTTATGAATCGATTTTTGATTGTTGATTTATGAATCGATAGCGGCAAAGTTTTTGGCTCCTGATTTCTAAATCGGTAGCGGCACAGTTTGGCTGCTAATTTTTGAATCGACATCGACACTGTAAAACCTAACAAAAATTAGTGTTGGACCAGCCTATCCTAGGGGAGAATGAGAATAGAAACTAGCCCAAGATAACCTAAAAGAGGGATACGGATAACCTTGATCTAGTGCCCAAACACCCAGCACACTTATAGGGGTTATAAATACAAGGAGAGAGAAAGGGTGACACTTCATTCTTCGTAAAATGAGCTGCATGCTCTTGCCCTTTCCTCCTTAAAGAGAGCTTAATAAGATCTGTTGTATGTGCCTCCTTAGGCGTGTGAGAGAGAAGGGAGAGCTAGAGGGAGGGTTGAACTCCTGCAAAAGGCATGTGAGAGAAAAGGGAGAGCTAGAGGAAGGGCTGAACACCTACAAACATGGAAGGAGAGGGAGTCTAGAACTGGTGGGAAGCTGACTGGAAGGGAGAAACCAAGAGGGAAGAAGAAGAATAAGAAAAATTGAGTGAAGTAGGGAAGAATATTGTCAACCTCTTTCCTAAAACTACTTAGATTCATAAGGTATGGGCCATGTAGTCTCCTTCCTACTGTTTTTGAGACCCTAGAACCAAAAATGATGAAGAAGACCCTAAGAAAATTGACCTAAGACCTCTAGGCTAGCTGTGAAGGAAATTGAAATCAGCTAAGAGGATAAGGAGATAGAAACAAAATGAGGCCAATTTCTAGAACACTTAACAAAGAAAAACAAATAAATTGAATGAACAAAACATGGTAGAAGGTCGTCCATAACTGAAGTGTTGGCCAAAATGCATTATGTAATAATCTGCATGTAGGTTGACATGACCAAAATATTGATGTCTTTTCCCAAGTGTAAGGGTGTCGAAGTAATAAATAATCCGGCAAGACCGGGGTCGAATTATAGGGAGATTAATTATATAAATTATAAATAATAATAATAATAATAATAATAATAATAATAATAATAAGAAGAAGAAGAAGAAGAAGAATAAGAATAAGTTAAAGAGGAATTTGGAATGTTTGATTAATGTGAGGATTAAACAATGATAAAAATAAATGTCAAGGTTAAAGGATCCACTAACGGTATTTCAAACAAGTATAATATAAACTTTTTTTTAGTACTCAACTGGAAACCACACACAAAGGAGGTTCCAATCAGATGATTTGTCATTAATAGCTCATTATAAATTGTTAACATAATCATATTAATTATCTTATTTAAGTAACACCAACCTTTTAAATATTGTCAGGAATTCATGATACTAACTTATATTAACAACAATCAAGTTCCTTTCATAGCATATGTGTAGGTTATACCATACTGTTGGGCTATGAAAGTACTAGTCATTTGTTGTACCAAGTGTTATACAACATAAATCTAGATTAATCATTTAACAAGCAAGGTATTAAGAATTAATAAGATAAAATGATAAGACATGTTAGTAGCAAGTTGTTTAGGATATAAGCATTGAAGTTCATATTGAATTTATATTATACTTATTCTTACACCATTAGTGTAACATTTTCACCTTGACATAATAAACTTAGCTAAACATAATGAAGAAGAGAAATATAAATAAACAAGATAAAAATGTAAATAAGATACAAGTTAACAAAGTAAAGAAAAGGAAATGAAAAGCATAAACAAGATATTAATGAAAGCAAAACTTAAGCATTACAAAAATATAAAAAGAGAAATAAAGAGCATGATCTTGATCTAAACAGCTAAGATGCCTAAATGCATGGCAAATGCCTCCTTTTATAGGCCAAAATTTGAAACTATTGATTTGATGACTAATTGTTGAGTGGGTGACCACATCTTGACTTAGTGACAATCCCTATCTTCTTGTCTGAACAAAACATCATTGATAACATCCAAATTTAAACCACCTGTACTCATGAAAGTTCTAGAAAACTATCTCCGCTTTCTAGGAAAAACTATTAAGGTCATTTGGACTTCTAGAACTCGAAATATAGGCTGAACACTGAACAGTGTCTGGGCTGCAGAACAGATTCAGACTTCTCTGTTGTTGCTATAATTTGGACTTGAAAATGGCCTTTTTAAATCTTGGACTCCATATGAAAGTGTTAGACCTATGTCTTATCTTTCCATCCATATAAGGCAGACCTAAATCCGAGATCTACATCTCCAGATATGACCCAATTACCGAACAGTATTCTAGTTTAGACTAAAGCATCATCTTTTTTTTTAAGTTTGGCCCTCTCTTTGTCTTTTTAATTTAAGTACTTAAACTTATCAATCAATCCTTTCATTTAATGACACTACTGACTTCATTGTCAGAAATGCATCTTTGAAATATTTGATAAGGACAATATTTGAATAAATAAGGGTTATCCCAATAAAAGTTCACTTCGTTGAAGAACTTTCTTTTATCTTGGGTACTCCAATGAGCTGGCAAATATCCTGAAACAAGAAAATTAACAATATTAGCAAACTGACATGACCAAAAGCTTGATGTCTTCTCCCAAGTGCAGGAGTGTCGAAGTAATAAATAACCCGGCAAGACCGGGGTCGAACCACAGAGAGGTTAATTGTATAAATTATAAATAACAAGACAACAACAATAACAACAACAATAACGATAATAACAATAATAACAATAATAATAATAGTAATAGTAATAATAATAGTTATAATACTCAGTACGTGGCGTTGTTATACCTGAGAATGATCTTAAAAGATCGGGTCACAGGTTTCCAGCCTATATACTGAGTTTATGAAAAGATCAAAGATATATATAATATAAACAGAATGTAAATAATAATAATAACAATAATAATAATAATAAAGGCAGAAGATGAAGAAATTAATGAGAACTTTGAGATGAAAGATTAACGTAAGGATTAAACAACGATAAAAACAAATGTCAAGGTTAGAGGATCCACTAATGGTACTTCAAACAAGTATAGTATAAACTCTTATTACTCAATTGGAAACCACACACAAAGGAGGTTCCAATCAGATTATAAATTGTTAACATGATTACATTAGTTATCTTATTCGAATAAAGCTAATACTTGTAAATGTTGGCAGGCATTCATGATTATAACTTATGTTAACAACAAATCAAGTTCCTTTCATAGCTCAGGTGTCGGTTATACCATACAGTATGGGCTATGAAAGTGCCAAGTATTTGTTGTACCAAGTGTTATACAACATAAATCTAGATTAACCATTTAACAAGCAAAGTATTAAAAGTGAACAAGATAACAAATATAAAACATGTTAGTATCCAACGTTAAGGTCCATGTTAAGTTTATATTATACTTATTCTTACACCATTAGTGTACCCTTTTCACCTTGACATAATTAACTTAGCTGAACATAATGAAAGAAAGAAACATAAATGAACAAGGTAAGAACATAAATGAGAAAGAAGTTAACTAAGTAAAGGAAAGGAAATGAAGTGCATAAACTTGATATTAACGAAAGCAAAATATGAACAATACAAAGAGAGAAAGCAAGAGCATGATCTTGATCTGAATACCAAGATGCCTCAATACATGGTAAGTGCCTCCTTTTATAGGCCAAAATTTGGAACTATTGATTTGTTGACTAATTGATGAGTGGGTGGCCACATCTTGACTTGGTGACAATCCTTATCTTCTTTTCTGAACAAGACGTCATTGCTAACATCATAATTTGCCCAGAATCCTTAGGAATGTTCTAGGAAATTGTCTCAGCTTTCCAACAAAAAAAAGATGAGGTCATTTGGACTTCTAGAACTCAAGATATGGGCTGAACACTAAATAGTGTCTGGGCTGCAGGACAGCTTCGGACTTCTTTGTTGTTCTTATAATTTGGACTTGAAAACGGCCTTCTTAGATCTTGGTGTCTGAATGAAAGTTGTAGGCCTATGTTTTACCTTTCCATCCATATAAAATGGACCTAAATCCGAGATCTAGAACTCCAGATATGATCCAATTACCGAGCAATGTTCTGGTTTGGACTGCATCGACATCTCTTTTCTAAGTTTGGCCATCTCTTTGTCCTTTAACTTTTAATGCTTAAACTCATCAATCAATATTTTTATTTATGTGATAGTCCTGCATTTAAAATAAGCATTTACCATAAATTAAGGTATCTTATAATATCAAACTTGTTATTATAAAACATGCTTTAGTTAAGAAGTTATTGATACTTCAAGTGCAAAATGATGATATAAAACTTTGATAAACATGCACTTTTAAGTACTAATCATACCCCCCAACCAGCTTATTACTAGTCCCTAGTAATCTAAAGCGTTAAAACAGAGAAACAATTTGCAAGTTTCACAAAGCAAGGCATTCATCATTCAACTTCCATTAATCTATCCAGATAAACAAACTCTCATTAAATTTATATTCCTGCTTCATACTTCTTAAACAAGATATTAATAAACCTTCTTTTTATGTGCTCAATATATGAAAACATAGATGACGGGGCTTTTGTTGGAAGAAAACAATATTATGTTCAAATGTTTAAGGTGAACTTCCTTTGGTTGGGATTATTATTATTATTACTTTTTTTTTCTTCTTTATATATATATATATATATATATATATACACACACACATACAACTTAAAACACAATGTATCTTTAACCCATGTAATGAGTTTTAGGCTAATGACTCCCAGACCAGTTGGTCTTAGGGCATTAGGTGTTGAGACACCCCTACGAGCTTAACAACTCGGGTTGCAGATACTAATACGTAGATAGTGCAATGTTTGATTCCCTTAAGCTTTTCTCCTTAACCCATGTAACAAGCTTTGGGCCAATAGCTCCCAAGTCAGTTGACTTTAGGGTATTAGGTGTTAAAACACCCCTTCAGGCTTAATTGCTTAGGTTGAGGAGGCTACGAAACCAAACTTATCTACGTTTTTATTATCATCAATATTATCAATTTTTTTTTTTTTTTTTTTTTTGCAAATTATATACTATCCCTTTCCCTTAGTTGTTACCTTCAACAAAAGAACATAAATAATGTAATAATCCAATGTGCAACCCACAATTATATGTTAAAGTGTGTGTGTCAAAATGAAGGTTTAATAATACTTGTTAAATGAGTATAGGAGTAGAATCAAGTGATAACAATGCGAGAGTTTGTAAACCTGAATATTTCAAGAAGTATTCTAATAGGCCTTGTTATGAATATTGCAAATAACCATTAGAAAATTTTTACTAAGATGCGTCTCAAGAATAATTCCTCTTTACTCTGCCATCCTAGTAATAACAGTTTTGCCAAATAGTTTTTTTAAAAACAAAAACAGTTAGTTGGTTAGTTTTGTTTTTTGTTTTTTTTTGTTTTTTTTTTTAAACTACTACCCTCTCCCCCCAACCAAAACGAGACATTGTCCTCAATGTTCGAAGGTAGAAAGATAGAGTATAGAAGACATCACCTGAAACAGCGAACAATGACAAACCTGAAACACACTTAAACAAACATAAGAAGTAACAAAACAAAATAATATGCTATTAATAAAACCAAAAGACACAAGGTTTCACAGATGAAGGCTCAAATCTAATCTAAGCTTTTTACGGCTTTCCTTAGTTGACCAATCTAGGCGACTCATGCAGGGATCAATGACAGGGATGAAAGATTGTAGTTGGTCAATCAATTATTCAGCAGTAGCAGCAGAGATTATGATTTGTCGTGCCGAAGATGTTAGAAATTCCTGTTCCACAGCTTGATCAAGGAAAGACAGCAACTTATCATAAAAACCATTAACATTTAACAAACCTATAGGTTTATGGTGAATGTGCAGTTGGGTCCAAGATGAAATATGAAAGATCTCTTCCAATGTGCCCAGACCACCTGGTAAGGCAATGAAAGCATCAACATGGCTAAACATGGTGTTCAGTCGGTCAGACATTGTGGAGACCTGTAGTTCCTCTCCAATTGTTTTTCCAATGATGTCTCCATTTGCTAAAGCTTTGGGGACAACCCCCAAAACTTGACTGCCTCCCAAAAAAGCAGCCATTGACACACCTCCCATTAACCCAAGGCTACCTCCCCCATACACTAAATGAATCTTTCTTTCAACTAGTACCCGACCAAGATGATTTGCTGATTCTAAAAACTCCTTTTCTTTCCCAGGACTGGATCCACCGAAAACACAAATATTTTTTATGTGATGACTTGAGGAACCTGCCATTTCTACACACTTCTATATTTGATGAATGTATGGGATGAGTAGAAATGAAGGGAAGGAAGAGAAGAATTTATAGATGAAAAATTGAAAATGCAATCATATCACCTATATGTAGGCCAGCTGTTGTCTCACACTCTCTCTCTTTATTTATTTATTTTGACAAATCGTGTATGTACAGGTAGTTGTGATTGTGGCTCACATCTTCCCTTGGTTTTACGTCCAAGAACGGCTTAAACGCCCTCTATGGGTCGGGGATAGGCTTCCCATCCAGTTTTCTTAAAAACTGGCAAACAGGGTCTTTTTTAGTCAGATTCCCAAGACTAAGTCGATCATGTTCTTTATGGAATTGTGGCCATAAATCATGAATTACACGATGCACATCTCCACTAGGATGCGTCTCAAGGGTCAACAAAAGATTATCTAAAGACCCCTTACTCAGGCCATCCTTAATGAATTGTATCTTATCTTCACAGTTTACAGATACCATTCCTAAAGAACGACATGTTGCATTGCAAGTCCATCTGGCACATCTGTGACAGACTTTCAGTCGTTTTGCACGACGTTTCTTTGCAAAAGTGCTTGTACCTGTTCCAGGCATGTGTGAAATGAAAGAATTGGAGGACTCACCTGATAATCGGACCTTTGCTTCAATTAGCCAGCGAATATCTTCAGGAATTCCTTGATTCATTAACAACCTCAATCTTGCACACCTAGCACGGTAAATTTTTGTAATCGCATTTAGAGGCAGAGCGGGAAAATACCTTTTCAACTTTTCAAGAGTAGTGTCCATTTTCAAAAGAGAATTAGGGAAAAGATTCAAAGAAGGGAGAAAAAGCTAAGAATTGTACACATATATACAAATATCAGTTATTTGGGAAACTGAAAGAACCGACTTAAGTCACGGAGTACCGTTATCCGCCATTTGACCGGGGTGAGAGAGACTAGCAAAACAAAAGTTGCACCAACACAAAACAATGTGCGAAAAATAAAATAATCAACCTTTATCTACAAGATCATTCAAACCAATGGATGCATTTTCACTAGGAAACTCATCAAAGTAAGCTTTCAAACGATGTCTATTTACCTTCAAACCGTTGTCATTCTTTGGATTCTCAATATCAATGGCCCCATAAGGATACATGTGTTTCAAGATAAATGGACCGCTCCATCTTGATCTTAGTTTTTCAGGAAATAATTGGAGTCGAGAATTATAAAGCAAAACTTTTTTACCAGTATCAACTTTTTGACAATTTTCACAAGTTTTGCAGAATGCATGTGTGTCCTTGAACATGGTGGGCCAATAAAATCCATTTTGTAAGATTTTTGCAGTCGTCTTTCTTAATGAGAAATGACTCCCACATGCCTCAGAATGACAAAGTTTAATGACACTACTTACCTCATTGTCGGGAATGCATTTTTGAAATATTTGATCAGGACAATTTTTGAATAAGTAAGGGTCATCCAAATAAAAGTTCTTCACTTCGTTCAAAAACTTTTCTTTGTCTTCAGTACTCCAGTGAGCTGGCAAATCTCCTAAAGGAAGAAAATTGATATTTTTAGCAAACCAAGGCATTGAACTAAGAGAAAGTAAGAATTCATCAGGAAAGTAATCATCAATTGGTGGGATGTCAGATGTCAAATCTGTTGTCACTCTTGACAAAAGATCGGCATCAATATTTTTTGTGCCTTTTTCATCCGTGATTTCTTCCTGAGAATAAATCATTTGCAAATCTTCAGATTCATCCAACTCAATTTTACTCAAAGTAGATTCAAGTTGATCATGAACTAATTATTCAATAAGATCTACTTCTTGTAAATCATTATCATCTCCAGGCTGCTTGCAAATGTTGAAAATATTCATCTCCAATGTCATGTTTCCAAAAGATAACTTCATGAGTCCATTCCTACAATTAATCAATGCATTAGAAGTTGCAAGAAACGGACGTCCTAAAATAATAGGAAATGAATTACATGCTTCAACAGGTTGCGTATCCAAGACAATAAAATCCACAAGATAAATGAATTTATCGACTTGTACTAACACATCTTCAATTATTCCTCTAGGCACTTTTACAGATCTATCGGCAAGTAAAAGAGTTACAGAAGTTGGTTTTAACTCACCTAGATTGAGACTCTGAAAAACTGAGTATGGAAGTAAATTCACACTAGCTCCAAGATCAAGTAAGGCTCTTTCAATTTTATGTTCTCCAATAAAGCAAGAAATTGTAGGACAACCAGGTTCTTTATATTTCAAAGCATTATTGTTTTGAAGAATGGCACTTACTTGTTCGGCTAAAAAGGCTTTCTTTTTCACATTCAGTTTTCTCTTCACAGTGCACAGATCTTTCAAAAATTTAGCATAAGAAGGAACCTGTTTAATAGCATCCAACAAAGGTATATTGATCCTTACCTGTTTGAAAGTTTCAAAGATTTCAGAGTTGTGATTGACTTTCCTTTGTTTGGTCATGGCATGAGGAAATGGAAGTGCTGGTGGGGAATCAGCCTTTTCTTTGCAATGTTCAGGTTCAACCCCTTCCTTACCCTCAGAGATAGACTCTTCATCTTTCTCACAAGGTTCAAGAATAGGTTTTTCAATAACCTTACCACTACGAAGAGTGATGACTTATTTGACTTGATCCATGTGTTGGCTTCCAGAACTACTTGCATTTGCATTGTATTGCCCCTTTGGATTTTGTTGTGGTTGAGAAGGAAACTTACCTTTCTCTTGGAAACTGAGAGCAGATGTTAATTTTGCAAGAGCATCTTTAAAATCGATCATACTTTGAGCAAGTTGAGTGTTGATTGTCTCCTGCTTTTCAATGAATGCATGCAATGTTTCCTCAAAATTTCTTCTAGGAGGTGGAGCATAAGGAGGTGCATATCCATGAGAATTTTGAAAATTATGGTGTGCTTGAAACGGTGGGTGTGAAGTTTGTGCATTGTTACTATCACTCTTCCAACTAAAATTTGGGTGATTTCTCCAACCAGGGTTATACGTTTGTGAGTATGGGTTATGGTTTGGCCTTTGGAAACTGTTTAAAGCATGGGCTTGTTCATGGAGGCATTCCCTAAAAGAAGGCAAAGTTGGACAATCATTTGTTGAGTGTTCATTGGTTTCACAGATTTGACACACAATGTCTTGAACAAATTTTAATTGACCACTCTTTTTCAATTCAAGTGCTTCGACTTTTCTAGCTAAAGATGCAAACTTGGTTTGGAGGTCATGATCTTCCCTAAGGTTGTGCATACCTCCACTAGATGTATGAGGTTGAGTTTTACTTGGTGCCTCATAAGTACCTGTGGTGTCCCAATTTTGAGCATTTTCGGCTAGCAAGTCTAGGTACTCCATTGCTTCATTAGGGTCTTTATCTTCAAAAGTTCCATTGCACATCAATTCAACCATTTGCCTATCTCTAGGTGTTAAACCTTCATAGAAATGTGAAACCAATCTCCATGTTTCAAAACCATGATGAGGGCAAGTATTAAGCAAATCTCGATACCTATCCCAACATTGGTAAAATGTTTCTCCTAGCTTTTGAGTGAAAGTGATGATTTGTCTTTTGAAAGAGTTTGTTCTGTGAGACGAAAAAAACTTCTTTAAGAATTGTTGTTGCATTTCATCCCAAGCACGAATAGATCCTGGTCTCAAATTTTGTAGCCATGTTTTAGCTTTATCTTTTAATGAAAAAGGAAAAAGCTTTAATCGAATGGTGTTCATGCTACAATTTGAGTCATTATAGGTATTACAGACCTCCTCAAATTCCCTTAAATGCAAGTATGGATTTTCTAAGTCTAAGCCATGAAAAGATGGTAAAAGTTGAATAATGCCTGTCTTAAAATTAAAATGAGATGCATCAGGAGGGAAAACTATGCATGAGGGTGCACTTGTTCTTGTGGGATTCATGTGATCTCTAAGTGTTCTCATACGGTTATTCTCATTATTCTCATTATGAAGCGATTGATTATCTTCTTTAGCCATATTTTCTGAAAATGATGAGGATACCCTACAAAGTCGACCACTTAATGTACGTGACCAAACTCTCATGCACGTGTAAGAAGAGAATTAAAGGAAGAAAAGAAAAGAGAAGAAAAAGAAACAAAACAAAACAAAACAGAAGACACAAGAGTTAGAAAAAAATAAAAAGTGAAAAGAGAAAATAAAATAAATATTATAATTTATACAAGAATTTACCTCCCCGGCAACGGCGCCAAAAACTTGACACGACCAAAAGCTTGATGTCTTCTCCCAAGTGCAGGAGTGTCGAAGTAATAAATAACCCGGCAAGACCGGGGTCGAACCACAGAGAGGTTAATTGTATAAATTATAAATAACAAGACAACAACAATAACAACAACAATAACTATAATAACAATAATAACAATAATAATAATAATAATAGTAATAATAATAGTTATAATACTCAGTACGTGGCGTTGTTATACCTGAGAATGATCTTAAAAGATCGGGTTACAGGTTTCCAGCCTATATACTGAGTTTATGAAAAGATCAAAGATATATATAATATAAACAGAATGTAAATAATAATAATAACAATAATAATAATAATAAAGGCAGAAGATGAAGAAATTAATGAGAACTTTGAGATGAAAGATTAACGTAAGGATTAAACAACGATAAAAACAAATGTCAAGGTTAGAGGATCCACTAATGGTACTTCAAACAAGTATAGTATAAACTCTTATTACTCAATTGGAAACCACACACAAAGGAGGTTCCAATCAGATTATAAATTGTTAACATGATTACATTAGTTATCTTATTCGAATAAAGCTAATACTTGTAAATGTTGGCAGGCATTCATGATTATAACTTATGTTAACAACAAATCAAGTTCCTTTCATAGCTCAGGTGTCGGTTATACCATACAGTATGGGCTATGAAAGTGCCAAGTATTTGTTGTACCAAGTGTTATACAACATAAATCTAGATTAACCATTTAACAAGCAAAGTATTAAAAGTGAACAAGATAACAAATATAAAACATGTTAGTATCCAACGTTAAGGTCCATGTTAAGTTTATATTATACTTATTCTTACACCATTAGTGTACCCTTTTCACCTTGACATAATTAACTTAGCTGAACATAATGAAAGAAAGAAACATAAATGAACAAGATAAGAACATAAATGAGAAAGAAGTTAACTAAGTAAAGGAAAGGAAATGAAGTGCATAAACTTGATATTAATGAAAGCAAAATATGAACAATACAAAGAGAGAAAGCAAGAGCATGATCTTGATCTGAATACCAAGATGCCTCAATACATGGTAAGTGCCTCCTTTTATAGGCCAAAATTTGGAACTATTGATTTGTTGACTAATTGATGAGTGGGTGGCCACATCTTGACTTGGTGACAATCCTTATCTTCTTTTCTGAACAAGACATCATTGCTAACATCATAATTTGCCCAGAATCCTTAGGAATGTTCTAGGAAATTGTCTCAGCTTTCCAACAAAAAAAAGATGAGGTCATTTGGACTTCTAGAACTCAAGATATGGGCTGAACACTAAATAGTGTCTGGGCTGCAGGACAGCTTCGGACTTCTTCGTTGTTCTTATAATTTGGACTTGAAAACGGCCTTCTTAGATCTTAGTGTCCGAATGAAAGTTGTAGGCCTATGTTTTACCTTTCCATCCATATAAAATGGACCTAAATCCGAGATCTAGAGCTCCAGATATGATCCAATTACCGAGCAATGTTCTGGTTTGGACTGGATCGACATCTCTTTTCTAAGTTTGGCCATCTCTTTGTCCTTTAACTTTCAATGCTTAAACTCATCAATCAATCCTTTTATTTATGTGATAGTCCTGCATTTAAAATAAGCATTTACTATAAATTAAGGTATCTTATAATATCAAACTTGTTATTATAAAACATGCTTTAGTTAAGGAGTTATTGATACTTCAAGTGCAAAATGATGATATAAAACCTCGATAAATATGCACTTTTAAGTACTAATCACAAACCAAGGTATTTTGTGATATCAAATTCATCAGGAAAGCAGTCATCATTTGGTGTGATGTCAGATCTTGAATCTATTGTCAATCTTTACAAATGATCCGCGACAACATTTTCGATGACTTTCTTGTTTTTGATTGTGATATCAAATTCTTGAAGTAACAAAATCCATCGTACCAATCTAGCTTTAGAATCCTTTTTTGAAAGAAGATATTTCAAAGCTGCATAATCACTAAAAACGACAACAGATGAGCCAACAAGATAAGATCTGAACTTGTCACATGCAAATACTACTGTAAGTAATTCCTTTTCAGTGTTAGTGTAATTCATTTGAGCACTATTTAAAGTTTTACTTGCATAGTAAATCACATAAGGTTTCTTATATTTTCTTTGCCCCAAGACAGCACCCACAACATAATCACTAGCGTCACATATTATTTCAAAAGGTAATAACCAATTTGGAGGTTGAATGACAGCAACAGAAGTAAGCAAGATTTTAAGTTTAACAAATGCTTTTTCACATTGTTCAGTCCATTCAAAAATATTTTTCTTTGTTAGAAGGTTACACAATGGTTTAGATATTATATTAAAATCTTTGATGAACCTTTTGTAAAAACTAGCATGTCCTAAGAATGATCTAACAACTTTAATAGATTTTGGTGTTGGCAACTTAGCAATTAACTCGATTTTAGATTTGTCAACCTTAATTCCTTTCGATGAAACAATGTGACCAAGTACAATGTCGATTGTTACCATAAAATGACATTTTTTGTAATTCAGTACAAAATTCTTCTTTTCACACCTACTCAAAACCTCTTCTAAGTTAGTCAAACAATCATCAAATGAATTGCCAAAAATAGAAACATCATCCATAAAAATTTCAAGAAAACATTCAACCATATCATTGAATATGCTAAGCATGCATCTTTGAAATGTGGCTACTGCATTACATAATCCAAAAGGCATCCTTTGATATGAAAAGGTACGAAATGGACATGTGAAAGTAGTCTTCTCTTTATCTTCCAACGCAATTTCAATTTGATTGTAACCTAAATAGCCATCTAGGAAACAATAAAATTCATGACCTGCAACTATTTCTAGGATTAAATCCAAGGTAAAGGGAAATGATCTTTTCTACTCATTGAATAAAGTTTCCTATAGTCAATGCACATGCGCTAACCAGTAATAGTCCTAGTTGGAATTAACTTATTTTTCTCATTTGTTATTGTAAACCCAGGAAAAAATAAAGATTGCTTAGATTGCAAACTAACTACATAAGAAATAAAAGTGAAGAAATTCATGCATATGGTTAAATAAAAACAGAAATTTAGAAATTTTTGGATATAAGTTTATGGACGAAATATTTCGAGACATTATAAATCAACCCGAAAATGTTGAGGGTTGGATTAAATTATAGAAAATAAAATAAACTAAAAGTTATGGGATGAAATTATAAGAAATGAAAAGATGTATAACTTAATTATAAGAAGGGGAAAAAAAAGGAGAGAAATGTGGGGGCCTAAATGCAAATAAGAAAAATTATAGAGCATAAATGCTTCTATTCTCACTAAAAATCTGTAGAAATCATAAGGAAAGAAAAGAGGGAGTTTTTGTATTTATTCTTGCAAAATCAAAAGAGAAACACTAAAATTTCAAGAACCCATCCAAGATTAAGGGTTTATTGATGGAATAAACACTTGCGGGCAAGGGATTAACAAGGAAATTGAAAAAGAAGAGAAGATGGAGGGCTAGCTGTCATTAGATAAGAAAGGAGGGAGTTGAAAATATTCAACTGGTTAAGGATCAAAACCTTAATTCGTACCAGGTAAGGTGTTCTAAACATGATCTTATAAGTCATTTCAAATTTGATAATGAATTGATGCCTTGATGTGAATTATAGATTAGGGTTCTTAGACTTGAATTGGGGGAAAAGTATTTGTTGTTAAAATTAAATTAATTCATATGTGGTATGTGATTGGGGACGTGAAACCATGATAAGTTACCTAGAAAATGTAGTTTGTGAAAGTTATGTATGAAGGGAAAGGAGGGGTGATGAATCTGGATAGACTCACCTCCTGACCTTCAGTAAGATTTTGGATAGAAGGATGAGGGAATTAAAACCAGGTTCCTCATAGAAATTGTAGTTTTGGATGTTAACTAACTAATGAAATTGGTCTTACTTAATTTAGTGCTGTAGAACCCCAGTTATGGGTTATCAACCGAGACGGGGTCATGACAGACCCTGTAGAGTAGTAAGTTTAATTTTTTTTTGAGCAATTTTGACTATCTTAGAGGCAGAACTAAATTCTTCTTAATTCATAAAACTTGTAGCCTCATATTTTAACTTTCTAACAAGACTAATCTCACTTAAATTGGAGTTCTATAACTCTAGATAAGTTAAAAATCTGAGGAGAGGTCAAACAATAATAGTTAAAAAATGAGACAGTAACAGTTTAATATCTAGACAGTAACAACTCAAAAAAAAAGACAGTAACAGTTCAAAAATTAGACAGTAACGGTTCAAGACAGTAACCATTCAAAAATGAGACAGTAACGGTTCAATATCTAGACAACAATGGCTAAAAAATAAGATAGTAATAATTCAAAAATAAGACAGTAATAAAACTTGTAACCTCATATTTTAACTTTCTAACGAGACTAATCTCACTTAAATTGAAGTTCTATAACTCTAGATAAGTTAAAAATCTGAGGAGAGGTCAAACAATAATAGTTAAAAAATGAGACAGTAACAGTTTAATATCTAGACAGTAACAGCTAAAAAAAAAAGACAGTAACAGTTCAAAAATTAGACAGTAACGGTTCAAGACAGTAACAGTTCAATGTCTAGACAGTAACAGTTCAAAAATGAGACAATAACAAAAAATGAGACAGTAACAGTTTAATATCTAGACATAGATAGTTCAAAAAGGAGATAGTAACAGTTCAATGTCTATACAGTGACAGTTCAGGATTTAAACATAAATGGTTCATATATATATATAAGGAATGATGATTGTGGTTGGACAAAAAATAACAATATTAATGGGTGAAATGAGAAAAGCATAAAATATTAAGAAATGACTGAAAGAAAGACTTATTGGTTGTTGGTATAGTTATAATAAAACATATCCTTGAGTGAGAAAAATTTATGAAAGAAACCTGTGAATTTCAAGAGGGACCACAAGTGTGGTACAACAGTAGTTGGGGAGCACGAGTAGAGCTTCTATTGCAGGTAGGTGATCCGCACCTATACTTTCTAGTTTAATTCTATGACTTAATATGTTATTGATGTGAGATGTGAATTACTGAATGTTGGATATTAGGAGAAAGGAAGAAAGTTTGTGAAATGATGTCGATATTTGGATAATATTCTAAATGCATATGTATTCAAGGTGAACGATTGTTCTGTGAATTGCCAAGTGATGAAATTATAGTTGATAAAGAAAATATGAGAAGTGTGATTTGGGGCATGAACTAGCATACATATGGTGTATGTTAGGATCTCGGGTAAGGGAATCAAGATGTATTGACTAGCATATATTTAGTGTATGTTAGGATCCTGGGTAAAGGGATCACCATGTATTGACTACATTACATTTAGTGTATGTTAGGATATCGGGTAAGGGGATCACCTTGCATTGACTCCTACAGGATGATGATGATAACAGTGAAATTGGTATTGGTAATGTGTTGAGTGAAAATAATCATGGGTGGTTTTATGAGATCTTGAATGGAGGTTGATAATAGAAGAGGAAATCGTTTTTAGTAGTTGAAAGAGAAAAAGTCTCCAATAAGAACCAAAAGGGAGAAGTAAATAAAATATAAATGTATGTTGCCTTTTTAAATTGTTGGATATTTGTATTGCTATATTATTGTGATATTCATATTTCAATAATATGTATTTTATTGTCAGGACAAGAGTAGATTCTAGCTTAGGTTCACTTTTTTGTAATTTAGGTTCTAGGAAGTATACCTTTGTATTTGGTAATATTACAACTTTTATTTAACTCGATTTCTATAATTGATGTTTAAACTTTAATAGATGAATTTAATTTGGTAGTTTGTATAACTATATTCCATTAAGCATGTTTATATCTGTAACCATCCATAATGATAATTGTTGTACAATATATATCATCAACATTGTGGTTGATATGAATGGTGATGTTTGTGGGATTGAGACCCAGGATGACTAGGCTAAATTGAGTTGGAGATGCGGTATATTAGAAGTGTAAACAGGTCGTACGTCGATAACTTGAGATCTCCTGGTATAAGGGATACTCCGTTGAAATTTTAGTAGACTTTAATGCAAATACCATATATATATATATATATATATATATATATATATATATATAGTCACTCTGTTTATCATCTAACATGAGATAGTTGTTTTATCCCAAATATAGGAATGTTACAGTTATCATAGTAACTCTAGACTTCTTGGGTACAACCTGGGTAGGACTTGCCCATTTATTGTCAGAAATATAATAAATGATTCCATTATCTAGAAGCTTAATGACTTTATTTTTCACTACTTTTCTCATATTAGGATTAAGCCTTCGTTGTATTTCTCTAGAGAGTTTAGCATTTTCCTCCAAATAAATCCCGTGTGTGCAAGTCAATGGGCTAATTCCTTTTATGTCAGCTATGGTTTATCTTAATGCATTTTTGTGCATTTTCAAAGTCTGTAATGACTTACCTTCTTGATGTGCATTAAGTTTGGAAGAGATTATTACCAGAAAGGTTTTATTTTCTCTAAAAAATAAGTATTTAAGATTGAATGGTAACGGCTTCAAATCAGGTTTTAGTGGTTGAACACTTAAAGGTATGGACTCAATTGAATGTGATGACAATTCTTCAATTTGTGGTCTCCAATTACATGCCTTTGATTTTTTCTGAAAATAGACCATTTGCAAATCATCAAATTCATCAATCTTAGTTTCACTGAGAGTGGTTTGAAATTGATCATGAACTAATTTTTCAATAAAGTCCATTTCTTGTAAATCATTATCATCTCTAGGTTGTTTACAAATGTTGAAAATATTCATCTCCAATGTCATGTTTCCAAATGATAATTTTATCAGCCCATTCCTACAATTAATCAATGCATTAGAAGTTGTAAGAAACAAATGTCCTAAAATAATAGAAATTAAATTACATGCTTCAACAAGTTGTGTATCCAAGACAATAAAATCCACAGGATAATTGAATTTATCAACTTGTACTAACAAATCTTCAACTATTCCTCTAGGCACTTTTATAGATCTATCAGCAAGAAAAAGAGTCACAGAAGTTGGTTTTAACTCACCTAGATTGAGACTCTGAAAGATTGAATATGAAAGTAAATTCACACTAGCTCCAAGATCAAGTAAAGCTCTTTTAATTTTATGTACTCCAATAAAGCAAGAAATTGTAGGATAACCAGGGTCTTTATATTTCAAAGCATTATTGTTCTGAAGAATGGCATTTACTTGTTCAACTAAAAGGGTTTTTTTTTCACATTCAGTTTTCTCTTCACAGTGAACAAATCTTTGAAAAATTTAGCATAAGAAGGTACCTATTAATAGCATCTAACAAAGGTATATTGATCCTTGTTTGAAAGTTTCAAAGATTTTAGAGTTGTGATTGAATTTTCTTTTGTTTGGTAATGGCATGAGGAAATGAAAGTGTTGGCGGGGAATTAGTCTTTTCTTTGTAATGTTCAGATTCAACCCTTTCCTTACCCTCAAAGATTAACTCATTATCTTTCTCACAATGTTCAAGAGTGGGTTTTTCAATAACCTTACCACTGCGAAGAGTGATGACTGATTTGACTTGATCCATATGTTAGCTTTCAGAACTACTTAAATTTGCATTGTATTGCCCCTTTGGATTTTGCTGTGGTTAAGATGGAAACTTACCATTCTCTTAAAAACTAAGAGCAAATGTAAATTTTGCAAGAGCATCTTTAAATCTGTCATGCTTTGAGCAAGTTGAGTGTTGATTGACTCTTGCTTTTCAATGAATGCATGCAATGTTTCCTCAAGATTTCTTCTAGGAGGTGGAGCATAAGGAGGTGCATATCCATGAGAATTTTGAAAATTATGATGTGCTTGAAACGGTGGCTGTGAAGTTTGTGCATTATTGTTATCACTTTTCCAACTAAAATTTGGATGATTTCTCCAACCAACCAAGGTTGTATGTTTGCAAGTATGGGTTATGATTGGGCCTTTAAAAACTGTTTAAAGCATGTGCTTGTTCATAAAAGCATTCCTTGAAAGAAGTCAAAGTTGGAGAGTTATCGGTTGCATGCTTATTCGTTTAACAGATTTGACACACAATGTCTTGAATAGATTTTAATTTACCACTCTTTTTAAATTCAAGTGCCTCAACTTTTCTAGCTAAAGATGCAAATTTAGCTTGAAGGTCATGATCTTTTCTAAGGTTGTACATACCTCCACTAGATGTATGAGATTAAGTTTTACCCAGTGCCTCATAAGTGCCTGTAGTGTCCTAATTTTGAGCATTTTCAGCTAGCAAGTCTTGGTACTCCATTGCTTCATCAGGGTCTTTATCTTCAAAAGTTTCATTGTACATCAATTCCACCATTTACCAATCTTTAGGTGTTAATCCTTTATAAAAATATGGAACCAATCTCCATGTTTCAAAACCATGATGATGGCAAGTATTAAGCAAGTCTCGATACCCATCCTAACATTGGTAAAATGTTTCTCCTGGTTTTTGAGTGAAAGTGGTGATTTGTCTTTTGAAATAGTTTGTTTTGTGAGATGGAAAAAACTTCTTTAAAAATTATTGTTGCATTTCATCCCAAGCATCAATGGATCCTGGTCTCAAATTTTATAGCCATGTTTTAGATTTATCTTTTAAAGAAAAAGGAAAAAACTTTAATATGATGGTGTTCATGCTACAATTTGAGTCATTATAAGTGTTACAAACTTATGCACATTCTCTCAAATGCAAGTATGGATTTTCTAGATCTAAGCCATAAAAAGAAGGTAAAACTTGAATAATACCTGGCTTAAAATTAAAATGAGAAGCATCTAGAGGAAAAATGATACATGATCGCGTACTTGTTCTTGTTGGATTTATATAGTCTCTAAGTGTTCTAACCTGATTATTCTCATTATTCTCATTATAAATCGATTGATGATCCTCTTCAGTTATGTTTTCTAAAGAAGATGAGGATACCCTACAAAGTCTATCATTTAATGTATATGACCAAACTCTTATGCATGTGTAGGAAGAGAATAAAAATAAGAAAAGAAAAGGAAAAAGAAAAGGAGACAAACCACAAGAAACAAAAGTTAGATAAAGTAAAAGTAAAAAGAGAAAAATATAACAAAATTTATAATTTGTACATAAATTTACATCCCTGGTAACGACGCCAAAAACTTGACACGACCAAAAGATTGATGTCTTATCCCAAGTGCAGTAATGCCGAAGTAATAAATAACCCGGTAAGATCGGGGTCAAACTACAGAAAGGTGAACTATATAAATTATAAATAATATATCTATTTAATAAAATAAAGAGTTTATAAGAATTTTATGGGATATTGATATAAGGATTAAACAATGATAAAACAATTATCAGGGTTAGAAGATCCACTAATAGTATTAGAAAAAAGTATAGTATAAACTCTTTTTATTAATCAATTGGAAACCACACAAAGAAGGTTCCAATAAGATGATTTATCCTTAATAGTTCATTATAAATTTTTAACAAGATCATATTAATTATCTTATTTAATTAACACCATACTTTTAAATATTGTTAGGAATTCATGATGCTAACTTATGTTAACAATAAATCAATGTCCTTTTATAGCATAGCTGTAAGTTATACCATATGGTTGGCTATGAAAGTGTCAATCATTTTTTATACCAAGTGTTATACAACACAAATCTAGATTAACCATTTAACAAATATGGTATTAAGAATTGTAAGATAAAAAGATAAGACATGTTAATAATAAACTTTCTTGGATATAAACATTGAAGTCCATGTTGAATTTGTAATATACTTATTCTAACACCATTAGTGAAACATTTTCACCTTGACATAATGAACTTAGCTAAACATAATAAAGAAGATAAACATAAATAAACAACATAAGAACATAAGTATAGTAAAGGAAATGAAAAGCATAAACATAAAATAAAAATAAGAATTACAAAATACAAAGAAAGAGAGTGATCTTGATCTGAACAACCAAAAGGTCTAAATGCATGGAAAATTGCTCCTTTATAGGCCAAAATTTAGAACTATTGATTTGATGAATAATTGTTGAATGGGTGGCCACATCTTGATTTGGTGACAATTCTTATCTTCTTATCTAAACAAAACATTATTGCTAACGTTAGAATTTGAACCAACTTTACCATGAAAGTTTTAGGAAATTATCTTATCTTTCAAGAAAAAAAAAAATTAAGGTCATTTGGACTTTCAAAACTTGAGATATGGGCTGAACACTGAACATTATCTGGACTGCAGGACAGATTCAGACTTCTCCGTTGTTGCTAGAATTTGGACTTCAAAATAGCCTTTTTAAACCTTGGACTCCATATGAAAGTTTTAGGCCTATGTATTATCTTTCCATCCGTATAAAGCAGACCTAAATATGAGATCTACAACTCTGGATATGACCCAATTACCGAACTATTTTCTAGTTTGGATTGAACCAGCATCTCTTTTCTAAGTTTTGCCATCTCTTTAACCTTTCAATTTCAGTAATTAAACTCATCAATCAATCCTTTCATTTATGTGATAGGCTTGCATTTAAGATGAATATTTACCATAAATTAAGGTATCCTATAGTATCAGACTTGTTATTATAAAACATGATTTAGTTAAGGAGTTATTGATGTTTCAAGTGCAAATTGATTATATAAAACCTTGATAAAAATGCACTTTTAAGTACTAATCACATACTCTATGTTAGCCTAATGTTTCTGTTAGGACATTTCTTTTTATACTGACTTTAAACATTCCACCTTTTTTTCCCTTGTTTGAAAACGGCGGTCTACTTGTAAAATCATCACCATCTCTCGTTTTACCTATTCCCTAATGTACCTGTGGACCCTTTCCAATACAGGCTTTCAAAGCTTGTGCCGCCTCAATCAGTTCTCTCACTAATTTAAACCATAAATCAATTAACCCTTGCCTTAATTCCTTTCAAAGTCCATTCATCAACTTCTCAATCATATGTTGTTTAGTGGGGATGTAGGGCAAAGCAAATAGTGAAAGATCATGGAATTTCCGCTCATATTCTAAAGCTGACATTTCCTTTGTCTCAATGCCAAGAATTTTTGTTCCTTCACTTTTCTAATCCACAACCTGGCTATCTCAACATCTTGTTTCCCCCAAATATAGTTTACAACTCATTTCTCTCATGCTTTTAACCAACCATACAAGTAATACCATGATGTTCCCACTCTTTTTTGCTACCCCATCTCTGTTGTGGGTATTTCCTTCATCCGGTTTGTACTTTTTCTTCTTCAACTTTTAGGGTTCTTCCTTGCAAGAACCCTGATGTAAACCCCCGTAAATAAAAATAAATAATAAGAACAATAATAATAAAAAGAAAGAATAAAAAAAAACAACACATAGGATCGAAGTAATGATGTTTCGATGAGTAATGGATATTCGATATGAAAGAAATGAATAAATAGTAGGAATGACAATAAATGTGTCATGTGAGAGAGAGAATGATCTCCATAAACAAATTTAAAGATATTGTTGAAGTCGAAAAGAGAGTCATGATTTTTAGTTTAAAACTTGTAACGTTGGCGAAACCAGTGATGAGGTTTCAATGGATGAAAGAATAAGAAAAAAAATAATAATAATAGAAGATATGTAAACCCCGGTCAAAACACGTATTTTGACAAATTAATGATAAATGTGGTAATATTGAATTTATTGAGTATAAATTAAGGGGAAATGTCATGGGGATCTAAGTAAATAAATTAATGCATGAAATTCAGATTTTTGTGTAAAAGACACTAATTGTCTAGTTTTACGATATCGATGATATATCTCAATCCGACCGTTGGATCGGGTTGAAATTTTGTAAGGAATCTCCAGACATATTGTTTTATATTAGGTTCAACTTTCATGTCAATCGGAGTTGGAAAAGATTTACGAAGAGTACTGAAAATCGGGTAAATGAAAAAAGATGACACAAGGGGCATTTTTGTAATTTTATCAAAACAAATATTGTCCTCTCCTCTCTTTAAAAACAGAACACGTCCTCTGCAAATGAAAAAGGAAAGAGGAGGGAGACCATTTGTTTTGTCCCATTTTCTTCATTTTCTCTTCATCTCTTCAAGCTAAATCAAAAGGGAGTGTTCTTAGGAGGATCCTATCCAAGAAAACAAATTAAATAACAACTTAGAGAGTTATAGAGCTTGAGAGAAACAAAGAGAAGAAGCTGGAAATTGGAAGAGGAGGACATGATTTTTGTAAATTTTTGCAAGAATTCATTGAAATAAGTTAAAGTAGCAAAGGTAAGCAATATACCCTTTAGTAATTTCGTTTTTCTCTCTTGTTCTTGCATGAGGAGAAGAAAACCCCCAAGTTTAAAATTCTAGGGTTCATATAAATATTTTGGGGGAGTAATTGTTCATGTGAATTTCGAGATTAATTGCATGAAAATGGCTTGATTACTGAAAAATAGAAAGAATCAATTGATTTGAAACTATAGGTTTTGGGATTGCAACAAGGCAGGCACTTCGGCAGCCATAGTTTGACTTTCCACCGTTGGATTAAATTGATTTTTGGATATGTTATTATGCTCAATGTCACCTACATTCTGACCGGAGGGATTGTAAATATCAGATTTCGTTTGAGGGCTGTCACCGGAGGAACATTTCTGGAAAATCACACTTCAAGACAGCCTTGTTCGTCAACTGTTTTATCATCATTTCACCGTTGGATTGGTCTGGATTTTGGATATGTTGTTCATCCAGATGTTATATAAATTCTGAACGGTTTAGATCGGAAAAGAACACTCCTACCAGAAATTGTACTTCCTGAACAGCAGGTCTCCAAATTTCAGGTCAGTCTGTTATTGTTCTGATGTCGGGAGTTTTAACCGTTGGATGTATGTTAATTTTGGATATGTTATTATGCTCAATGTCACCTACATTCTAACCGGAGGGATTGTAAATATCAGACTTTGTTTGAGGGCTGTCACCGGAGGAACATTTCTGGAAAATCACCCTTCAAGACAGCCTTGTTCGTCAGCCGTTATGTACTTCCTGAACAGCAGGTCTCCAAATTTCAGGTCAGTCTGGTATTGTTATGATATCGGGAGTTTTAATCGTTGGATGATGTTAATTTTGGATATGTTATTCTAATGACGATGATGTATAATTCCACCGTTTGGATGTATTGAACTCTAAATTAAAATAATGATGTTTTAAGTTTGGTTTGAGAAATATTGAATGAGAATATGAGGGTTAGCATAAAAAGTATGTTTTGGGACTAAGGATAATGGTAATGGGTTTAATGATGATGGTTGTGTTTGTGTTCTGTTTGAGTCATGTTTGATGTGTTGATAAGTGATGGTATAGTTAAATTCTATAAAGAATAGTGATTGACTAATATTTTGGTTGTGTTAGAATGGAAAATCATGTTGTAAGTTGAATTATGATATAAGGAATCATTTTGAGTGTGCTTTTGGAAAAATTTGGCATGTGTAGTCATTGATAAAATTTAAGTTAAATTACATTGTTTGGTGATAGATTAAATGTCTTGGGACAAAAGAAAATCGATGATGAAAAGTCATGCCCTTTAGACATTGAAGATCATTGATGAAGAATTGAATTAAATGGGCGTTTAATTTAAATGACAAGTACGAAAATAAAATACATTCATGGAAATTGTTTATGGAAGTATTAGATTTTATGAATTTATGAATATTATGAATAAATCGGGAAGATTCAATAATGATTCAGGATGTTATATTAAAAATGTAGGAGAAGCATTCACTCGACTTCTCATGAGCTCGTATAGTAGGAGCTTTGCAGGAGGGGCACAACAACAACTAGGAAGAGCGAGTTGAGCTTTTGCAGCTGGTAGGTGTTCTATACCTACACTTTTTACGTAGCGTTAATTTACGAACTTATTAAATTCTTGGTCTTTGCGTCTATGGATGAAACCACAAAGAGAGAGGATAAAGTGAAATAAACGAGAAATTAAAAATGGATTTGAGTACTTGACTGGGTTAAGAATATGAATTACACTAATAGACTTCGTTGATGATCATTCCTCGAACTTGATTAGCCGGTCCCGAATGCGGAGGCTAATGATGTTAGTAAGGTTTACTAACATCAGGCTTAAATGTTGATAAATGGTTGATTAGCTTTGGCTAATGGCATCCGAATGGATGACCGGGATGAAGGACTGATTAGCTTCGGCTAATGGCATCCGAATGGATAGCCAGGACAAATGAATGATTAGCTTCGGCTAATGGCATCCGAATGGATGGCCGGGATAACGAATGATTAGCTTCGGCTAATGGCATCCGGATGGATGGCCGGGACAACGAATGATTAGCTTCGGCTAATGACATCCGGATGGATGGCCGGGACAAATGAATGATTAGCTTTGGCTAATGGCATCCGAAGTGGATGACCGGGGTGAGTGAAAGGTTAATGATACTGATCGGTGCTGTCAATATCAGCAATCACACGAAACTTGATTAGCTAGTCCCGAATGCGGAGGCTAATGATGTTAGTAAGGTTTACTAACATCGGCATAATCATCCCTGAAAACGAGGGATACTGAACTTGATGAACTATTCGGGTGAGAATAGTTAATGATACTGAACGGTGCTGTCAATATCGGCAATTACACGAAACTTGATTAGCCGGTCCCGAATGCGGAGGCTAATGATGTTAGTAAGGTTTACTAACATCGACATAATCATCCCTGAAAACGAGGGATACTAAACTTGATTAACTATTCGGGTGAGAATAGTTAATGATACTGACCGGTGCTGTCAATATCGGCAATCACACGAAACTTGACTAGTTATTCCTGAAGTGAAAGCTAATGATGTCAAGAATCTTGACATCAACATTTTCGGAAATATTCCAAGATATTATGGAAAGAAAAATCTGATTGGCTATTTCATGTTAGAAATAGTCGATAACATCAATCAATGATATTAATTTTGACATTTATAATGAACTTGATTAGCCGATCCTAATATGAGAGACTAATAACACTAATGAAAATTTATTAGTATCAGCATTCCCTTCCAAGTTTTAGGGGAGAGGTAATAATTAAAAATATTAATGAAATGGGGATTGACATCTTGATAGGATTATTCATTCGGCCTTGAAGAGGCGGATATTGATTGGAAATTATGGAATAAGATGGGCGGAGGAACTAGTTACCCGGTGATGGGCTAGTGGCATTAGTTTTGTTTTCTAATGACCGGAATATACAACTTGAATTAAACTTACTTGTGTGGTGTTAATAGTGTCAGGATGAATGACTTGTCAGATTATAAATGGAATGTTGGATGATACCTAATTGTTAAACAAAAATGGTAATTTGTGTTTATATCATGGATTATTGGAGAGAGAAAAAAAAGAAACTGATGAGGATCTAATTCTTGTGAAGGATGGAGGCAAATATCGTATCGCTTGGGACATGAGAGCAGAAGTTCATTAACCATGGTAGGTGTTATACCCTTAAGGAATGCAATGATATATATGATGTATTTTGAATTAATTGGAAAGAATTGTAATTGATATAATTTGAGAATCATGTCCTGCGCACAGGGAGGATGTCAAAGAAATTATGACCAATAATGTAAATATGTTGTATTAAGGTTTCATGTTGTTACTGGCATGATAAGAATTTAGTGATAATTATAATAGTGTAATAAAATGCCAATAATAGTCATATTATTCGAAAATGGATCGGATGTGAATATTGTGAAAATGATGGCAGGTTCCCTGATAATGAGAGATTTTACTAAAAATCTAAAGAAACATTGGAATGTGTTGAAATGGGCACACGAAATATGTAAGTGGAATATATTTATAAACTAAAATTGGACCGAAATCATGATGAGTTTGACAACTTATATGGAAAAGCCATAATGGGTATAATAGATGTTGGGATTGAAATTGATATAAAGAGATAGAGTAAAAGGGAGAGAAATCACATGGTAGATATTATAATGAATTAAATGCGCTCATGAGGTGAAACAAGACACAAAATGAAAATGTTGAATTATTATAATGAATTAAATGCGCTCATGAGGTGAAACAAGACACGAAATGAAAATGTTGAATGATTCTAGGAAGGATGGATAGAGACGTAATAATAGAAGGATAAATGAGAATTTCAAGGAACTATGATTGCATATCGTTGAATATATATTTAACTTCGTGCATGTATTGTGTGATTTTCCTTTTATGCTATATTTATTATATACATTATGAAATTGCAGGTCCTTCAGATTCACGCCAGGAGTAGCGTTTCAGGTCCTCTAGTTTCCTTTTGCATGATTGAATAAGAAGATGAACATTAATGTATTTTGTCATTAAGGAACTAAATGACTTAATATGTAATAGTAATCTTTTTACATTAAGTGTCGGGACATAAAAATGTATTATTCTGTATTTGTAATCTTAGTTTGCTTACTTGCAATTATTATGAATTACGTGTGTTAATGGGAAAGAAATGAGCATGCGAAATGTGAGGCATGTACCGTGAGTGATGTGTTGTTGAGGTTCTACATGATTATGATGTGATTGAGAAATAAGTATAATTGTACAGGATGATTGTCGATAACTTGGGACCTCCAGATATAAAGGAAACTCTGCCAAAATTTCAGTGGAAATTTCGGCAAGTCTCAGATAAGTTCGGTGGATAAAAAAAAAACCCATTTTTTTTTTAAAAGTTAATGCTCAAAGTTCTTTTATGAATGTACGAAATTACAGGGTGTTACACCTGATGCTCTTGTTGGAGCGTGGGAGACAGTATCATCCAATGGATCCACATCTTACCAATCTTGGGCATTTCGGCCTCTACTCCTCCTTTCTATGAAGGGTGGCTCAGTTCGTGCCCTTTAGTGAGTGCACACCATCTTGAAATAGATCACAACAATATTATTTTCATCAATCCTCAGGATCCAAACCAGGTACTCTGATACCAACTGTAATCACCTGGCTTTTTCAAGGCCAAAATCGATGGATTTTTTTTATTTTATAAATCGCCAGGTTCTGGATGTTTTTCACCATATCATTTTGCAGATTTATAATTACATTCCATTCATTAACAAGACACAATTCACATAGGATATTGTAAATCAACATTCCTATAAAATAAATTCTCAATACACATGCATATAATATTATATTTTCATACTCATAGGTTTACATTACATCATATTGACATACTTATAAATACACATTCTTGTTTTAGTCTTGTTATCATCACGAGTTCATACAAGAGTGTCGAACGACAAGTTACACAACTAGTATTTTTGTTTTCCTAACATGTAATTTCACAACATAACATTCTTATAAGAAGAATACCACATACGTATATTCATACATACCATATCTACATGTTTGCATATACACATCCATGTTCCATTTTAATTTTTCGTTACAAGTCTTTACAAAAGGGGTCGGATGACTAATTGAGCGATTAACATGTTTGTTCATACATAACTCATATCACCCATAACATGCGAATATATAGTTCTTTTCAAAATATGCGAGCCGCGAAACAAATTCCCTTACACACCATGTTGATATGATGTCCATGTTACAACATAAGGTAATTTCAAGCATTATAGGCAATTTAAAAAAGGCATAATAAAGCAATATTAACGTTACATGTAATGTCATTGACCAAAATAACATATATTTTTTTTATTTCTCTTTATGTAAATACCACACTAAATAATTCATAAATTACCGAGGTTAATTACAATAATCAAACTCAGTCATCCATCTCCAATACCGTTAACCGAACTAACAATATGCTTTATTTAAAGCATAACACTCATAATTCTTTCATATACTTGGTAAATACAAAACATAGTACACATGAACGGATCAATTCTTAAAACTAACTTATAACTTCCAAATCCGACTATTTGCTTAAGACACCATTAGCCAAAGCCAATCATTTATTCATTCAGGTCATTCACTTATGATGCCATTAGTCAAAGCTAGTCATTTCTTCATCCCAGTCATCCACTTAGGATGCCATTAGCCGAAGCTAATATCAATCATAACCTGATCATCCATCTCAGATGCTATTAGTTATAGCTAATCATAAAATGCACATGATTATCCTTTTAGGATGCCATTAACTAAAGCTAATCATTAACCAATCAAATGTTCCAAAGGTGGTTTATGAAATCACAATCACATGATAATATATCTTTTAAAATTCTCATTCAAATGATTCATAACAATTTGACATTCACTATAACATAATAATAAACCCTTTATAATACTTGTATAGACATTCTGTAATAGTTTAACAATTAGTAAACATGATAATAGATCCTTTGTAATATCATATAACCATTTGTGATATTTTGGCATTTAGTATAACACAACAGTAAACCCTTTGTATTACTCATCCAACCATTCATGATAGTTAATGTTCAATACAATGCAACAATGGATCCCTCGTAATACTCATATAAAAATTCATAACAATTAACATTCAGTATAATACGATGGTAGATATTTTGTAATACTCATACAACCACTTGTGACAATTAACATTCAGTATAATACAATAGTAGATCCTTTATAATACTCTTACAACCATTCATAACAATTAACATTTAG
>CM031983.1:15970208-16095375 GCA_018804465.1 Populus tomentosa | reverse complement strand
TCTTTTCTTTGTCCTAAGATAGCACCCACGGCATAATCAGTAGCGTCACACATTATTTTAAAAAGTAATGACCAATCAGGAGGTTGAATGACAGGAGCAAAAGTAAGTAAGCTTTTAAATTTAACAAAGGTTTTTTCATATTGTTCAGTCCATTCAAAAACATTTTTCTTTGTTAGAATGATACACAATGGTTTAAATATTACACTAAAATCTTTGATGAACCTTCTGTAAAAACTAGCATGTCCTAAGAATGATCTAACATCTTTAATAGATTTTGGTGTTGGCAAGTTCACAATTAACTCGATTTTAGATTTGTCAACCTCAATTCCTTTCAATGAAACAATGTGACCAAGTACAATGCCGTTTGTTACCATAAAAGGATGTTTTTCCCAATTCAGTACAAGATTCTTCTCTTTACACCTGCTCAAAATCTTTTCTAAGTTAGTCAAACAATCATCAAATGAATCGCCAAAAACAGAAAAATCATCCATAAAAATTTCAAGAAAACATTCAACCATATCACTAAATATTCTAAGTATGCATCTTTAAAACGTGGTTGGTGCATTACATAATCCAAAATGCATTATTTGATATGCAAAAGTATCAAATGAGCATGTGAAAGTAGTCTTCTCTTGATCTTTCAATGCAATTTCAATTTGATTGTAACCTGAATAGCCATGTAGAAAACAATATAATTCATAACCTACAACTCTTTCTAGGATTTGATCCATGAAAGGTAAAAAAAAATGATTTTTTCTAGTCATTGAATTAAGTTTCCTATAGTCAATGCACATGCGCCAACCAGTAATAGTCCTAATTGGAATTAACTTATTTTTCTTATTTTTCTAGTTGTGAATACTTGACCTTGTTTCCTGTTGAAAAGACATGATGTTTTGTTGCAAAGTCACAGTGTTAGAAGCCAAAGTTTTCATCATCTCACGAAGATCATCATTAGATGACGACCCCATAACATTGGAGTTTGTGAATGGAGGGGGCTGTCTTGCTTGATAATTCTGTTGGGATTGAAATCCACTGGGATGGAATTGTCGGCCTTGATTGCCTTGTTGAGGTTGGTTCCCATACCGTAGGTTAGGATGATCTCTCCATCCAGGATTGTACGTGTGGGAAAAAGGATCATACTTACACTGAGGTTGTCCATTTAATCCTCCATCAACAGCATTAGCTTGTTCAATGTAATCTTCTTGCATTGTTGGGCACATATTTGAAGCATGTCCTTGTAAAGAGCATATACTACAAGCTTTCACTTGTTGTACATTGCCACAAGCCAAAGAACGCACAAGAGAAGTAAGATCATTAACTTTATTCTCAAGGTTAGAAATACTTACCTCATTTACTCGTTTGTTTGTGAAGTCTCCACGAGTGCCAAACTGTTTCGAGTTGGCTGCCATGTTTGAGATTAATTGGCGTGCAGCCTCGGGTGTCTTATCTACCAATGCCCCTCCACTTGCAGCATCAATGATACTACGGTCAGTAGGTATCAATCCTTCATAGAAATATTGAATGAGCAGCTGATCGGGTATTTGATGATGAGGGCATTGAATACAGAGTTGCTCAAATCTTTCCCAATACTCGGAAAGTGTCTCTCCATGAGATTGTCGAATCCCACATATTTCTTTTCTTATGTTGGCAACTCGAGATGCTGGGAAATACTTCTCAAGGAAGATCTTTTTCATGCCATTCCAAGTTCCAATTGAACCTGGGAGAATAGAGAAAAACCATGCCTTTGCTGCCCCTTTTAAAGAGAAAGGGAAAGCTTTCAACTTAACATGTTCTTCATCAACTCCATTCGGTTTCATGCCAACACAAACCATATGGAACTCCTTGAGATGAGTATGAGGATCTTCTCCTGCAAGACCATTAAATGTTGGTAGCAAATGTATAAAACCAGATTTGAGCTCAAAGTTTACACTATTGTCGATGTTTATGCACAATGGCTGATTTTCCACGTTAGGAGCAGCAAGTTCCTTGAGTGTTTGTTGTCGTGCATTAGCCATGGTGTTAAGGCGAGCTTCCTTTCGTAACCTGCGTAAAGTTTTTTCTATTTCGAGATCTAATTGCACTTGACTTTGATTAGTAGAACGGGTTACTGGCATAAAGCATCAAGAAAACTCAAAAGAAACCAACCACGCAAGAGATCGAAAACAATGCAAATTGTACGAAAATCTTACGTTAGAAAACTAAAACTGCCTAAAAACCCTAGAAAACAGCGGAATTTGGCCTCGATAGTGTGGGGCTAGTGGTTCACCACTAGTTCTGTTTAGAACGTCGTTTTCCTTCAAGAACCAAAAGACCAAAACCTAATTCCACCAAACAATCTGTTTTGAACAGTACCGTTGCCGCAAGTGAACAGTACCGCCGCAAGCAAAAATTCTGTTTCTCTTTTTTTTTTTTCAGAAATATAAATAACAATCACAGCAACTAAAAATAACAGTAAAAGCACAAAAATCAACTAAAATTACCTCCCCGGCAACGGCGCCAAAATTTGTTGCGATGTCGCGGTCGCACAAATTAATTACCCTAGCTTCAAACACAACACACAAGATAGTATAGAGCAAGCAAGGGGTCGATCCCACGAGGAAGATTTAGTTCAGATTTTTATGCTATACGTTATGCAATTTGGGGGGGGGGTTGGATGTTATATAGGCTAAAGAAAAATAAAACAGAAAACTATCAAACAGAATTTAATAAAATCAGAAAATTATCAAGAGAACAAACCTTGGTCGCAATCACACATCCACCTATAGAAATCAGAACTGATCCTTGAAACAAAATTCCAGTTTATATTCTGAATTTTTATCTTTTCTTAACGTTGGTTAATTAACGGATCCGCCGTATAACTAACCCTAACCAACAAATAATCACAGTGTCCGCACTAATGATTTAATCCAATGGTAGCCTTAAGATCTAGATAAATTCATTATCTTAACAACTAAGTTGTCTGCTTATGTTGCTTTGATCGAATGTTCTCCCTAAGATTAATAACGTAGATCCGCTACAATTATTAAACTCAGTTGCTTCACAAGTTCATATACCACAACTCCGGTTTTGATATCAAACTTAGCAATAAATTGTCTATAATAATAACTTAGAGTCCGCTCTAGCAATTAAAATAAACAATCATAGGAAAAATAAGCATAGGAGAACAAACATATTCATCATATAAACCGAAAAGAAAAGGTAAAATAGATCTCACAGTTCTTAAAATCCGAAGGTTTCCGTGTCCTTGCAACCAAGAAAATGAGTTTAGCCTTGCATGTTTATTGAACAACTAATCAAAAAGATGGAAGAATGCATGATTTAGGGTTTCTTAGAGTAGGGGGGCGTTTTTCTCCTCTTGGGTGGCTGCCCCCCTTCTCTTCTCTCATTCTTTTTATATGCTAGGAAACCCTAATCTCTATTTTACAAAATAGTCCTCCCTTAAGTAGACAATTTACATTTAAGTAGTTCAATAACTATTTTCCTAAAAAAAGAGAAATAGTTTTGCATGAAATCTTCAAGCTTTGACTTAGAGGAGCTACATTGCTGAAATAAAAACTTGGATGTCGGTTTAGATGCTTCGGAACGTAATCTGTACTCGTTTCTTCACGAAACCTGTTTGCTGGCAGAATTCAGTTGTCATCTTTGAAAAATCATATCTCCCTCATATGACATCGGTTTTGGCTGAAATTTGTAGCGTTTATAGGCCTTTGAGTCAGGAATCCAAAACAATTGAGTTTGCATCAATTGGACTTTTGTAGCTCTAGATATTCAAGTCGGACTGACCGAAGGTCAACACTGGCAGATTGCGAGATTTGACTTTGAAAGCTGCGATTTCCATGCTCTTCCTTATTTTATTGTCTTGCCTTAGATGTCCAGAAAGGTATGGATGTTAGCTTTTTAATGCCACTGGAATCACTTCATTTTGACCTTTAGAGCTCACGTTCTGCACAAAACATCGACTGAACGTCAAATCTGCCAATTACCTTCAATTTACTCCCTTTTGCATCTTTCATCCAAAAGTGCCTTCAAAACATAAAACAAAGAATATCAAGGCATTTTATATATAAAACATAGACAAAACACTAGTTAAATGTGGGTGAAACTATCGAATAATATGGTTGCATCAATATTATTACTAGAAAGGTTTCATTTTCTCCTAAAAATGAGTATTTAAGATTGAATGGTAATGGCTTCAAATCAGGTTTTGGTGGTTGAACACTTGAAGCTATGGACTCAATTGATTGTGGTGATAATTCTTCAATTTGTGGTCTCCAATTCTTTGACTTTGATTCTTCTTGAAAATAGATAATTTGTAAATTATCAGATTCATCAATCTCAGTTTCACTGAAAAAGGTTTGAAATTAATCATGAACTAATTTTTCAATAAAGTCCACTTCCTGTAAATCATTATCATCTCCAGGTTGCTTGCAAATGTTAAAAATATTCATCTCCAATGTCATGTTTCCAAATGATAACTTCATCAGTCCATTCCTACAATTAATCAATGCATCAATGCATTAGAAGTTGCAAGAAACGGGTGTCCTAAAATAACATGAATTAAATTACATGCTTCAACATGTTGTGTATCCAAGACAATAAAATCCACAAGATAAGTGAATTTGTCAACTTGTACTAACACATCTTCCACTATTCCTCTAGGCACTTTTACAAATCTATCAATAAGTAAAAGAGTTACAGAAGTTGGTTTAAACTCACTTAGATTGAGACTCTAAAAGACTGAATATGGAAGTAAATTCACATTAGCTCCAAGATCAAGTAAAGCTCTTTTAATTTTATGTTCTCCAATAAAGCAAGAAATTGTAAGACAATCAGGGTCTTTATATTTCAAAGCATTATTGTTCTGAAGAATGGCACTTACTTGTTCAGCTAAAAAAGCTTTCTTTTTTACATTCAGTTTTCTCTTCACAGTGCACAGATCTTTTAAAAATTTAGCATAAAAAAGTACATGTTTAATAGCATCCAATAAAGGTATATCGATCCTTACCTGTTTGAAAGTTTCAAAGATTTCAGAGTTATGATTGACTTTCCTTTGTTTGGTCATGGCATGAGGAAATGAAAGTGTTCGCGGGGAATCAGTCTTTTCTTTGCAAAGTTCAGATTCAACCCCTTCCTTACCCTCAAAGATTAACTCATCATCTTTCTCACAAGGTTCAAGAGTGGGTTTTTCAATAACCTTACCACTGTGAAGAGTGATAACTGATTTAACTTGATCCATATGATGGCTTCCGGAACTACTTGCATTTGCATTGTATTGCCCCTTGGGATTTTGCTATGGTTGAGATGGAAACTTACCTTTCTCTTGAAAACTGAGAGAAGAAGTGAATTTTACAAGAGTATCTTTAAAATCTGTCATGCTTTGAGCAAGTTGAGTGTTGATTGTCTCCTGCTTTTCAATGAATGCATACAATGTTTCCTCAAAATTTCTTCTAAGAGGTGCATATCCATGAGAATTTTGGAAATTATAGTGTGCTTGAAACAGTGGTTATGAAGTTTTTGCATTATTATTATCACTATTCCAACTAAAATTTGGGTGATTTCTCCAACCAGGGTTGTATATTTGCGAGTATGGGTTATGATTGGGCCTTTGAAAACTGTTTAAAGCATGAGCTTGTTCATTGAGGCATTCCTTGAAAGAAGGCAAAGTTGGATCGTCATTGATTGCATGTTCATTCGTTTCACAGATTTGACATACAATTTCTTAAACATATTTTAATTGTTTACTTTTTTTCAATTCTAGTGCTTCGACTTTTCTAGCTAAAGATGCAAATTTGGCTTGGAGGTTATAATCTTCCCTAAGGTTGTAGATACCTCCACTAGGTGTATGAGATTGAGTTTTACCCGGTGCCTCATAAATGCCTGTAGTGTTCTAATTTTGAGCATTTTCAGCTAGCAAGTTTAGGTACTTCATTGCTTCATCAGGGTCTTTATTTTCAAAAGGTCCATTGCACATCAATTCCACCATTTGTCTATCTTTAGGTGTTAACCTTTCATGAAAATATGAAACCAATCTCCATGTTTCGAAACCATGATGAGGGCAAGTATTACGCAAGTCTCGATACCTATCCCAACATTGGTAAAATGTTTCTCCTGGTTTTTTAGTGAAAGTGGTGATTTGCCTTTTGAAAGAGTTTGTTCTGTGGACGGAAAAAACTTCTTTAAAAATTGTTGTTGCAATTCATCCCTAGCATGAATGGATCCTGACCTCAGATTTTGTAGCCATCTTTTAATGAAAAATGAAAAAGTTTTAATCTGATGGTATTCATGCTACAATTTAAGTCATTATAGGTGTTACAAACTTCTTCAAATTCTCTCAAATGCAAGTACGGATTTTCTAGATCTAAGCCATGAAAAGAAGGTAAAAGTTAAATAATGTCTGGCTTAAAAATAAAATGAGATGCATCAAGAGGGAAAACTATACATGAGGGTGCACTTGTTCTTCTAGGATTCATGTGGTCTCTAAGTGTTTTAACTCGGTTATTCTCATTATTCTCATTATGAAGCAACTGGTTATCTTCTTCAACTATATTTTCTAAAAATGATAAGGATACCCTATAAAGTCTACCACATAATATACGTGACCAAACACTGATGCATGTGTTGAAAGAGAATAAAAGGAAGAAAAGAAAAAGAAAAAGAGACACAAAACACAAGAAACAAGAGTTAAATAAAAGAAAAGTGAAAAGAGAAAAATATAACAAAATTTATAATTTATATAGAAATTTACCTCCCCAGCAACGGCGCCAAAAACTTGACACGACCAAATGATTGATGTCTTCTTCCAAGTGCAGGAGTGTCGAAGTAATAAATAACTCGGCAAGACCAAGGTCGAACCACAGGGAGATGAACTATATAAATTACAAATAATGTATATTTAATAAAATAAAGAGTTTATGAGAATTTTATGGGATATTGATGTAAGAATTTAACAATGATAAAACAATTGTCAAGGTTAGAGGATGCACTAATAGTATTAGAAATAAGTATAGTAGAAACTCTTTTTATTAATCAACTAAAAACCACACACAAAGGAGGTTCCAATCGGATGATTTATCCTTAATAGTTTATTATAAATTTTTAACATGATCATATTAATTATCTTATTTAAGTAACACCAAACTTTTAAATATTGTCAGGAATTAATGATGCTAACTTATGGTAACAACAAATCAAGTTCCTTTCATAGCACAGGTGTAGGTTATATCATACGATTAGCTATAAAAGTGCCAAGCATTTGTTGTACCAAGTGTTATACAACACAAATCTAGATTAACAATTTAACAAGGTATTAAGAATTAGTAAGATAAAAAGATAAGACATGTTAATAACAAACTTTCTTGAATATAAACATTGAAGTCCATACTGAGTTTATATTATACTTATCCTAACACCATTAGTAAAACCTTTTCACCTTGACATAATGAACTTGGCTAAACATAATGAAGAAGATAAGTATAAATAAACAACATAACAAATTTAAGCATGAACAACTACATGCAATTCAATTCCAACACACAGTTTGCTAATAGAATCCAACAGAATCATAATTTCAAGCATGAACATCTACATGCATTTTATCACACAATGCATTCTGGCTAACCCTTCAGCTATGGGTGGCCCTCTTCAATGTTTTTTTCATTCCATTTATTCATTTTTCTTCGTTAAGTGTTTTGCAATTTGAATCCATTTTATCTCTATTTTCTTGTTCTCCTAGTTGATTTCAGTTTTCTTTATAGGTGGCCTAAAAGTCCTAGGCCCATTTTCTTAGGGTTTTCTTCTTTATTTTCGGTTTTAGGGCCTCAAAAATAAGAGGAAAGAAGTTATATGACCCATACCTTTCGAATCTAAGTAGGTTTGGGGAAAGTTTGATGGTATTCCTTCTCTTTTTCTCCTGATTCTCCCCCTTTTTCTTGTTCTCTCGGTTTCTCCTTCTTATATTGGTTTCTTCCCACCGGTTTTAGACCCTTTCTCCTATAGACAACACAATTTGATCCTCGTTGTTTTGATTTTTATTTTTTTTCTTAACTCTTTTATAAAATTTATTATTCTTTTCAATTTCACCTTTTAATTACAACATTGTTTTTATTTTTTATGTCAATTTTGATCATCTTTTTTTTAATTATCTTTTTACTAAATTGATTTTTTTAATTTCACCCTTTAATTAAATATAAAATTTATTTTGTATTTTGATTTGATCCTTATTCTTTTAATTTTTATTTTTTAAAATCCTTTTGTATATTTGAAAAAAAAAAAATCAATTTCATCCTTCAATATATGATTAATTGAGAATTGAACTTTATGGTTTTTCTAAATTAAATGTTTCGTATCTAATGACTTTAGTCACAGGTTTACAAAGTTAACACAAAATTATTATCTTTTTTTAAAGCTTTATAATTTTTTTATTAGGTTATTTCAATCAGATAATATAGACCATGGGTTTAGTAAGATATCCTAAGTTGGCTTAACCTTAATTAACATAACTGAGTTTTTGTTCTTTTTTTTTACATTATTTCAAAACATAAATATTAATTTTTTAAATAAAAAATAATTCTGCTACGCCTAAAAATGCGAGCGCCAATGCTAGTATTAAACCTAGAAAGATTGGCAAAGAGATATCGTTTTGTTTTTATCCAATCAGAAATGAGAATGGCGTTGAAAGGAGAACCCTTTTAGGGTAGGGCTTGATGTGGATTTATTTTGATACCCGTTAGGAAACTTTTAAAGTAAGCTGAGACTTGGCCCATCAAGGGCTTTGGCATTGCAGGAAACTTTGGACTGAGGGGTGTGTCTTCATGGCAGGCAGCATATGTTAGACTAGTTTACATGTTTGTGCACATTCTTGGTTCAGATCACACAAAAAAAAATTGAATATAATAAAAATATCTAAGTTATAAAGTAATATTTAACATTATTATTCAACTTTTCTTTTTCAAGTCAATTTTAAAATCTTCTCATTTAACTACTTATCCAACTCAAATTTAAAATTAAATTTTATAAAAATTATCTACGATAAGCCAGTTTACTCCCCTAAACTATCACTTAATATGAGCCAACTTTTTACTTAGATTTATATAGGGTATTATAGCCATGAATGACACATGAATTCATCAGCACACACTGTAACAACCCGGCTTTCCAAGCCCAAAACACAGTAATTGTTTTTTTTTTTTTTTTTTATGCATTCAATCCACATGGTGCCGGCAATCAATAAATCTAAATTCTCACATCATCAAAATACAATCCATACCATCAACATTTCATTTCAAAGTGAATCTTACACAAACACGTAATATTAAGGTTGCTTGATTTGAAGTTCATATTAAAAATATATACATAGACATGAGTTTACAGTCTTATCCTACTAATAGTCATCACAATTTTAAACAAAAAGGATCTAATAAAAGTTATACATTCAGTACATTGATCCATACAAAATACATTGTGATTTAAGATACATCTACATAATTCCTTGCAAAGTAGGTTCCCGTGTATCGGGTTTCCTAGACATCTCGTTGGTGTGAAGTCCCTGCAGTAGTACAAACATTTAAGAGAATGCAATACTTAATAATAATAAGAATGGTAACTAACGGTTTGGCAATTAAATAAAACATTAACAATTATAATTTCTTCATGTATTTGCTATAACAACTAGTAGTACATATAGATACACAAGTTTTCGGATGCCATTCGCCAAAACTAGTCATTTATTTGTGTCGGCCATCCATCCGGATTTCATGGCGAAAGCTGCGTCGCTGCTGATCCAAAATCGGTAGCAGAAACTGCATTGTTGCCGATCCAGGAATCGGCAGCGGAAATCGGTGTCGCTGCCGATCCAGAATCGGCAGCGGAATCTGCGTCGCTGCCGATTTCTGTATCGGCAGCAAATACTGTGTCGCTGCCGATCCAGAATCGGCAGCGGAACTGCGTCACTGCCGATTTCTGCATCGGCAGCGAAGTCACTCTTTTTTTTTTTTCCGGCCATCCATCCGTTTGGATGCCATTAACCGAAGTTAATTAGTCCTTCATCCCGGCCATCCATTCGGACGCCATTAGCCAAAGCTAATCATTCTTTGTCCCGGCCATCCGTTCGGATGCCATTAGCCGAAGCTAATCAATTCTTTGTCCCGGCCATCCATTCGGACGCCATTAGCCGAAGCTAATCATTCTTTGTCCCGGCCATCCGTTCGGATGCCATTAGCCGAAGCTAATCACTCTTTTGTCCCGGCCATCCATTCGGATGCCATTAGCCGAAGCTAATCAATCTTTAATCAACATTTAAGCGTTCAACAATCTAATATCGGTTCTAACAATATGATAGTACTCAAGTTAAAATATTTCAAGATTCAACGTAAGAAAAGAAAGGTGCAAGTCACCTACCTGCTCCACCTGTGGGTCGTTCCTGTCTTGATGATGGTCCACTCCCGACCGCACCACCTAAGACATCAATGGTCACAAATTAGCACAGTTGTATTTATTTTATTTTTGAATCATATTCGTCGTCACACTTATTCCAAGAGTTCATATGTTCACATTCAAGAGTTCCATATTTTACACCATCATAACATGAAATTGTTACTAGCATTAAAGTCATTCCTGCCTAGGAGGCTTATTGTAGGAATTCGGCAGCGAGAACTTGTTCGCTGCGGGCTGTCAGTTCGGCAGCGACAATTGTTTCGCTGCCGGCAGCCAGTTCGGCAGCGAAAACTGCATCGCTGTTGGCGCCACAGTTTCACTGCACAACGCACAACTCGGCAGCGAATATCAATTCGCTGCAGGAGGTTCCGTTACGGCAGCGAAACTGAATTTCGCTGCGCAACACACAAATCAGAACCATTAATTTCAGCACATAGTTCTTCAACGAAATTCCAACAAGAACATC
The DNA here is from genome assembly GCA_018804465.1 of Populus tomentosa. Lineage (NCBI taxonomy): Eukaryota > Viridiplantae > Streptophyta > Magnoliopsida > Malpighiales > Salicaceae > Populus > Populus tomentosa. The sequence continues at coordinate 16,084,478 of CM031983.1, read as the reverse complement.
ACAGCAGAACACATTAAATTCCAGCAACAACATCACAGCAGAACACATTAAATTCCAGCAATAACATCACAGCAGGACACATTAATTTCCAGCAAGAACATCACAGCAGAACACATTAAATTCCAGCAAGAACATCACAGCAGAACACATTAATTGCAGCAACAATCATCACAGCAGAACACATTAATTCCAGCAGCAATATCACAACAGAACACATTAAATTTCAGCACCAACATCACAGTAGAACACATTTATTTCAGCAACAATCATCATAGCAGAACACATTAATTCCAGCAGAACACACACACATGCATGCTGGCCTACCCCATAGTTAAAGCCAGCCCTCTACCATGATTTGTTAGATGTTCTGAAATTGACTTTATTTCGCTTCTGTTTGTTAGTTCTCCTAGTTAATTTCAGTTTCCTTCATAGCTGGCTTAGGTCTTAGATCAATTTTTTTTAGGGCTTTTCTTCTTCATTTTCGTTTCTGATTTTAAGGGGAAGAGGAAGGGAGTTTCATGACCCATACCTTCTGAATTTAACTAAGTTTGAGGAAGGTTTGACACTATTCTTTTCTCTTCAGCTGCTGGTTCTCCTCCTTCTTCTTCCTCTCACGTTTTCCAGCTCTTTTTTTCCTCTCCTCTATGCAGCTGCCCACTCCTCTCTCAAGGTCTCATCTCTCCCTCACAAGCTCACAAGACACTCTCTAATGGTGTGATTCACGTTTCTGTTGTGAAAGGGGAAGGGAAAAATGACATGCAGCTGCTGGTTTGGGAAGAAGATGAGTCATTCTCTCTCCCCTCTTTGTATTTATACTACCCATCAAATGAATTAGGTTGTTTGGGGTTGGTTTAGGTGTGTCCTTATCCTTGTTTGGTTTATCTAAAACCAGTTTTACCCCTCCCTCCCAGCTGTGCGTCACTGTTGATGGAGAAATCGGCAGCGAAAACAGCGTCGCTGCCAAATCTAGAATCGGCAGCGAAAACTGCGTCGCTGCCGATTTCTGCATCGGCAGCGAAAACTGCATTCATCACCATCTCTCTCTCTCTCTCTTTCTCTTTAAATATATATATATATATATATATATATATATATATATATATATAGACATATATATATTTTCGTTTGGGTGTTTACATTCTCCCCTCCTAAATATGAATTTCGTCCTCGAAATTTAAGAAGTTTCACACTCCATACCTGGTAGTTCAAATAAATTGGGGTACTTTTTCCTCATCTCAGCCTCCCTCTCCCAAGTTTCCTCTTCTACTTGAGCATTTCGCCATAAGATTCTGACGATGGGGATCTTTTTGCTCCGTAACTCCTTCACTTCTTGATCTAGTATCCTTATAGGTCTCAATTCCAGTGTTAAGTCTTCCTTGACTTCTACTGGAACCTGGGGTAGAACTCGGGCGGGGTCTACGTCAGCCTTCCTTAATAAGGAGACATGGAACACATCATGGACCCTGGCTAACTTGGGGGGCAAATCCACCTTGTAGGCTACTGGTCCAACTCGTTGTAAGATTTTGAAGGGTCCGATGAAACGGGGAGTTAACTTCCCTTTCAACCCAAACCGTAACATGTTCTTCCATGGGGCTACCTTCAGGAACACCTGGTCCCCCATACTGAACTCGAGAGGTCTTCTCCTCACATCGGCATACTTCTTCTGTCTATCCTGCGCGGCTTTGATGCGATCCCTGATAGTTCTCACTTTCTCCGTGGTGACTTGGACCAACTCTGCGCCATATAACTTCCGGTCCCCAATTTCCTCCCAACACAAAGGAGTTCTGCACCTCCTACCATACAAGGCTTCATACGGGGCCATCCCTATTGTGGCTTGATGACTATTGTTATACGTGAACTCCACCAATGCCATGTGTTCCTCCCAGTTTCCTCCAAATTCTAGCACACAGGCCCGTAATAGGTCTTCCAAGACTTGGATGACTCTTTTCGATTGGCCATCCGTTTGAGGGTGAAACGCAGTGCTCATGTCCAATCTTGTCCCCAAGGCATGTTGTATGCTCGGCCAAAGTCGAGAGGTGAACCTGGGATCTCGATCCGATACAATGGACACCGGAATCCCATGAAGTCGTACCACCTCATTTATGTAGATTTTGGCAAGCTTGTCCACCGAGTCGGTCATCTTTACGGGCAAGAATAGTGCGGATTTCGTCAACCGATCTACAATGACCCATATCGCATCATTTCCTTTTCTCCCTTTGGGAAATCCTGACACGAAATCCATGGTGATCATCTCCCACTTCCATTCTGGAATTTGTAATGGTTGTAATGGTCCCGCAGGCCTTTGGTGTTCAACCTTGACTTGTTGACATATCCCACACTTTGACACATACTCAGCTATTTCCCTTTTCATATTAGGCCACCAATAGAGGTGTTTCAGGTCTCGATACATCTTAGTGCTGCCAGGATGTATGGAGAATTTGGACTCATGAGCTTCTTGTAGAACCATTCGTTTGACTGTTTCGTCATCAGGCACGTACAACCGTTGTCCCATCATCAAGGATCCATCATCCGCTACTCGGAATTTCATTTCTACCCCGGCCTCCACATTCTTCCTAATCTTGGACCCCACCTTGTCCTGGAATTGGGCATGTAGTATATGTTCTCGATACGTTGGTCGCACCAATAATTGGGCTACTAACCCACCTCTTGCATCAATTCCCAAATCTGCACCCAACTCTTTTAATTCTGCCAATTGCCGCTCCTTTCCCACTGTTAAGCTTCCCAAGGAGGCTTTATTTTTTCGACTGAGGGCATCTGCCACCACATTTGCTTTCCCCGGGTGGTATTCTATGGTGCAATCATAATCCTTAATGAGTTCTATCCACCTTCTTTGCCGCATGTTCAACTCCTTTTGCGACATCAGATACTTCAGGCTCTTATGATCAGTAAAAATTTGGGTTCGAGACCCATACAAATAGTGTCTCCATATCCTCAAGGCAAATACTACAGCTGCCAACTCCAGGTCGTGCACCGGGTAGTTCACCTCATGAGTCCTTAATTGTCTTGATGCATAGGCGATCACCTTCCCATGTTGCATCAAAACACACCCCAATCCCTTCCCCGAGGCATCACTATATACCACAAAACCCTCGGTCCCTGAGGGGAGAGTTAAGACTGGAGCAGTGGTGAGCCTCCTCTTCAATTCTTGGAAGCTTGCCTCGCATTCTTCCGACCACACCCATTTCTTATCCTTCCTAGTTAGCTGAGTCAAAGGGGTTGCAATCAGGGAAAAACCTTCGATAAATCTCCGATAGTATCCTGCAAGTCCCAGGAAACTACGTATTTCAGTGACTGAAGTCGGTCTTTCCCATTTCACGACTGCTTCGACTTTTTGAGGGTCGATAAAAACACCTTCGGCTGAAATGACATGTCCCAAAAACATCACTCTTTTCAGCCAAAATTCACATTTACTCAGTTTTGCATATAGCTGGTGATCTCTCAAGGTTTGTAAGGTTTGTCTCAAGTGTTCTTCGTGCTCCTTGAAAGAATTTGAGTACACCAGTATATCATCAATGAATACCACCACAAACTTATCCAGGTATGGTTGGAAAACCCGATTCATCAAATCCATGAAGAGGGCTGGGGCGTTCGTCAACCCGAACGGTAACACCAAAAATTCATAGTGTCCGTAACGAGTTCTAAATGCGGTCTTTGCTACATCTGCTTCTTTAATCTTCATCTGATAGTACCCTGATCTCAGATCTATCTTCGAGAATGCCCTTGCTCATTTTAATTGGTCGAACAAATCATCTATCCGAGGCAACGGATACTTGTTTTTCATTGTTATTTTGTTCAACTGTCGATAGTCAATACAAAGCCTATGGGTTCCATCTTTCTTTCTTACAAATAGGACCGGTGCTCCCCAAGGAGAATTACTGGGCCGTATGAACCCTTTGTCTAATAATTCCTGTAATTGAGTCTTTAACTCGTTCAGTTCTGCTGGAGCCATCCGATACGGTTGTTGGGCTATAGGTGGGACTCCAGGAAAAGTGTCTATAGACACCTCTACCTCTCGCTCCGGGGGTAGTCCTGGTAGTTCTTCTGGAAACACATCTGGGAAATCCTTCACCACAGGAATATCCTTCAATCGTGGACCTTCATCATTAGAGTTTAAGATGTATGCGAGGTAACCCATACATCCCTTTCTTAAAAGTTTTTGGGTTGTTACCACCGATATTAAAGCATTCAGTTTGGGAAATCTCTCTCCTTCAAAAGTTATTTTCTCGCCCATAGGTGTTTGGAAAGTAACAGTTTTCGCATAACAATCTATTAGTGCTTTGTATTTACTCAACCAATCCATGCCTAGTATTATGTCAAAATCATGCAGCTCTAAGGGAATCAAGTCTACTTCTGTTTCATACCCGGATAAACTAACCCCCACATCCACATATACAATATTTGTTTCAACCATGTTTCCCATTGGAGTTCCAATTACAAACCCCTTCTCTACCATTTTTACTTCATTTCTCAATTTAGTGACAATTTTGTTAGCAATGAATGAGTGGGTGGCACCCGGATCAAACAACACATGCACATTAAAACCATTCAATAGAAGTGTACCTGCCACCACATCTGATGCAGCCCTGGCCTCCTCCTGTGTCAGGTGGAAGACCCTCCCCGAGGTCCGATCATTTTGTGCCCTCGGCTTCCCTCGACTGGAGTTTGCCCCTGATTGAGAAGATCTCACTGGCCTATTAACGGTGACTGACTGCTGGTGGCTCTGACTCGGCTGTCTGTAGCTCTGTACTTGTCTGGTGTTCCTTTTGGGGCAGTCCCTCTTGTAATGACCTCTTCCACCACAGTAATGACACCCCTGATTAAGATACTGACAGTTCCTCCACCTATGGCCCTCTCCTCTGCACACAAAACATCGCCCGGGGGAAACTAAGCAATCCCCAGGGTGTTTTTGTCCACACTTTACACAAAAAGGATAGTCAACACCCTTGCGGTCACCGGTCCCAGTAGAAGAGTTTGCCCTCGAGTGCGACTGTCCAACCATTACTCTCCCACTTGATTGCTGGTGAGGCGGTAATATCAAACTCCCCTTTTTTCCATGCTCAAACACTCCACTTTTTCCTTTCTTCGGGTGCGGTGGTCTGCCGCTGAAATAGTCCCCATCTCTCTTTTTGCTTATACTCTGATACCCCCCTTGGCTTTCTCCAATACATGCCTCCAGAGCTTGTGCAGCCTCAATCAACTCCCTCACCGATTTAAATCGCAAGGCGATCAATCCTTGTCTCAAATCCTGTCGTAACCCATCTCTCAACTTTTCAATCATATGTTCCTCTGTCGGCACATAATGTGGGGCGAACAATGAGAGGTCATGGAATCTCCTTTCGTACTCCAATACTGACATATCACCCTGTCTCAATGCCAAGAACTCTTGTTCTTTCACCTTGCGATGATACTTGGAATAAAACTGATTCTCAAACTCTGTCTTGAAATCACTCCAAGTTAGTGTCTCAGTCGCACGCCTCAGCTGAACTGTTTCCCACCATGTCATGGCCCTATCAGACAGTAACTGGGATGCACAATTTACCCTCAAACCCTCGGGTATGCTTATTTGAATCATTGTCTTTTCTACCTTCCTGATCCATCTTCCAGCTATCTCTGCATCTTGTTCCCCCATGTACGGTTCACAGCCCATTTCCCTCATACTCTTAACTAGTCGCACCAGTGGTACCACATTATCCATGGTCATGCTAGTCGTAGGGGCTGCTGGTGGAATCTGCGTGGTGGGAGTTGTTTGTGCCGCTGAACTAGCCATGCCTTCCATCACTGCTTTAACTATTTGTACAAGGAGTCCTGCATCTACATATTGTGGGGGCACACCAGTTGGAACAGTAGATGGTTGTGCTTCTGATCTTTCTCGCTGCTCCGTTGCGACTGGGGGTGTTCCCTCTGTCTGATGAGGCCTCGGGCCTTCCCCTGCCACCGTATCTTCCCCCTGCAAGGTTTTGGGTGGTATTATCGGAGCATGAGATGCCGTATCATCTAAGGGATCTTCATCTTGCCAACCTTGGGCACCTCGGTTCATGCCCCTCCTTTCTAAGGAGGGCGGCTCAGTTCGTGTCCCTTGTCGGGTGCGTACCATCCTGAAATTCAACACAACAACACATTTATTAATGATCCTCAGGATCCATACCAAGTGCTCTGATACCAACTGTAACAACCCGGCTTTCCAAGCCCAAAACACAGTAATTGTTTTTTTTTTTTTTTTTATGCATTCAATCCACATGGTGCCGGCAATCAATAAATCTAAATTCTCACATCATCAAAATGCAATCCATACAATCAACATTTCATTTCAAAGTGAATCTTACACAAACACGTAATATTAAGGTTGCTTGATTTGAAGTTCATATTAAAAATATATACATAGACATGAGTTTACAGTCTTATCCTACTAATAGTCATCACAATTTTAAACAAAAAGGATCTAATAAAAGTTATACATTCAGTACATTGATCCATACAAAATACATTGTGATTTAAGATACATCTACATAATTCCTTGCAAAGTAGGTTCCCGTGTATCGGGTTTCCTAGACATCTCGTTGGTGTGAAGTCCCTGCAGTAGTACAAACATTTAAGAGAATGCAATACTTAATAATAATAAGAATGGTAACTAACGGTTTGGCAATTAAATAAAACATTAACAATTATAATTTCTTCATGTATTTGCTATAACAACTAGTAGTACATATAGATACACAAGTTTTCGGATGCCATTCGCCAAAACTAGTCATTTATTTGTGTCGGCCATCCATCCGGATTCCATGGCGAAAGCTGCGTCGCTGCTGATCCAAAATCGGCAGCAGAAACTGCATTGCTGCCGATCCAGGAATCGGCAGCGAAAACTGTGTTGCTGCCGATCCAGAATCGGCAGCGGAATCTGCGTCGCTGCCGATTTCTGCATCAGCAGCGAAGTCACTCTTTTTTTTTTTTCCGGCCATCCATCCGTTTGGATGCCATTAACCGAAGTTAATCAGTCCTTCATCCCGGCCATCCATTCGGACGCCATTAGCCAAAGCTAATCATTCTTTGTCCCAGCCATCCGTTGGGATGCCATTAGCCGAAGCTAATCACTCCTTTGTCCCGGCCATCCATTCGGACGCCATTAGCCGAAGCTAATCATTCTTTGTCCCGGCCATCCGTTCGGATGCCATTAGCCGAAGCTAATCACTCTTTTGTCCCGGCCATCCATTCGGATGCCATTAGCCGAAGCTAATCAATCTTTAATCAACATTTAAGCGTTCAACAATCTAATATCGGTTCTAACAATATGATAGTACTCAAGTTAAAATATTTCAAGATTCAACGTAAGAAAAGAAAGGTGCAAGTCACCTACCTGCTCCACCTGTGGGTCGTTCCTGTCTTGATGATGGTCCACTCCCGACCGCACCACCTAAGACATCAATGGTCACAAATTAGCACAGTTGTATTTATTTTATTTTTGAATCATATTCGTCGTCACACTTATTCCAAGAGTTCATATGTTCACATTCAAGAGTTCCATATTTTACACCATCATAACATGAAATTGTTACTAGCATTAAAGTCATTCCTGCCTAGGAGGCTTATTGTAGGAATTCGGCAGCGAGAACTTGTTCGCTGCGGGCTGTCAGTTCGGCAGCGACAATTGTTTCGCTGCCGGCAGCCAGTTCAGCAGCGAAAACTGCATCGCTGTTGGCGCCACAGTTTCGCTGCACAACGCACAAATCGGCAGCGAATATCAATTCGTTGCAGGAGGTTCAGTTGCGGCAGCGAAACAGAATTTCGCTGCGCAACACACAAATCGGCAGCGAATATCAATTCGCTGCAGGAGGTTCAGTTGCGGCAGCGAAACAGCATTTCGCTGCGCAACACACAAATCGGCAGCGAATATCAATTCGCTGCAGGAGGTTCCGTTGCGGCAGCGAAACTGAATTTCGCTGCGCAACACACAAATCGGAACCATCAATTTCAGCACATAGTTCTTCAACGAAATTCCAGCAATAACATCACAGCAGAACACATTAAATTCCAGCAACAACATCACAGCAGAACACATTAAATTCCAGCAAGAACATCACAGCAGAACACATTAAATTCCAGCAAGAACATCACAGCAGAACACATTAATTGCAGCAACAATCATCACAGCAGAACACATTAATTCCAGCAGCAATATCACAACAGAACACATTAAATTTCAGCACCAACATCACAGCAGAACACATTTATTTCAGCAACAATCATCATAGCAGAACACATTAATTCCAGCAGAACACACACACATGCATGCTGGCCTACCCCATAGTTAAAGCCAGCCCTCTACCATGATTTGTTAGATGTTCTGAAATTGAATTTATTTCGCTTCTGTTTGCTAGTTCTCCTAGTTAATTTCAGTTTCCTTCATAGCTGGCTTAGGTCTTAGATCAATTTTTTTTAGGGCTTTTCTTCTTCATTTTCGTTTCTGATTTTAAGGGGAAGAGGAAGGGAGTTTCATGACCCATACCTTCTGAATTTAACTAAGTTTGACGAAGGTTTGACACTATTCTTTTCTCTTCAGCTGCTGGTTCTCCTCCTTCTTCTTCCTCTCACGTTTTCCAGCTCTCTTTTTCCTCTCCTCTATGCAGCTGCCCACTCCTCTCTCAAGGTCTCATCTCTCCCTCACAAGCTCACAAGACACTCTCTAATGGTGTGATTCACGTTTCTGTTGTGAAAGGGGAAGGGAAAAATGACATGCAGCTGCTGGTTTGGGAAGAAGATGAGTCATTCTCTCTCCCCTCTTTGTATTTATACTACCCATCAAATGAATTAGGTTGTTTGGGGTTGGTTTAGGTGTGTCCTTATCCTTGTTTGGTTTATCTAAAACCAGTTTTACCCCTCCCTCCCAGCTGTGCGTCACTGTTGATGGAGAAATCGGCAGCGAAAACAGCGTCGCTGCCAAATCTAGAATCGGCAGCGAAAACTGCGTCGCTGCCGATTTCTGCATCGGCAGCGAAAACTGCATTCATCACCATCTCTCTCTCTCTCTCTTTCTCTTTAAATATATATATATATATATATATATAGACATATATATATTTTCGTTTGGGTGTTTACATTCTCCCCTCCTAAATATGAATTTCGTCCTCGAAATTTAAGAAGTTTCACACTCCATACCTGGTAGTTCAAATAAATTGGGGTACTTTTTCCTCATCTCAGCCTCCCTCTCCCAAGTTTCCTCTTCTACTTGAGCATTTCGCCATAAGATTCTGACGATGGGGATCTTTTTGCTCCGTAACTCCTTCACTTCTTGATCTAGTATCCTTATAAGTCTCAATTCCAGTGTTAAGTCTTCCTTGACTTCTACTGGAACCTGGGGTAGAACTCGGGCGGGGTCTACGTCAGCCTTCCTTAATAAGGAGACATGGAACACATCATGGACCCTGGCTAACTTGGGGGGCAAATCCACCTTGTAGGCTACTGGTCCAACTCGTTGTAAGATTTTGAAGGGTCCGATGAAACGGGGAGTTAACTTCCCTTTCAACCCAAACCGTAACATGTTCTTCCATGGGGCTACCTTCAGGAACACCTGGTCCCCCATACTGAACTCGAGAGGTCTTCTCCTCACATCGGCATACTTCTTCTGTCTATCCTGCACGGCTTTGATGCGATCCCTGATAGTTCTCACTTTCTCCGTGGTGACTTGGACCAACTCTGCGCCATATAACTTCCGGTCCCCAATTTCCTCCCAACACAAAGGAGTTCTGCACCTCCTACCATACAAGGCTTCATACGGGGCCATCCCTATTGTGGCTTGATGACTATTGTTATACGTGAACTCCACCAATGCCATGTGTTCCTCCCAGTTTCCTCCAAATTCTAGCACACAGGCCCGTAATAGGTCTTCCAAGACTTGGATGACTCTTTTCGATTGGCCATCCGTTTGAGGGTGAAACGCAGTGCTCATGTCCAATCTTGTCCCCAAGGCATGTTGTATGCTCGGCCAAAGTCGAGAGGTGAACCTGGGATCTCGATCCGATACAATGGACACCGGAATCCCATGAAGTCGTACCACCTCATTTATGTAGATTTTGGCAAGCTTGTCCACCGAGTCGGTCATCTTTACGGGCAAGAATAGTGCGGATTTCGTCAACCGATCTACAATGACCCATATCGCATCATTTCCTTTTCTCCCTTTGGGAAATCCTGACACGAAATCCATGGTGATCATCTCCCACTTCCATTCTGGAATTTGTAATGGTTGTAATGGTCCCGCAGGCCTTTGGTGTTCAACCTTGACTTGTTGACATATCCCACACTTTGACACATACTCAGCTATTTCCCTTTTCATATTAGGCCACCAATAGAGGTGTTTCAGGTCTCGATACATCTTAGTGCTGCCAGGATGTATGGAGAATTTGGACTCATGAGCTTCTTGTAGAACCATTCGTTTGACTGTTTCGTCATCAGGCACGTACAACCGTTGTCCCATCATCAAGGATCCATCATCCGCTACTCGGAATTTCATTTCTACCCCGGCCTCCACATTCTTCCTAATCTTGGACCCCACCTTGTCCTGGAATTGGGCATGTAGTATATGTTCTCGATACGTTGGTCGCACCAATAATTGGGCTACTAACCCACCTCTTGCATCAATTCCCAAATCTGCACCCAACTCTTTTAATTCTGCCAATTGCTGCTCCTTTCCCACTGTTAAGCTTCCCAAGGAGGCTTTATTTTTTCGACTGAGGGCATCTGCCACCACATTTGCTTTCCCCGGGTGGTATTCTATGGTGCAATCATAATCCTTAATGAGTTCTATCCACCTTCTTTGCCGCATGTTCAACTCCTTTTGCGACATCAGATACTTCAGGCTCTTATGATCAGTAAAAATTTGGGTTCGAGACCCATACAAATAGTGTCTCCATATCCTCAAGGCAAATACTACAGCTGCCAACTCCAGGTCGTGCACCGGGTAGTTCACCTCATGAGTCCTTAATTGTCTTGATGCATAGGCGATCACCTTCCCATGTTGCATCAAAACACACCCCAATCCCTTCCCCGAGGCATCACTATATACCACAAAACCCTCGGTCCCTGAGGGGAGAGTTAAGACTGGAGCAGTGGTGAGCCTCCTCTTCAATTCTTGGAAGCTTGCCTCGCATTCTTCCGACCACACCCATTTCTTATCCTTCCTAGTTAGCTGAGTCAAAGGGGTTGCAATCAGGGAAAAACCTTCGATAAATCTCCGATAGTATCCTGCAAGTCCCAGGAAACTACGTATTTCAGTGACTGAAGTCGGTCTTTCCCATTTCACGACTGCTTCGACTTTTTGAGGGTCGATAAAAACACCTTCGGCTGAAATGACATGTCCCAAAAACATCACTCTTTTCAGCCAAAATTCACATTTACTCAGTTTTGCATATAGCTGGTGATCTCTCAAGGTTTGTAAGGTTTGTCTCAAGTGTTCTTCGTGCTCCTTGAAAGAATTTGAGTACACCAGTATATCATCAATGAATACCACCACAAACTTATCCAGGTATGGTTGGAAAACCCGATTCATCAAATCCATGAAGAGGGCTGGGGCGTTCGTCAACCCGAACGGTAACACCAAAAATTCATAGTGTCCGTAACGAGTTCTAAATGCGGTCTTTGCTACATCTGCTTCTTTAATCTTCATCTGATAGTACCCTGATCTCAGATCTATCTTCGAGAATGCCCTTGCTCATTTTAATTGGTCGAACAAATCATCTATCCGAGGCAACGGATACTTGTTTTTCATTGTTATTTTGTTCAACTGTCGATAGTCAATACAAAGCCTATGGGTTCCATCTTTCTTTCTTACAAATAGGACCGGTGCTCCCCAAGGAGAATTACTGGGCCGTATGAACCCTTTGTCTAATAATTCCTGTAATTGAGTCTTTAACTCGTTCAGTTCTGCTGGAGCCATCCGATACGGTTGTTGGGCTATAGGTGGGACTCCAGGAAAAGTGTCTATAGACACCTCTACCTCTCGCTCCGGGGGTAGTCCTGGTAGTTCTTCTGGAAACACATCTGGGAAATCCTTCACCACAGGAATATCCTTCAATCGTGGACCTTCATCATTAGAGTTTAAGATGTATGCGAGGTAACCCATACATCCCTTTCTTAAAAGTTTTTGGGTTGTTACCACCGATATTAAAGCATTCAGTTTGGGAAATCTCTCTCCTTCAAAAGTTATTTTCTCGCCCATAGGTGTTTGGAAAGTAACAGTTTTCGCATAACAATCTATTAGTGCTTTGTATTTACTCAACCAATCCATGCCTAGTATTATGTCAAAATCATGCAGCTCTAAGGGAATCAAGTCTACTTCTGTTTCATACCCGGATAAACTAACCCCCACATCCACATATACAATATTTGTTTCAACCATGTTTCCCATTGGAGTTCCAATTACAAACCCCTTCTCTACCATTTTTACTTCATTTCTCAATTTAGTGACAATTTTCTTAGCAATGAATGAGTGGGTGGCACCCGGATCAAACAACACATGCACATTAAAACCATTCAATAGAAGTGTACCTGCCACCACATCTGATGCAGCCCTGGCCTCCTCCTGTGTCAGGTGGAAGACCCTCCCCGAGGTCCGATCATTTTGTGCCCTCGGCTTCCCTCGACTGGAGTTTGCCCCTGATTGAGAAGATCTCACTGGCCTATTAACGGTGACTGACTGCTGGTGGCTCTGACTCGGCTGTCTGTAGCTCTGTACTTGTCCGGTGTTCCTTTTGGGGCAGTCCCTCTTGTAATGACCTCTTCCACCACAGTAATGACACCCCTGATTAAGATACTGACAGTTCCTCCACCTATGGCCCTCTCCTCTGCACACAAAACATCGCCCGGGGGAAACTAAGCAATCCCCAGGGTGTTTTTGTCCACACTTTACACAAAAAGGATAGTCAACACCCTTGCGGTCACCGGTCCCAGTAGAAGAGTTTGCCCTCGAGTGCGACTGTCCAACCATTACTCTCCCACTTGATTGCTGGTGAGGCGGTAATATCAAACTCCCCTTTTTTCCATGCTCAAACACTCCACTTTTTCCTTTCTTCGGGTGCGGTGGTCTGCCGCTGAAATAGTCCCCATCTCTCTTTTTGCTTATACTCTGATACCCCCCTTGGCTTTCTCCAATACATGCCTCCAGAGCTTGTGCAGCCTCAATCAACTCCCTCACCGATTTAAATCGCAAGGCGATCAATCCTTGTCTCAAATCCTGTCGTAACCCATCTCTCAACTTTTCAATCATATGTTCCTCTGTCGGCACATAATGTGGGGCGAACAATGAGAGGTCATGGAATCTCCTTTCGTACTCCAATACTGACATATCACCCTGTCTCAATGCCAAGAACTCTTGTTCTTTCACCTTGCGATGATACTTGGAATAAAACTGATTCTCAAACTCTGTCTTGAAATCACTCCAAGTTAGTGTCTCAGTCGCACGCCTCAGCTGAACTGTTTCCCACCATGTCATGGCCCTATCAGACAGTAACTGGGATGCACAATTTACCCTCAAACCCTCGGGTATGCTTATTTGAATCATTGTCTTTTCTACCTTCCTGATCCATCTTCCAGCTATCTCTGCATCTTGTTCCCCCATGTACGGTTCACAGCCCATTTCCCTCATACTCTTAACTAGTCGCACCAGTGGTACCACATTATCCATGGTCATGCTAGTCGTAGGGGCTGCTGGTGGAATCTGCGTGGTGGGAGTTGTTTGTGCCGCTGAACTAGCCATGCCTTCCATCACTGCTTTAACTATTTGTACAAGGAGTCCTGCATCTACATATTGTGGGGGCACACCAGTTGGAACAGTAGATGGTTGTGCTTCTGATCTTTCTCGCTGCTCCGTTGCGACTGGGGGTGTTCCCTCTGTCTGATGAGGCCTCGGGCCTTCCCCTGCCACCGTATCTTCCCCCTGCAAGGTTTTGGGTGGTATTATCGGAGCATGAGATGCCGTATCATCTAAGGGATCTTCATCTTGCCAACCTTGGGCACCTCGGTTCATGCCCCTCCTTTCTAAGGAGGGCGGCTCAGTTCGTGTCCCTTGTCGGGTGCGTACCATCCTGAAATTCAACACAACAACACATTTATTAATGATCCTCAGGATCCATACCAAGTGCTCTGATACCAACTGTAACAACCCGGCTTTCCAAGCCCAAAACACAGTAATTGTTTTTTTTTTTTTTTTTATGCATTCAATCCACATGGTGCCGGCAATCAATAAATCTAAATTCTCACATCATCAAAATGCAATCCATACAATCAACATTTCATTTCAAAGTGAATCTTACACAAACACGTAATATTAAGGTTGCTTGATTTGAAGTTCATATTAAAAATATATACATAGACATGAGTTTACAGTCTTATCCTACTAATAGTCATCACAATTTTAAACAAAAAGGATCTAATAAAAGTTATACATTCAGTACATTGATCCATACAAAATACATTGTGATTTAAGATACATCTACATAATTCCTTGCAAAGTAGGTTCCCGTGTATCGGGTTTCCTAGACATCTCGTTGGTGTGAAGTCCCTGCAGTAGTACAAACATTTAAGAGAATGCAATACTTAATAATAATAAGAATGGTAACTAACGGTTTGGCAATTAAATAAAACATTAACAATTATAATTTCTTCATGTATTTGCTATAACAACTAGTAGTACATATAGATACACAAGTTTTCGGATGCCATTCGCCAAAACTAGTCATTTATTTGTGTCGGCCATCCATCCGGATTCCATGGCGAAAGCTGCGTCGCTGCTGATCCAAAATCGGCAGCAGAAACTGCATTGCTGCCGATCCAGGAATCGGCAGCGGAATCTGCGTCGCTGCCGATTTCTGCATCGGCAGCGAAGTCACTCTTTTTTTTTTTTTCCGGCCATCCATCCGTTTGGATGCCATTAACCGAAGTTAATCAGTCCTTCATCCCGGCCATCCATTCGGACGCCATTAGCCAAAGCTAATCATTCTTTGTCCCAGCCATCCGTTGGGATGCCATTAGCCGAAGCTAATCACTCCTTTGTCCCGGCCATCCATTCGGACGCCATTAGCCGAAGCTAATCATTCTTTGTCCCGACCATCCGTTCGGATGCCATTAGCCGAAGCTAATCACTCTTTTGTCCCGGCCATCCATTCGGATGCCATTAGCCGAAGCTAATCAATCTTTAATCAACATTTAAGCGTTCAACAATCTAATATCGGTTCTAACAATATGATAGTACTCAAGTTAAAATATTTCAAGATTCAACGTAAGAAAAGAAAGGTGCAAGTCACCTACCTGCTCCACCTGTGGGTCGTTCCTGTCTTGATGATGGTCCACTCCCGACCGCACCACCTAAGACATCAATGGTCACAAATTAGCACAGTTGTATTTATTTTATTTTTGAATCATATTCGTCGTCACACTTATTCCAAGAGTTCATATGTTCACATTCAAGAGTTCCATATTTTACACCATCATAACATGAAATTGTTACTAGCATTAAAGTCATTCCTGCCTAGGAGGCTTATTGTAGGAATTCGGCAACGAGAACTTGTTCGCTGCGGGCTGTCAGTTCGGCAGCGACAATTGTTTCGCTGCCGGCAGCCAGTACGGCAGCGAAAACTGCATCGCTGTTGGCGCCACAGTTTCGCTGCACAACGCACAAATCGGCAGCGAATATCAATTCGTTGCAGGAGGTTCAGTTGCGGCAGCGAAACAGAATTTCGCTGCGCAACACACAAATCGGCAACGAATATCAATTCGCTGCAGGAGGTTCAGTTGCGGCAGCGAAACAGCATTTCGCTGCGCAACACACAAATCGGCAGCGAATATCAATTCGCTGCAGGAGGTTCCGTTGCGGCAGCGAAACTGAATTTCGCTGCGCAACACACAAATCGGAACCATCAATTTCAGCACATAGTTCTTCAACGAAATTCCAGCAATAACATCACAGCAGAACACATTAAATTCCAGCAATAACATCACAGCAGGACACATTAATTTCCAGCAAGAACATCACAGCAGAACACATTAAATTCCAGCAAGAACATCACAGCAGAACACATTAATTGCAGCAACAATCATCACAGCAGAACACATTAATTCAAGCAGCAATATCACAACAGAACACATTAAATTTCAGCACCAACATCACAGCAGAACACATTTATTTCAGCAACAATCATCATAGCAGAACACATTAATTCCAGCAGAACACACACACATGCATGCTGGCCTACCCCATAGTTAAAGCCAGCCCTCTACCATGATTTGTTAGATGTTCTGAAATTGACTTTATTTCGCTTCTGTTTGCTAGTTCTCCTAGTTAATTTCAGTTTCCTTCATAGCTGGCTTAGGTCTTAGATCAATTTTTTTTAGGGCTTTTCTTCTTCATTTTCGTTTCTGATTTTAAGGGGAAGAGGAAGGGAGTTTCATGACCCATACCTTCTGAATTTAACTAAGTTTGAGGAAGGTTTGACACTATTCTTTTCTCTTCAGCTGCTGGTTCTCCTCCTTCTTCTTCCTCTCACGTTTTCCAGCTCTCTTTTTCCTCTCCTCTATGCAGCTGCCCACTCCTCTCTCAAGGTCTCATCTCTCCCTCACAAGCTCACAAGACACTCTCTAATGGTGTGATTCACGTTTCTGTTGTGAAAGGGGAAGGGAAAAATGACATGCAGCTGCTGGTTTGGGAAGAAGATGAGTCATTCTCTCTCCCCTCTTTGTATTTATACTACCCATCAAATGAATTAGGTTGTTTGGGGTTGGTTTAGGTGTGTCCTTATCCTTGTTTGGTTTATCTAAAACCAGTTTTACCCCTCCCTCCCAGCTGTGCGTCACTGTTGATGGAGAAATCGGCAGCGAAAACAGCGTCGCTGCCAAATCTAAAATCGGCAGCGAAAACTGCGTCGCTGCCGATTTCTGCATCGGCAGCGAAAACTGCATTCATCACCATCTCTCTCTCTCTCTTTCTCTTTAAATATATATATATATATAGACATATATATATTTTCGTTTGGGTGTTTACATTCTCCCCTCCTAAATATGAATTTCGTCCTCGAAATTTAAGAAGTTTCACACTCCATACCTGGTAGTTCAAATAAATTGGGGTACTTTTTCCTCATCTCAGCCTCCCTCTCCCAAGTTTCCTCTTCTACTTGAGCATTTCGCCATAAGATTCTGACGATAGGGATCTTTTTGCTCCGTAACTCCTTCACTTCTTGATCTAGTATCCTTATAGGTCTCAATTCCAGTGTTAAGTCTTCCTTGACTTCTACTGGAACCTGGGGTAGAACTCGGGCGGGGTCTACGTCAGCCTTCCTTAATAAGGAGACATGGAACACATCATGGACCCTGGCTAACTTGGGGGGCAAATCCACCTTGTAGGCTACTGGTCCAACTCGTTGTAAGATTTTGAAGGGTCCGATGAAACGGGGAGTTAACTTCCCTTTCAACCCAAACCGTAACATGTTCTTCCATGGGGCTACCTTTAGGAACACCTGGTCCCCCATACTGAACTCGAGAGGTCTTCTCCTCACATCGGCATACTTCTTCTGTCTATCCTGCGCGGCTTTGATGCGATCCCTGATAGTTCTCACTTTCTCCGTGGTGACTTGGACCAACTCTGCGCCATATAACTTCCGGTCCCCAATTTCCTCCCAACACAAAGGAGTTCTGCACCTCCTACCATACAAGGCTTCATACGGGGCCATCCCTATTGTGGCTTGATGACTATTGTTATACGTGAACTCCACCAATGCCATGTGTTCCTCCCAGTTTCCTCCAAATTCTAGCACACAGGCCCGTAATAGGTCTTCCAAGACTTGGATGACTCTTTTCGATTGGCCATCCGTTTGAGGGTGAAACGCAGTGCTCGTGTCCAATCTTGTCCCCAAGGCATGTTGTATGCTCGGCCAAAGTCGAGAGGTGAACCTGGGATCTCGATCCGATACAATGGACACCGGAATCCCATGAAGTCGTACCACCTCATTTATGTAGATTTTGGCAAGCTTGTCCACCGAGTCGGTCATCTTTACGGGCAAGAATAGTGCGGATTTCGTCAACCGATCTACAATGACCCATATCGCATCATTTCCTTTTCTCCCTTTGGGAAATCCTGACACGAAATCCATGGTGATCATCTCCCACTTCCATTCTGGAATTTGTAATGGTTGTAATGGTCCCGCAGGCCTTTGGTGTTCAACCTTGACTTGTTGACATATCCCACACTTTGACACATACTCAGCTATTTCCCTTTTCATATTAGGCCACCAATAGAGGTGTTTCAGGTCTCGATACATCTTAGTGCTGCCAGGATGTATGGAGAATTTGGACTCATGAGCTTCTTGTAGAACCATTCGTTTGACTGTTTCGTCATCAGGCACGTACAACCGTTGTCCCATCATCAAGGATCCATCATCCGCTACTCGGAATTTCATTTCTACCCCGGCCTCCACATTCTTCCTAATCTTGGACCCCACCTTGTCCTGGAATTGGGCATGTAGTATATGTTCTCGATACGTTGGTCGCACCAATAATTGGGCTACTAACCCACCTCTTGCATCAATTCCCAAATCTGCACCCAACTCTTTTAATTCTGCCAATTGCCGCTCCTTTCCCACTGTTAAGCTTCCCAAGGAGGCTTTATTTTTTCGACTGAGGGCATCTGCCACCACATTTGCTTTCCCCGGGTGGTATTCTATGGTGCAATCATAATCCTTAATGAGTTCTATCCACCTTCTTTGCCGCATGTTCAACTCCTTTTGCGACATCAGATACTTCAGGCTCTTATGATCAGTAAAAATTTGGGTTCGAGACCCATACAAATAGTGTCTCCATATCCTCAAGGCAAATACTACAGCTGCCAACTCCAGGTCGTGCACCGGGTAGTTCACCTCATGAGTCCTTAATTGTCTTGATGCATAGGCGATCACCTTCCCATGTTGCATCAAAACACACCCCAATCCCTTCCCCGAGGCATCACTATATACCACAAAACCCTCGGTCCCTGAGGGGAGAGTTAAGACTGGAGCAGTGGTGA
Source organism: Populus tomentosa (assembly GCA_018804465.1). Lineage (NCBI taxonomy): Eukaryota > Viridiplantae > Streptophyta > Magnoliopsida > Malpighiales > Salicaceae > Populus > Populus tomentosa. The sequence continues at coordinate 16,065,424 of CM031983.1, read as the reverse complement.
GCCTCCTCTTCAATTCTTGGAAGCTTGCCTCGCATTCTTCCGACCACACCCATTTCTTATCCTTCCTAGTTAGCTGAGTCAAAGGGGTTGCAATCAGGGAAAAACCTTCGATAAATCTCCGATAGTATCCTGCAAGTCCCAGGAAACTACGTATTTCAGTGACTGAAGTCGGTCTTTCCCATTTCACGACTGCTTCGACTTTTTGAGGGTCGATAAAAACACCTTCGGCTGAAATGACATGTCCCAAAAACATCACTCTTTTCAGCCAAAATTCACATTTACTCAGTTTTGCATATAGCTGGTGATCTCTCAAGGTTTGTAAGGTTTGTCTCAAGTGTTCTTCGTGCTCCTTGAAAGAATTTGAGTACACCAGTATATCATCAATGAATACCACCACAAACTTATCCAGGTATGGTTGGAAAACCCGATTCATCAAATCCATGAAGAGGGCTGGGGCGTTCGTCAACCCGAACGGTAACACCAAAAATTCATAGTGTCCGTAACGAGTTCTAAATGCGGTCTTTGCTACATCTGCTTCTTTAATCTTCATCTGATAGTACCCTGATCTCAGATCTATCTTCGAGAATGCCCTTGCTCATTTTAATTGGTCGAACAAATCATCTATCCGAGGCAACGGATACTTGTTTTTCATTGTTATTTTGTTCAACTGTCGATAGTCAATACAAAGCCTATGGGTTCCATCTTTCTTTCTTACAAATAGGACCGGTGCTCCCCAAGGAGAATTACTGGGCCGTATGAACCCTTTGTCTAATAATTCCTGTAATTGAGTCTTTAACTCGTTCAGTTCTGCTGGAGCCATCCGATACGGTTGTTGGGCTATAGGTGGGACTCCAGGAAAAGTGTCTATAGACACCTCTACCTCTCGCTCCGGGGGTAGTCCTGGTAGTTCTTCTGGAAACACATCTGGGAAATCCTTCACCACAGGAATATCCTTCAATCGTGGACCTTCATCATTAGAGTTTAAGATGTATGCGAGGTAACCCATACATCCCTTTCTTAAAAGTTTTTGGGTTGTTACCACCGATATTAAAGCATTCAGTTTGGGAAATCTCTCTCCTTCAAAAGTTATTTTCTCGCCCATAGGTGTTTGGAAAGTAACAGTTTTCGCATAACAATCTATTAGTGCTTTGTATTTACTCAACCAATCCATGCCTAGTATTATGTCAAAATCATGCAGCTCTAAGGGAATCAAGTCTACTTCTGTTTCATACCCGGATAAACTAACCCCCACATCCACATATACAATATTTGTTTCAACCATGTTTCCCATTGGAGTTCCAATTACAAACCCCTTCTCTACCATTTTTACTTCATTTCTCAATTTAGTGACAATTTTCTTAGCAATGAATGAGTGGGTGGCACCCGGATCAAACAACACATGCACATTAAAACCATTCAATAGAAGTGTACCTGCCACCACATCTGATGCAGCCCTGGCCTCCTCCTGTGTCAGGTGGAAGACCCTCCCCGAGGTCCGATCATTTTGTGCCCTCGGCTTCCCTCGACTGGAGTTTGCCCCTGATTGAGAAGATCTCACTGGCCTATTAACGGTGACTGACTGCTGGTGGCTCTGACTCGGCTGTCTGTAGCTCTGTACTTGTCCGGTGTTCCTTTTGGGGCAGTCCCTCTTGTAATGACCTCTTCCACCACAGTAATGACACCCCTGATTAAGATACTGACAGTTCCTCCACCTATGGCCCTCTCCTCTGCACACAAAACATCGCCCGGGGGAAACTAAGCAATCCCCAGGGTGTTTTTGTCCACACTTTACACAAAAAGGATAGTCAACACCCTTGCGGTCACCGGTCCCAGTAGAAGAGTTTGCCCTCGAGTGCGACTGTCCAACCATTACTCTCCCACTTGATTGCTGGTGAGGCGGTAATATCAAACTCCCCTTTTTTCCATGCTCAAACACTCCACTTTTTCCTTTCTTCGGGTGCGGTGGTCTGCCGCTGAAATAGTCCCCATCTCTCTTTTTGCTTATACTCTGATACCCCCCTTGGCTTTCTCCAATACATGCCTCCAGAGCTTGTGCAGCCTCAATCAACTCCCTCACCGATTTAAATCGCAAGGCGATCAATCCTTGTCTCAAATCCTGTCGTAACCCATCTCTCAACTTTTCAATCATATGTTCCTCTGTCGGCACATAATGTGGGGCGAACAATGAGAGGTCATGGAATCTCCTTTCGTACTCCAATACTGACATATCACCCTGTCTCAATGCCAAGAACTCTTGTTCTTTCACCTTGCGATGATACTTGGAATAAAACTGATTCTCAAACTCTGTCTTGAAATCACTCCAAGTTAGTGTCTCAGTCGCACGCCTCAGCTGAACTGTTTCCCACCATGTCATGGCCCTATCAGACAGTAACTGGGATGCACAATTTACCCTCAAACCCTCGGGTATGCTTATTTGAATCATTGTCTTTTCTACCTTCCTGATCCATCTTCCAGCTATCTCTGCATCTTGTTCCCCCATGTACGGTTCACAGCCCATTTCCCTCATACTCTTAACTAGTCGCACCAGTGGTACCACATTATCCATGGTCATGCTAGTCGTAGGGGCTGCTGGTGGAATCTGCGTGGTGGGAGTTGTTTGTGCCGCTGAACTAGCCATGCCTTCCATCACTGCTTTAACTATTTGTACAAGGAGTCCTGCATCTACATATTGTGGGGGCACACCAGTTGGAACAGTAGATGGTTGTGCTTCTGATCTTTCTCGCTGCTCCGTTGCGACTGGGGGTGTTCCCTCTGTCTGATGAGGCCTCGGGCCTTCCCCTGCCACCGTATCTTCCCCCTGCAAGGTTTTGGGTGGTATTATCGGAGCATGAGATGCCGTATCATCTAAGGGATCTTCATCTTGCCAACCTTGGGCACCTCGGTTCATGCCCCTCCTTTCTAAGGAGGGCGGCTCAGTTCGTGTCCCTTGTCGGGTGCGTACCATCCTGAAATTCAACACAACAACACATTTATTAATGATCCTCAGGATCCATACCAAGTGCTCTGATACCAACTGTAACAACCCGGCTTTCCAAGCCCAAAACACAGTAATTGTTTTTTTTTTTTTTTTTTATGCATTCAATCCACATGGTGCCGGCAATCAATAAATCTAAATTCTCACATCATCAAAATGCAATCCATACAATCAACATTTCATTTCAAAGTGAATCTTACACAAACACGTAATATTAAGGTTGCTTGATTTGAAGTTCATATTAAAAATATATACATAGACATGAGTTTACAGTCTTATCCTACTAATAGTCATCACAATTTTAAACAAAAAGGATCTAATAAAAGTTATACATTCAGTACATTGATCCATACAAAATACATTGTGATTTAAGATACATCTACATAATTCCTTGCAAAGTAGGTTCCCGTGTATCGGGTTTCCTAGACATCTCGTTGGTGTGAAGTCCCTGCAGTAGTACAAACATTTAAGAGAATGCAATACTTAATAATAATAAGAATGGTAACTAACGGTTTGGCAATTAAATAAAACATTAACAATTATAATTTCTTCATGTATTTGCTATAACAACTAGTAGTACATATAGATACACAAGTTTTCGGATGCCATTCGCCAAAACTAGTCATTTATTTGTGTCGGCCATCCATCCGGATTCCATGGCGAAAGCTGCGTCGCTGCTGATCCAAAATCGGCAGCAGAAACTGCATTGCTGCCGATCTAGGAATCGGCAGCGAAAACTGTGTTGCTGCCGATCCAGAATCGGCAGCGGAATCTGCGTCGCTGCCGATTTCTGCATCGGCAGCGAAGTCACTCTTTTTTTTTTTTCCGGCCATCCATCCGTTTGGATGCCATTAACCGAAGTTAATCAGTCCTTCATCCCGGCCAACCATTCGGACGCCATTAATTGCGATGTCGCGGTCGCACAAATTAATTACCCTAGCTTCAAACACAACACACAAGATAGTATAGAGCAAGCAAGGGGTCGATCCCACGAGGAAGATTTAGTTCAGATTTTTATGCTATACGTTATGCAACTTGGGGGGGGGGGTTGGATGTTATATAGGCTAAAGAAAAATAAAACAGAAAACTATCAAACAGAATTTAATAAAATCAGAAAATTATCAAGAGAACAAACCTTGGTTGCAATCACACATCCACCTATAGAAATCAGAACCGATCCTTGAAACGAAATTCCAGTTTATATTCTGAATTTTATCTTTTCTTAATATTGGTTAATTAACGGATCCGCCGTATAACTAGCCCTAACCAACAAACAATCACAGTGTCCGCACTAATGATTTAATCCAATGGCAGCCTTAAGATCTAGATAAATTCATTATCTTAACAACTAAGTTGTCTGCTTATGTTGCTTTGATCGAATGTTCTCCCTAAGATTAATAACGTAGATCCGCTACAATTATTAAACTCAGTTGCTTCACAAGTTCATATACCACAACTCCGGTTTTGATATCAAACTTAGCAATAAATTATCTATAATAAAAACTTAGAGTCCGCTCTAGTAATTAAAATTTACAATCATAGGAAAAATAAGCATAGGAGAACAAACATATTCATCATATAAACTGAAAAGAAAAGGGTAAAATAGATCTCACAGTTCTTGAAATCCGAAGGTTTCCGTGTCCTTGCAACCAAGAAAATGAGTTTAGCCTTGCATGTTTATTGAACAACTAATCAAAAAGATGGAAGAATGCATGATTTAGGGTTTCTTAGAGTAGGGGGGCGTTTTTCTCCTCTTGGGTGGCTGCCCCCCTTCTCTTCTCTTATTCTTTTTATATGCTAGGAAACCCTAATCTCTATTTTACAAAATAGTCCTCCCTTAAGTAGACAATTTACATTTAAGTAGTTCAATAACTATTTTCCTAAAAGAGGAGAAATAGTTTTGCATGAAATCTTCAAGCTTTGACTTAGAGGAGCTACATTGCTGAAATAAAAACTTGGATGTCGGTTTAGATGCTTCGGAACGTAATCTGGACTCGTTTCTTCACGAAACCTGTTTGCTAGCAGAATTCAGTTGTCATCTTTGAAAAATCATATCTCCCTCATATGACATCGTTGTTGGCTGAACTGTTGATGGAGAAATCGGCAGCGAAAACTGCATCGCTGCCGATTTCTGCATCGGCAGCGAAAACAGCGTCGCTGCCGATTTCTGCATCGGCAGCGAAAACTGCGTCGCTGCCAAATCCAGAATCGGCAGCGAAAACTGCGTCGCTGCCGATTTCTGCATCGGCAGTGAAAACAGCGTCGCTGCCAAATCCAGAATCGGCAACCAAATCCAGAATCGGCAGCGAAAACTGCGTCGCTGCCGATTTCTGCATCGGCAGCGAAAACTGCATTCATCACCATCTCTCTCTCTCTTTCTCTTTAAATATATATATATATATATATAGACATATATATATTTTCGTTTGGGTGTTTACACACACAATCACTATTAAATCAGGAATCATCACCGAAAATTGAGTCATTACCGATTTAAAAATCAGCAATGATGGTGAGGTCAATTTTGGCACTAAATTGAGTGTCCGGTTTATGTTAGGTGTTTATAATTCTAGTGTCCAAAAATACTCCTGCCATATTGTTGGGAGCGCCGCAATGTCCTTTTCTTATTGATATGACATATGTCTCGGGTGGTAGTCTGGTTTGTCAATGGTGAACCTTTTTTTTTCTTTTTCTCTCTCTTTCTTGAAAATTACAACTTTGCCCTCTTGGTTGTTGGTATTTCAAATTTAGTTCCTATTCTTTTGATCTCTTATTTTTTTATATTAGTCATTTTATAAAAGTTTTATTTATTTTCAATTTCATCCTTAAATTCCAATTAATCAAATATTATATTCTTCAATTTAGTCCTCATTCTTTGTATTTCTAATTTTTTGCCCTAGCTTTTTTGTAAAAATTTTATTAGTTTTCAATTTCATCTTTCAATTCAAATTGATAATATTATGTTTTTCAATTTGATCGTTATTGTTTTGATTTTTATTTTTTTTCTTAACTCTTTTGTAAAAGTTATTATTATTTTTCATTTCACCTTTTAATTACAACATTGTTTTTTATACCAATTTTGATCATCGTTTTTTTAATTATCTTCTCACTAAATTAATTTTTTTTTCAATTTCACTCTTTAATTAAATATAAAATTTATTTTGTATTTTAATTTGATCCTTATTCTTTTAATTTTTATTTTTTAAAATCCTTTGTATATTTGAAAAAAAAAATCAATTTCATCCTTCAATACATGATTGATTGAGAATTAGACTTCATGGTTTTTTTAAATTAGGTGTTTCGTGTCTAATGATTTGAGTCACAGATTTTAAAAGTTAATACAAGATTTTTTTTTAAAAAAAAAAAGAACTTTACAATTCTCTTAATTTTTTTTATTAGGTTATTTCAATCATATAATTTAGACTATAAATTTAGTAGGATATTCCAGGTTAGCTTAATCTTAATTAGCATAATTACAAGTTTATCGTAATTAAGTTTTTGTCTTTTTTTTTACACTATTTCTAAACATAAATATAATTTTTTATTAAATAAAAATAATTCTGCTCCACCCAAAAATGCGAGCACCGACGCTAGTATTAAACTAAGAAAGATTGGAAAAGAGATATTGTTTTGTTTTTATCCAATCAGAAATGAGAATGGCGTTAAAAGGAGAACCTTTTTAGGGTAGGGCTTGATTTGGATTTATTTTGATACCCGTTAGGAAACTCTTAAAGTAAGCTGAGACTTGGCCCATCAAGGGCTTTGGCATTGCAGGAAACTTTAGACTAGTTTACATGTTTGTGCACATTATTGGTTCAGATCACATAAAAAAATTGAAATTATATTTGAAGTTATAAAAAGTAATATTTAACATTATTATTAAACTTTGCTTTTTAAAATTAATTTTAAAATCTTTTTATTCGACTATTTATTTAACTTAAATTTAAAATTAAATTTTATAAAAATTATATCGACATAATCCAATAAATTAGATTAATCCAAAAGTAGCTTGTTGGCTAATAAAAAAATAATAAAATTAATAAAATAATAAAATTAATAAAAAAAATCTCTTAAACCATCTACTTATCTAATTCTAACTTAAAATTAAACTATGTATAATCTTACATGTAACCTAGTCCACTTGGGTGGTATATAAACAACCCTCTCGATGCATAAAAAAGGTTTGCTGATAAAAATAAAAATAAAATAAAATAAAAATATATATCTCAATCTAATATTTTATCCCGGGTGAATTTAAAATGAAACCATTATAAATTATTTGATCATGATGAAGTCAACTTCGTACATTCAAAGATAACTACAAGATGACTGTTGAAACAAAAATCTAGGGATAATACGGAGAAGAAAATGAGGAGCTTCACTGTGACATTGATGGATTTGTTTTTGCATGACGACACATGTTAATGATAAGATATTCAAATCGTGAAGTCCCATCAAAGAGGTCGTTACTCACAGTAAGCTGGTAAACAGCCCAGCCTGGGAAAGTTGCTTGAAATGTATTCCATTCATGGCAATTCAAGACATTTATGTACACGTCACAGCTTGAAGAGTTCTGTTTGCGCCTCAACAAAATAATTCAGGAAAAAGACAAGATTGTCTGATGCAAACCATCTGAGCTGCAAGTTTGAGCGTAGAAATTAACGGTTCCATTAATCCCAGGATCGATCTTACTACAAAACATCATCAAACTATACCACTGTAATATTCCTGTCTGTTTGCCACATCCATAACTGGCAATATTATATTCAGCTGATTCCACCTCCAATCCATGGCACTGCAGTTCTCCAGTGGATCTCTTGTCAGTTGTCATCTTGAAGAATCTCTGGCTCTGTTTCCTGGCAGGGAAAATAGACGGGGAAATGGTTTTTTATCATGAAATACTAACCAAATATCTCGTAAATAAATGTATTTTATCTATCTTGGATTAGCATCTTGTTTCCTATGTAGATGAGAAATCAAAAATAGTAATTTGGGATATAAAAATGAATACTTTTCTTCAACAAATTAAAGGGCTCAGTTTGTTCTCTCTTGCTTTTCCTTTCTTCTTCCTTTGCACTGTTTAATAGTTGAAGAAAAACAAAAGGATAGCCACGTGAGTTCTTGTACCTGAATATATAGAAAATACTTTGTGCTTTCTGGAATAATAACCCGTTAATCGTGGCATGTTGTTTTTCCAAGGTGTGTTTAGTATTGTAATTGTTGTTATAGTTGTGGTTTTAAAAAAATTATTTTATAAAAAATATTTTTAGTTAAGATTGGTTTGAAAAAATATATATTTAGTTAAAACTATAGTTGAAATTGAGGTTGAATAAAAAATAATTTAATGTGTTTAGTTAAAAAAATACCTTTCAAATTGAGGTTATAAAATAATTAAAAAATACTTTTAATTTAAATATTGTAGATTTAACTACTATTATTACATCATGAAATGAATAATATTGATATCAAATATTTTTTATTATTCCATTAAATTATATGCAATGTCATCATATACGAAATTTATCCAACAATAACTATATTTTTCATGGTTTCTTAAGCACGCAACAACAAAAACTAAATTTTTTATTACGTCATCAAGCGATCTCCTATTAATTTTTTGAATAAAACACAATTAAAATAAAAATAAAAACTGAATTTTTTTAACTTGGTTGGACTCGGCAAGAACATAATTGGAATTGCAATAAATTTTCACAAATGTTACGTCATCATACTATATTCTTCTAATTTATGTAGTGTTATTAAATAATATTAAATACTAGTTTTTCAACTAATACTCAATTTTTTTAAAAAAAAACCTTACAATTTCATTATGTACAAAATTCATTCAACAAAAACTACAGTTTTCATAATTTTTTGAGCATGCAATAAAATTAGGTAAAATATTATCAGGAATAAAATTGAGATTACAGTACGAGTAAATTTAATTCACCTTAAACTAATTTTTTAAAAAAACAAAAAAAATATTGTTCACGTTCACATGAATAGTGCAAGTGAAATCACTTAACTGCACTAGTTTTTTTTAAAAAACTAAACTTTTTCTGGTTTTTTGAAATAATAATTAAAAAAAACTTATTTAAACTATTCCTACTTTCTTTTTTCAAGAGAAGCGGCCAAATGTTGCTTCTCCAAAACCTTCATTTCATTTTAATTTGTAGTGGATCTTACCAGTGAAAAGCATTTTTTTTCTTGCCAAACAAAAATATATGTGGTTGTAGGTGAACCTCTCCCGCAGCCACATTACCAAACAAACACTTAACAGTGTTTGAACAACACCTATTATTATATTTATCTATACAGATTCTTATCCAGAGAAATGATTCAGATAAAAATCTAAATTGTTGGGATGTGTTGTTTTTGTTTTTACCTAAATATAATCTAAACATTATGAAATTATTTATTTTGAACGAATATAATAGAGTTATATGAATAGTTGATATAAATTTAGAATCTCATGTAATATGAAATATGAAGATGGTTTGTAATGATTGATTTATTTATTGTAAATGAATTTCTATTTATTATTTCCTTATTTTTACTCTTAAGAAGTAAATGAATAAAATTTCAATATTCTGATCACAGATTTTTTTTCTAACAACTCGTGTAATGTTTTTTTGTGTTCAAAGGTTAAAGATGACAGTCGTACTCAACACCTGGCGGCAGGGGCCTTGCTGCTATGGGTTTCTGTCAGAATAACATGTGGATCAGCTCCCTCTCACCGCTACTATTCAACACCACAGCGTTGCCGGCGAAGCCTGCCTGTCTGTGTGTCGGGACATGCCCTGCAGCAGCCGATATCGTTCGAGTGTTTCTTCCATTATGAAAACGTTTCAGATTTGGTATAAGACTTTTCACAACATTGGATGCTGTTTCCTAATGTTCAGCCTTCAGGTCAGCATTGGATGCTTTGATTTTTCCGTGCGATATTTTGTGAGGGTTCAAAGCAACGCTAGTTTCTTTTTTCTTCTTTTTTTCTTTATTTTTAAACTGTAAATGTTTGGTTTGAATTACTTATATTGTAATTAATCTTTTGAGATTTTAAAATTAATAATTAAATAAATTCATAACCATCGAACTAATAATTTAAAAAAAATAAATAAAAAAAAAAACCTAGAGGTTACGTGTATTGGTGAAACTGTGAAAGTGGTCACGATGGACTCTAGGTTACGTGTCATATCATTAAATGCCCCCAGCGGATGGCTTTAATGATAACAGGCCTGCATGGTTTGATTTTGCTTTCGGCATTAGACAAGCCTACCAATAGAAAATGTGACATATTAAAGATTGAAAAGAAAACAATTTAAAAAAAATAAAAAAAAAATACTTTCTCTAAAAGAAACTGTACATGATAATTTTTTATATCTGATTTAAGCAAGAATCAAACTAAATATATAAGTTTGTTGTGAGATTGAAATAATTTTATAAAAATAAATTAAGTAAAATTATGGTGTTTAATTTTTAAATTAATATTAAAAAATAAAATTAAAAAAATATATAAGTCAAACTTGATGAACTAAATTTATGACCTAAGACATAATATCAAGATAATATAAAAAAACAAAAAATATCAATTCTCAAGGAATCCAGTGATTATGGATAATTTTTTTATAAAACAAATGATCACTATCAACCCAGTCCAATATTCATAACTTGTGATATGAATTATGAGATTAAATTACAATATAAAAACAAACCCGAAAAAATAACAATGTAAAACTCCCAACTAACTAAAGTAATTAGAGATAAACTTGAAAAAAAATAGAGAAAAGGGATAAAAAAAAAATATAGATTTGAAAAGGAGTCAAATTTGACACAAAAAGAAGATTAAATCATATAGGATGAAATTGAAAAAAAAATCAATTAAAAAATGATAAGAAAAACTAAAAATAACAATCAAAAGAATAAGGATCATATTTAATATAAAAATCAAATATCAATTGAAAAAATTAAAAAACATAATTCAATAAAATATTCAAAACCATATACATTACAATCAAATATCAATTGATGAAATTGAAAAAAAAACTCAATAAATAATTCAAAATTAAATACATTACAGTAAAAAAAGACCTAATTTGACCCAACAAACAAATAATCATAATTTTTTTTTGTTTTTTTGCAGTAACCAACATGTTTGAAGGAAAGGAAAGGAGGGAAGAAAATATATATGGTCAAAACTCAACCATTAACTTTTTGGCAAAATGCTCTTAACTATTATGGTAGGGTGGTGAGACGCATTGAAAATCATACAAATCATCGATATTTGAAGTTGTTTTGGCACCACATGCGCCACCAAAAAAGTATAGGCAGCGTTCATTTACTGACACGTGACATCTATTTTCATATATATATATATATATATATATATATATATATATATAAAGATCTATTAACCCATTACCCCAACATAAAAATAACAAAAAAAATTAAAGTGCTATTGCATCCAAAGCTAAAAATATATATATTTTATTTTTTAGAGGCATTGAAGTATTTGTGTTATAAAGAAAACCTGAAAAACCTCTTAACCTAAGAAATAACTTTATGGTGATATGGTAGGTTGGAGGATTCGTTGCAGGTATAAGTTCTGCAGCTAAAACATGATGAGTTCTTAAAGCTGGCTGGTGGAAATTATAATTTTATGAGTTGAACTGATGTTTTAAGATTAACTATTCATAAAGTATTGGGTGTTTTCAAGCTTCAAAAGCGGTCTTAGCTCAAGGCTGCGCGGTGGGGCACTGCTAAAGGTGGGGAGGGGAGGAATTAAAGTCTAAAATGAGATTTAACTAAAAAATGATTTAGGTTTTATAATTTAGATAATGAAATTTCTTATTTTTATCTTCCTTAATTCTTCCATGGAAACCCAATCAAATAGTTTTAATTTCTATTTGAGGATGTGGTTTTGATTATTTTTTAAAATATTTTCGTGTCGAAATATATTAAAATAATATTTTAAAAAAAATTATTTTTGAGATCAGCATATCAAAATGATCCAAAATATATTAAAAAATTAATTTTTAAAAAAAAACATTCTCTTAATTCAGATCCAAATTGATTATTTCTCACGAGCTCCTCTTGCCATGTAAGAGGGATGATTAACTAATCCCCACTATTTTTAATTCAAATTATAGTTAATTCAATGTGTCTTTCTCTTTAGATTTGAGAAATTAATTTTTTTTTCATCATCTTTACAAATGGTGAGCCATACTTGTGCCAAATAATAGATAATGGGTTGAATATAAATATTATATTAACTATTATAAAAGAAGTGTATTTTTTTATTATTAATATAAGTGTTTGGCTCAACTTGTATATATTTTAATTAATCCTACAAACTCTAAAATTAATTATTATATAAGATTTTAGTGGTATTAAAAGGAGGAGGAGGAGGAGGAGGAGGAAGTCCACCTTTGTACAACTGAAATCTAGTTTTTCAACACAGGAAAAGCATATTAATGCCTTTTCTAGCATCATGACACGTGTGATAGTGAGCTGTAATTTGGAAGCAACCAATTTCCTTTATACGTAAGTTGGACATCAAGGCAGTCAATGCACTGCCCAATTTATACTATTTGCCACCATGAATCTTGATTGGTCCAGCTCAGCCAAGAACTCCATTTCTTTTCTTAGCCGACCCTCAACCAAGAATATTATTGGTTTTTTTCCCACGAAATTAGATTTATATATATATATATATATATAAAAGCAATTTTAAAAACACATTTTTCATATATTGGCTCCAGTATTTTTTTAAAATAAATCTTAAAATTTAAATTGAGGAATAAAACATATACCTTTCTAATCTTTAGAGAAGTGTGACTTGGACTTTAAATATATTATTAAATTTAGGAGGTTTTTCTTCCCTCTCTCATATGAAACTTAAAATTATTTTAATATATTTTAAAATAAATAAAATTAAATATTTTTAAATATATATTTTTAAATAGATTCCCTCCCATTAGTCTAATGTTAACAGGGTGCTTGCTCAGAAACAAGAAATGATAACATGGTAAGCAAAGTTAATGAGTTACTCAGTAACAAAATATAAGCTTTCAAGTATTGTGAAAATTCTAAAGAAGCATCTTCTTGTTCTGTACTTCTTTCCTTCTCCTATTGCGTGCGTGTGTGTTGTGTTCTGTCAAGTGATTGAGGCCAGGCTGGCATCTTTGCCATGATTGAGGTGGCTCCCACTCCTTCCCTACCCAGGCAACCCGCATGTTGTCTCGAATTCAATGTCCCATACCCCTCCTCTCCTTGCTCATTTTATCCCCCCCCCCCCTGGATCTTAAAAAAAAATAATAATAATAACACAATTGCAAGAAAATTTTAGATAATAGTTTGATTTTTTTATAGAAAAATAGCATAGTTTAATATTTGAAATCATGATTTTAAAGGGAACTACTTTTCTAAATTGTGTTTTTATTAAAAACCATGATTCAAAATCATGGTTTTAATATAAATTATCAATTTCTTTTTTTTCTCTATAGCCATCACTCTTGTAAAAGAAAAAACCCTAAGAACCGAATAACCTAGAACGAAACCAACCTCCAATCACCCAAAACAACTCCTATTGTTTTTTTGTTGTTGCAAAACACCGGTTTAAATTTATGTTGACATTTTCCCCACTACTATAACTGGTGGAACCGCCACTTAGACATCAAAAAATCAAGAAAAAATAGTTGCATTGTCTCTTAATTTATGGGTTTCATTAATGGATTGATAAATTTTGAGTTTTGATTTATAACTATTTGTTATGTTTCACTAATGGATTTATGGGTTTTATTAAGGTTGATAGAAAAAGTACTAGTGAAATATATTATTTTCTAGGATCATCACTAGTCTGAGCAAGTAAGAAACAAAACTCATTATCCCTATCTATAACTAAAGTAGAATATATAGCAGTTGGTAGTTGATGTGCATAAAACTTATAGATGAAACAAACCTTATAAGACTTTAGATTTAATTTTGATCATATAGCTATTAAGTGTGATAACACTAGTGCAATAAGTATGTCTAAAAATCCTATAAAACACTCACATACAAAACATATTGAAGTGATACATCATTTTCTAAGAGGTCATATGATGAAAGGTGATATTGTACTTGAGTTTGTAACAATAGAACATCAACTAACCAATATTTTTACAAAGTCTTTAGGTAAGGATTGTTCCTACGAAATGAGGAATTTAGGTTTTATTTATGATAATAACAAAGGTTTTATTTATGCTAATAACAAATGAGGTTTTATTTTTATGTGTATACATTATTAGAAATAAATTGGACATATTTTAGTGATAAAATGTATACCCTTTAGCATGAAAAATATGTTTTGCTGTAAAATTCACTAGCAGTGTAGCTCTGGGATGAACCGATCAACCGGTTCATTATACCAATTTAATTGGTCGACCAGTTAAAATAGAGAAACATAGTATTTGCTACTATGTAAACAATAATGTTTTGAGGTTTCAGTTAGGTTCAGTTTTTAAGTCTATAGGTTGGATAAAAAAGGGTACATTTGGACTCATAAAACATATTTAAAGAGAAAATACATAAAAAAAATTGAATTATGTGTGAATTGGTTGACTGATTCATACAATTAAATTAATTGGTCAACTGGCTGAGACAGAGCACAAATATATTAGCCAAAATTTTAGATTTTAAACCCTCTATCTCTTTGATTTGTAGACTTAATTTTTACATGAAAATGATCATTTTTAAGTGCATAAGAAGGATTAAAAGAGACAATTAAAAAATTTCAAGATTAAGGTTAAATCCGTCGACCAATTTAACTAACTCAATACTACTAGTTGACCAGTTACTTAACAATATAAATGTAAGCCCTAGATAAAACAAAATTTTATAAGACACGTAAATAAATGTTAAGATAAGTAGTTATTTTGAATGATTACCTTAATGGAAATAAATGAATAAAAATAAAAATAAATAAAATTTTGAAAATAGCTGAAAAATAGAAAATACAGAAACATGAATAAAGACCGGATGGAAATGGATTATTATGAAATAAATTTACTTGGATGTAAATTAATAAAAAATCAAAATAACTCGGGTAAAAAGGTGGTCTAACCTATATCGGTACTTAAGAATTTTATGCCAAAAACATGAAAATTTACTATTGAGGAACATGAATGGAATTAATTAAATTGTTGCAATTTATAAGTTTTTAATAAGGGAAGTACCCATCCATAAGAGAGAAAGAAAGGGAAAAGGGAAAAACAAGATAAAAACATTAGAAATCAAGAGAAAAACAAGAAAAAGTGAGAGAGTTTTGAAACTTATAAGATTGAAAGACTTGGAACATTAAATTAAGGAAGAATCAAGTGAAGGAAGATATCAGAAAGGAGAGGAGGGTCGACCACACTAGGAGGAGAAAAGAAGTTGGGAGAACTTAGATTGGTAAGCATGAAAAATTAAGATTCTTACTTAAATGAAGTGTTTTTTAGTTTATTTGAGTAAGTTATCAAACAATGACAATTAAATTTGATTTAATTTTTTATATTCTTGATTCTTTAAATTAGGTTTCTTATGAGTAGTAAACTATTCAAAAAGAATATTTAGTAATTATAACTATGCATGTTTAAAAGATAGATGCATGTTAAAGTAATAATTCGTTCAATATGAATCCTTTGGGTCTTTATTTGTATGTAGTTAATATTTTATTTTAAGAGAATATAATTGTTATGTTTTATTTGTTGATGATGTAAGGTTGAGAAAGCACAACAAAGTATTATTATGTGAAATATTGTATGATGAGATGGGATATGATCCAAGATGGTTGGATCGAAGTGAAAGATTGAGTATTGTGATTGAATGAAGTCTATTCGATAACTTGGTAACATAAAAAAACAAAGGAAACTATGCCGAATTTTTTATAGGAAATTAGATTTTTATAATAGCTATTACTTTGATGATATAACTTTGATAATGATACATCAAAGGTGAGATATGTTAGACAATAACCGTAAGACATTAACGGTTCAAGACTTAGACAATAACAATTCAAATTTTGATAGTATATATATATATATATATATATATATATATATATATATATATATATATATATATATATATATATATAAACCTTACCCTGTTTTTTAGTTGCATGAGATTGCTATTTTATCTCGGTTGAAGGAATGTTACAATAAATACTCATGTTATTTTCTAGCAGTGATAGAATCCCTAAAATTGAATACCCCTAACCCTAAATTGAAACCCCACTCTCAAATCATTTAAATTCCACCAAACCAAGCTTAATTAGGTTAATTTCTTGAAGATTCAAGCTAGATGACACATAAGAAACATACCATGCGGAATAAAAGAGAAAACGGGTAAATGAACCTAATTTTCCTTAAATTGATAATGTAGAGAAGTTTATAAATTCATTTGCAAATCAATCTATTATAGTTCAAAGGGGTTTAGGAAGCATGTTACCTAGATGACATATAAGAAACATACTAGAGATGCGGAATAAAAGAGAACGGGCAAATGATCCTAATTTTCCTCAAATTGATAATGTAGAGAAGTTTATAAATTCGTTTGCAAATTGATCTATTATAGTTCAAAGGGGTTTAGGAAGCATGTTAAGTGATTTTAGGATTGATACAATCTTTGATTATATGAGTTGGCATAATTTGTTTTATTTGAAGAAACTCCTGAGCTTATTAGAATGTTATTTACAAATATACGTATCAATTTGGAGCCTAGGATATATAGTCATTTGCAAAATAAACATATTGAATTAGACTGTGAGACTCTCGATAATATTTTGGGTATAAGCAATGAAGAACTTAGTGTATTTGAGATTAAAATTATACCCATAAAAGTTGATTTTATATATGATGAAGTCATAGCACAACATACTGGTCAATTGGATTTTACACTAGGTGTTAAGATTAAGAGCTAGGATTTGCTCTTACTGCCTAAACTTATTCACCGAATCATTGCATAGAATATATGCTAAAAAAAAGGGCATTATGATGAAGTAACATTTATTGATATGTGCTTAACTAAATGCATGATTGAAGGTCATCAAATTAACTTGCCTTATATCATGATGAAAAGTTTGATCATGGCACATGAAAAAAAAAAAATCTTTTCCCTATGGTTAGTATCTCACCATAATTTTTTAATACGTTGAGATTTTGCTCACTAATACAAACAAGAACCCGTAATCAAAGGCAATGGAAATAGACTATAGAACCCTTAATAAAATGGAATGTGTACTAACTAACAACAATGTTTGGGTTCCTAAAGACTAGGTTGGTGTTTATGTTGAAGAAGAGTATGATAAAGGGGAATAATAGAATGTTAGTGGTGATAATAAGTTTGTTGATAAGTTTAAGATGTCACCTATAACTTTTTCATATGAAAATGCTAGTACTAGTTCGAGAATATCTAGGATGGAAGATCACATAACCCATATTAAGACAGATATAAGCTATCTTCGATATTCACATGTATATCATAGCTAATTAAGAGTATATAGTCGGCGACTTATAGGATATCAAGACCATGATATCAAATATACTATCTTAATATCCACTATCCTAGGCGATTGTAACAAAAACATTTTCACATTTTAATGACTTTATCTTTTTTTTCTTGTTTTTGTATGTTCTTGCTCTAATTGTAATGAATATTACATTTTGAATATTATGACATGTTTTTATATTTTATTTCTCTATTGCTCATGGTTTATTCTTCCTTCCCTATTACTTTTTGTTGATGACAAATGGGGAGAGAATTGTAGATTTTGTGATAATAAATATAAACCATGATTATATGATTAAGGGGGGTAAATATATATGTATAGATTATTGTTAATTGTTGAAGTCTCCAAAGGACTATATTGCAAAATATAAAGGGAGATTCATCTTTTTATATCTATATGTGTACATTAATTATCATCATGAGAAAGGAAGAAATTATTGACCTTTGGGTCACATATTAATATTTATATATTTTGATAATAACAATTAAATAAAAATGAATTAATGATATCCTTGGTTGACATTAAGTTTAAATAGGTTTATACGAAGATTGTTAATAAGCATAAAGAATTAAATGAAGAAAGAAGTCAACAAGTCTAAGATACAAAGCAAGTAAAGACTTTGTTTTTAAAGATACATTTTAGTGCTTATTATGCAAATTTTTATGTTTTACTTGATAGCACAAATTAAAATAAATTCACACTTTATATTGCATGTATTATATGACTAATATACATTTAGTCAATTCAATATTCACCAGGCTTAAAACTGTTAAAACTGAATTTTAAGTTGAACCAGTTGACTGCTTGGCTATACCAAGTGAACTGGTCGATTGCTTGTTCATTAGGGATAAACAACTGAGAATCTGTAGGAACCAGTCAATCGATTGTCATGACTAATTTGAACCAGTCGATCGTTTTAGCTATCAGTAAAACATTAACAACTATAAAACGACTAGTTTTTGCTTTATGCGCGCCCGCGCCCACACACACACAGAGGCTATCTTAAGAACAAAAACAATTTCAAATCATCAATCTTAAATCATACTTGTATTTGTGTATTAAAACCTTCATATTCTTGCACAATAATACAAATTTTCACACTCACTACACTTTCATATATTCTAAATGTTATTGAGTGAGCTATAGAGACATAAGCTTCAATTGTATTATCTACTCCTTAAGACAGTGTTGTTACATTTCAAACAAATTTAATCCTTTAAGAGTTTAAATGAAAAATTCATAGTCATTGGGTACATCACTAAGGTGAAAAGTCTTGAAGATGATATTTCTTTAAATGGTGAAAAAAAGCTTGGTGAGGATTCATCAAGGACATTGTAATTTTTGGCTTGAAATAGTAAAGAACACGATACTCAGGACTAGTTTAGTATTGGAGGTGTGGATGTAGACTTGCCGAACTATGTTAAAAACTGAGTATGCAATTTCTATCCCTATACTCTTTACTTTAAACACTTTAATTATATTATTGATTAATTATGTTAATTATGCTTAATTGAACTAATTACTATATTTGTTATTATTAGTGAAACACGTATTTCACTCCCTTAGGTGGTGTTGTTGTCTTAATCCTAGAACAACAACATAGAGTAGAGGCCATATGGAATGGGAATGTATGTTAATTTTCATATAATAAAAATGATTAATTATTATGCTAATTATCCTAAAATTCATGTTAATAAAAAAAAACTTTTATTATGCAAGTTTGGGTAGATGTACTCTAAATTCCATAAGTTGATGTTGCTTTCAGATCCTTTGATCTTATACATCACACAAATGAGTTTTTATTACATTACATGTCTTTAGCACATAAATATAGATCATAACTTGCTCACGACACTTATTGATTGATAGAGACAAAAAACTCACACATTCCACTTTTATGCAGGGAAGATGACGTCTACTTTACACGGCGTTGCTATTTTAATTGGTTTACTTTTAGATGAGCACACACTTACTACTGTGAGTATCTCGAATAAGGTCACTTTATGCAAGCTTGCGTTCAACTAAGCACCCCCTTCTGAAATGTTCAAGGGGAATGATATATGCATGAGATGGCTTTGAAAAACTTTTCTGAATTACCTGATGATTATGATGACAAGATAATACGATTGTATGTTAATGTATACTAATAGTTTAATTAACATATTTATTTGTCTATGTTTAATTTGAATTTGATGTTTTATTATGCAGATAAGCTAAAGCATACATACTTAGATGTTTGAAAATATATTTTTCACGGAACTTAGTGGGATGTATGTGCTCTTGTTCTCCCTACTACTGCTGGAGGATTTGGAATCCATTCCATTATATAGTTGGGGTTCAAACATCCTTGTATGTTTGTATAGGCATTTTTATTAAGCTAGCTTGGAAAAGACAAAGTAAGTTGGAGGATATTTATTGCTTTTGCAGGTAAAATAAATGTAATAAGTTTTTTTTTTAAATTTTCATATAATGTTTTGTATGTTTAAGTTGGTTACTAATTGTTGTATATTTTTTGTACATAAAGTTATGGTCATGAGAGCATTTATATTTGGGGTGGCCACGAATTGAGTCTAAACCTATTATGTTTGTTTAGGTTTTGGAGGTTGAGCTACAACTTTCATTATAATACAGGTAATATGTTAATGATAATGCAAATTATATTAGTTAGATTAAAAATATTTTGCATAGAAACCTTATTTAATAAGTTTCATTGCTTATTTATTAGTAGATGATGTAGGAATAAATATTTAAAAAATAATTCAACCAATGCTTTGTCATTTTATCATAGCAAGTTAGAAAGACAACAAGCAAATTATGTATGTTATAATAAATTACAATGTTGATGTTAAAATTGAAGTTAAAAAACGATGAGATAAATTTTTTGATGTTGAAAAATATTAAGTAATATTGAAAAATAATTACTTTCTCGAGTCCAATTGAGATTTTTTTTTATATTGAATAAATATTGGGAAATAACTACATAAGTTGATGCTGGTAAATGATAAAAAACAACTGTTTACGTTGATATTGGTAAATGATGAGAAATAATTGCTTGCGTTGATGTTGAGAATTTTAAATATTGGAAAATGTCGAGAAATAATTGCATAGGTTCATGTTGGTAAATGATGAGAAATAATTGTTTGCGATGATGTTGAATTTTTTTTTTTATTGAAAGATATTGAGAAGTAATTGCATTGGTTGATGTTGGTAAATGAAGTAAAATAATTATTTGTGTTGATTTTCGTAAATAATGATAAATAATTGTTAATATTGATGTTAATTTTTTTTATTTTGAATAAATATTGGGAAATAATTGCATAGGTTGATGTTTGTAGATAATGAGGAATAATTGTTTATGTTGATGGTGATAATAATTACATTGTTGATGTTTCAATAAGTTGTGTGGAATCCTTATTTAGAAGACGATATGTCAGTTGCTCTGGTTATATGCACATTGACCATGAACTTATAGACATCAGTTGTCCCCCTTATATTTCTTAAGCTTGTTGATATGCATTGCTCGGACTATGTAATTCGACAATTTAACTTTAAGTAAAACATCCTTTCTTACATAAATACAAGCGATCAATTGTGTTACATTAGTTATCCAAGTAGGCTCACTGATTATAATTAAATGATCCATCATCTCCAATATATATTGATGTGGGATGCATGCAAAAATTTTATTTTTAAAGGGGTGCATCCTGTAATTTACAAAAAAGAAATAGCTAATACCCAAGTATAAAACACTGAATCATTACATCAAACCCAGTGCAGGTCCCTTTATGGGAGGAGATGGAGTATGAGCCATATGCACATTGAATTCAAAATGCTATAAGTATTTGTTACTATTTATAGGATTGGACAAAACCGTTTGATTTTATTTATGCAGTAATAATTTCTATTTGCTTCATATTAGGTTGGATAATTATTACATAATGGTTGATATGCTACGACTGATCTTCATGATCTCGATGAAGATCAAGACATGGCATACTACACTTGATCTATTAGGAGAAACAATGAGACTAAATAATGTAGTCTCAAAAGATGATAACACACAGATAAGTGGAAGTCGTGCTATTGATGAAGCTAACCTATCTGCTCGTCATTGCAAAAGACATAGATAAACTTGGATGTATTATTATATCGTGTATAATTATGTTGTGTAATTTTCTTAGTTATGAGTTATTTTTACTTTTGTTATTTTTCTAATGTTGTTTTAGCTAATTATCATGTTGATTTTAATGGTCTTACATATTATCCATTTTCATATTTATTTTAGATAAGCATGATTAAAAATACTTAATTAATAGGTGAACATGTGAACAAGTTGTTTAAAATCTCAAATCATCCATTTACAAGTTAAAAAATGCAAATTATTATGTGTCGTTATTGTCATTATCAATTATTTTTATAATTAATAAATAAAAATAATGTTTATAAATATTACACATTAATTTGAGATTATAGTTAACAAAAAAAATGATGTTAAAATATCATACTCTTAATTATGGGTTTGAGGTTTGGTAATTTATGATTTTATTTGGGTTTAGGTTGTTGTGGATTAAGTTTTGTTTTATATAAAATTTAGAGTTGTGTTTAAGCTAAAATTATGTTGTGATAACACAACCGTTATTCACATTAGCGTATATTTATTGAAGAACCATTATTGTCATTAATGGTTTTTAATACATATATTAATGACATTAACGGTTGTTTAAGACAACCGTTATTTCTATTAGTGATTTATTAATAAAACAACAATTCTCATTAGTAGTTGAGTAAAGTATATTATTTCCACGATACTTTTTTATCTTGTGCTATATTTTGAAATCTTTTAACAAACTCTATTAGTTTGGTACAAAAAAAAAAACCCTTCACCTATAGTTTCACTCACTTCCCATACCCATTGTATCAATCAAAATATGTTTCCTCTCTAAATCCCAAACTTTATTTGGCTTGAGAGGTCGGATATAGAAACTCGTTGACTTGGATCATGAATTGATTTATTTTAATTGGTTATGTAGTTTGTTGCAATATCGTGATCACACAAATTAATTATCCAAACTTAAATAAATAAGATAGTATAGAGCAAACAAATGGTCGATTCCACAAGAAAGGTTTAGTTAGGTTTTTATGCTAAATGATATGAAATTGAGGAGGTGGGGTTTGAAGTTATCTAAGCTATTCTATGGTAAACATAATAAAACAATCAAGCTAAATTAAATAAATCAAAAAATTATCAAGAGAAAAAATCTTGGTCTTAAGCAAACGTCCACCTACGTAAATTAGAACTAATTATTGAAATGATACGTCAACTTATATTATGAATATTTATTTTTTCTTAACATTAGTTATTAGTTAGTTAATCAATTTGCAGTGTAATTAACTCTAACCGTTAAACAACCATAATGTCCGCATTAGTAATTTAATTCAACGGCAGCCTTAAGAACTAGATAAATTGATTAATCTAGACAACATAATTGACTGCAGTACATGTTTAATTTGATCAAATATTTTTCCTAAGATTTATAACATAGATCAGTCATAATTATTAAACTTAGTTGCTTCCCAAGTTTATATATCACAACTTTGGTTTTGATAGCAAACTTAGCAATAGATTGATTAGAATAACAACTTAGAGTTCACTCTAGCAATCAAACTAAATAATCATAGGAAATAATTACAGAAAAACAAACATACTCATCATATAAACTGAAAAGAAAAGGTAAAATAGATCTCACAGTTCTTGAAATCCAATTGTTTATGTTTTTGCAACCAAGAAATAGAACTTAACCTAGCATGTCTATTGTGAAACTAATCAAGAGAAAAGATGAATACATAATTTCGGGTATAGGAGAAAATGATGAAGTTTTTCTTCTCTTTTTAGTTGCCCTCTCCTTCCGCTCTCTCTCTCTTTCTTTTTATTTGATAGTAAACCATAATCCCTACTTTCTTAAAAATATAATCATTTTCTAAGTAGACAATTTATATTTAAGTAATGTAATAACTATTTTCCTAAAAAAAAAAAAGAAATAGTCTTGTATAAAATCTTCAAACTTTGACTTTAGACTTATAGGAGTTATATTTCCCAAATAGAGACTTGGATGTCGGTTTGGATGTTTGGGAAGTAACTTAGACTTGTTTCTTCACAAAATCTGTCTGCTGGCAGAATCTACAAGTGATCTTAGAAAAATCATATATCTCTCATATGAGTTGTTTTTCTACTGTAATTTGGTAGTCTGATAGGTCTTCAAGTTAGAAATCCAAAAAAATTGATTTTGCATCAAATGAACTTC
The DNA here is from genome assembly GCA_018804465.1 of Populus tomentosa. Lineage (NCBI taxonomy): Eukaryota > Viridiplantae > Streptophyta > Magnoliopsida > Malpighiales > Salicaceae > Populus > Populus tomentosa. The sequence continues at coordinate 16,041,600 of CM031983.1, read as the reverse complement.
TCTAACTCAAGATATTCAAGTCGGAATGGTCAAAGGGTAGCAGTGGTAGAATGCGAGATTTGTCTTTGAAGGCTACAATTTCCATGCTCTTTCTCTTTTTATTTTTCTTGCCATATATGTATAGAAAGATATGGATGTTATCTTTCTAATGCCACTGGAATCACTTCATTTTAACATCTAGAGTTCATGCTCTACACAAAACATTGATCAAAGGTTAAATCTGCCAAAGTTCGACACGGGTTGGAACATGGTCTTAATTATCTCTAATTTACTTCTTTTTGAATCTTACATCTAAAAATACCTTCAAAACATAAAACAAATAAATATCAAGGTATTTTATATAAACAACATAAACAAATATAGGCAAATATATGTAAAACTATCGAATAATTGCATCGTTATTTAACTTGGGAAAACATATTCAATGTGACAATGACTTGGTTATTCGGTCAAGACCTAAATAGGATCCAGTCAAAATGTTTTTCAAACAAAATTATTTTGGACAAAAATTAAAACTAAAATCATTGATTAGGTCAATATGGGTCAAGCTAGGTTTCAAAACTTTACTTTATAGAGATTGATTACCCAACATTACCAAAATAGTTGTTCATGAAATTTAAAAACGAAAAGGAAAATCAGTGTTAAGATTAGTGATGGTGTGACCATTTTAGATAATAATTTCACGCCCTTTAATTTTGTGTGGTATTTTCTTCGAAAGGGGGCAAATTAAGGATTAAGACGGGCAGGATATAAAATGGAGAAGGGGAATTGTTTTTGTTTTTAACTAATCATTTATTTTTCATCTTTTTTCCTGAACAAAGCATTGAATCCATCTGTGTATTTTATTTATTATTTTTATTATGTGTTTTATTTTAAAACTTATTGATTTTTAACACTATAAATTAAACATTTTTAAATATTCATCTTAAAATCTTTTATTTTTATTCTTAATATTTCACCACTTAACATTTAACCTCCAATTTTTAACTCTAAACTAAACATAATCTTAAAAAGATAATAAGACATCATAAGTATATTGCAAAAAAATACATTTGGTTCAAGATATTTAAATAATTTACCACTTCTTGTGAGAAAGAATAATAATTGGTAGATACTTTTGTGCAAAGAAATATCATATATTTCGTGTTCAAACATATTTAGAGGGATTCTTATTTTTTCTCTGTTCATGAATCGAACTAATTGAATGTTTATGTGTTTTGTTTTAATATTAAAGTGTGTGTTTGAGATTGTGGTGTGGGATACTTTTTAAAATAAATTTTTACATGAAAATGTATTAAAAGGAATTTTTTTTATATTTTTTATTTTTGACATTAGTACATTAAAATCATTATAAAGCACTAAAAAAATCATCAATTTGATGTTTTTTAAGCCAAAAACACTTTTCCTAAAACATCTAAAAGAAAAGGCAAATGTGGCGCCAAACAACCCAATATATATCTTCTATGATCTAGCCTTAAACAAGTGTTATCCATAGTTATCAGATCCGGCCCGACAGGTCAACTCAGGATAGGGTGACTCGAGGTTTTGGCCATGTTTGTTTCATTCAGAACTCGGGCCAATAATTAGCCTAGAGAAAACCGTTCCACTCACCGGGTTAACCTGAGTTGACCCGATAAAACCCGATAGAGATCCTTTGTTTTCAAAAGTGTTTTTTCTCCTAGCCAAAGATCCTTTTTTTTTTTCCATATTTTTTAGTTGGGTATTGATCTATTTCAAAGTTCACTATATAAATACTAGAAGAATATTTTATTTTTTTAATGTAAGATTTGAAACCCTTTAGTATACATATTCTATGTTTACAAGAAAAAAAGTTATGTTTTTTTAATGTGGGATAAAAAAACCTTTTTGGTTTAAATATTTTAACTTAAAAAGATAAGATAGTATCTTTTCAAAGTGAGATAAAAAACCTTTTGAAATAATCTTTTAAACTTCATTATTTACATACATGTATAATTTATATCCACATGGATTGTTTTTTTTTTTTTTTTAATTTTTCCATATGAAATATTAAAATCTCAAATATCATTTTTAAAATTTTCCTTGGCCTGGTCAACCACCGGGTCAACTCCTAGACCGGGTTTGATAACTATGGTGTTATCCACTCTAATTGTGTATTCATAAGAAGTTATTTTAATATGATCTTTCAAACACTTTTAAAAAAATCTAAAAGCAAAAATAAATAAAGCATTAAACACCCCCATATAATTTCACAATATTGCACCACACCTTTTAATTTTGCATAGTATTTACTTTGAAGGGGGGATTAAAGGATGAGATGAAAGGGGGGGGATTAAAGGATGAGATGAGTGAGATACAAAATGAATAGGGAGATCTTTTTTGAAATTTACACTCTTTTTTTTTTTTTTAACCAATTACTCATTTTTCATCTTTTTTCCTAAACAAAGCATTGAATCCATCTATTTATATTGTTTATTATTTTTATTATGAGTTTTATTTTAAAACTTATTGATTTTTAACACTATATATTAAACATTTTTAAAAATTCATCCTGTGATCATTTTTTCATTCTTAGTATTTCATTGTTTAACATTTAACCTCCAGTTTTGAACTCTAAACTAAACATAATCTTGGGACGATAATAAGAGATCATGAAAATATTGCAAAAAAAATATATTTGGTTCAAGATATTTAAATAATTTACCACTTCTTATAAGAAAAAAAAATTAGCGGATGCTTTTGTGTAAAGAAGTATCATATATTTCATATTCAAACATATTTAGGGGATTCTTATTGTCTTTGTTCATTAATTGAACTAATTGAATATTTGTGTGTTATGTTTTAATATTAAAGTATGTGTTTGATATTTGTGGTGCATGATGCTTTTCAAAATAGCTTTTCGCTTGAAAATATATCAAAATAGTTTTTTTAGATTTTTTTATTTTATTTTTGACATCAGCATATCAAAACAATTATAAATCATTAAAAAATCATCACTTTGACTTTGATTTTTTAAGCCAATTTTTTTTTCAAAAACATCTAAAAGCAAAAGCAAATATAGCACCAAACACCCTTACACCTTGTATGATCTAGCCTTAAACAAGTGTTATCCACTCTAATTGTGCTCATAAGAAGTTATTTTACTATGGTCTTTCAAAATACTTAAATCCTAAATGATAATACAAGAAATATACCCATTTATTAATCAAATCACGAGTTTATTTCATATTATTATTTTATTAATAAAACACTAAAGATGTGGCTAAATCATTTTAGTCACACCCACAAAACACTATGTATTATAATAATGTTTTTTTTTTTTGTGTTTTATTTAGTTTTTCTTTTCAATCTTACTTTTAACCAATCCAATTTTCTTTTTCTTTTTTAGTTTTATTTTCAATGTTATTTTTCAATATTAGGTTGTTTTGGGCATTGTGCATTGTATTTTTTTTTTTTTGTGTTATATATCAATTTCATGGATTTAGTTTTTTGTTCTCAATTTCAATTTTCAACATTAAATCTATTGGAAATGAGGTTTTTTTTTATTTATTGCTTTATGTGAATTTATCTCAATCTCATTGCTTTGATCGCAAGTTTAACAGAATAACTCATGTTGAGGAATGTAATTTTTTTTGGGCTGCTTTTTCTAATTGATTTTTTTTTTTGATTTCATCCTTCAACATTAGTTTGGTTGAAAATTAAACTTTGTAATTTTTAAGAATTTTTTTACTATGAGGTTATTTCGATCTCATGACTTGGGTCACTGAATTGACATGTTGACCCAAGTTGACTTTCTTTTTTTTTGTCATTTTTAATTGAATATTTTTTTAATTAGGCTTCATTATTTTTCTCGATTTTCTTTCTATATGGTTATATTATCTCATTACCCGAGTCATGGGTTTGACAGGTGAACCCGATTTATTTTCTGGATCTTTTTTAATTGAATATTTTTTAAATTTAACCCTTCAACAACTCAATCTTTTTTTTATTTAGTTTTTTCTTCAATTTTATCATTTGAAAATAAATGGCATCCAATATATTGTCTTATCAATAATTATTTTTAAATATATTGTCCAATATACATTATATTTTGAGTTCATGATTAATTTTTTATTAGAAAACATGTTAACAATGCTATTATATTTTTTTATATTAAAAAAATAATTTAACCATCAACACAACATGGAACAATAATCTAGTGTTTTATTGTGCTATGTGTCCACTATAATATGAAAGTATCAGCAGTAAAATAATGGACTCCACATTAAAGAAATTTTTTATTGAAAGTAGGGGATACCTTGATTTATGATAAAAGAAAAGCATTTTTTTTAATATTGTATATAGTATGAATAGAAAAAAAATTAGCTAGTTGTCTTGTGTTTTGCTACAAGATAGAGTAATTTGTTTTCCAATAACAAAAAAAGAAAAGTGCAAGCATCTTTAGTGAATCAGTTGTAGACTCATAATATATAAAAGTGAATCAGTCAAAACACGAAATGACTAAAAACAAAATCATAAGGTGATGCTTTATGGAGTTTTTTTTTTAACAAGCAATGTTATTTTTTTGAATTAAAGAATTGGGCATTTCATGAGAAACTCTTTAACATTGTTGTTAAACTTAGTAAAACAAGTCAATGTTGAAACCTCCAGTCTCGATTCCTCACCTAGACCGAGCATCAAAGTAAACTGTATGGGGTTGCCACGACTTGACTCAATCAATTTGGCAAGTATAAAGACAACTTGAATGGTTGATGAAAATGGGGTTTGGCTTTAATAAAATTTCAAGATGATATTTTTTTCTTAATGTTGCGATATCAACATATTGGATAAGCACTAGTCAAATCGGGTTAACCACGAAATTCAAAACCTAGGTCATGGAAATGATCACAATGCGCTAAACTGGTTGACAAGATGTCTCTTTCTTTCTTCTTCTCCTTCTTCTCTCCTTGTCTCGAACATATTGAGGATCTAATGGGTTGACATCGCGGATTAAATTGAAGATTCAAAAGAGAATCAAAGACTAAATTAAAAAAAAAAAAAAAAGAGCTTGAATCATGTGGAATAAAGTTCAAAGCTCAATTTAAGAATTATTACAAAATCAAAGACTAAATTAAACAAATAAGATAAAAAAGGTCTAGCATGTATAGGACATGTACCGGTGTCATCGAGGTTTAGGCATAATATGTGACCTCATACAACCTTCTTTGAAGTTGTTGAAATCATCATGTCATTGTTGTTTTTTAAGGTGGCGCTTGTCAGATATAGATATATAGTGTGTCTCTGATGACCATGTCTATTTCTCTTTCTTTTCTTCTTCTTCTTCTTCTTACCTCTCATTTCTTTTTTTAATGTGCATGGCTTTTTTTTTTTTTGGAAAGAGAAGGGTTTTTTTTTCCTCACTTTCCATTCCAGTCCCTTTATTTTTAATTATATGGAAAACCAAAGGTTCAAACTATTTTTTTTTACAAAATTGAGCGTCAATTCAAAGTCTTTTTTTTTTTTTTGCAACTGCAAGAACCCCTATACTAAGATAATCAAAATACAAAGTCCAAATATCGATCTAATCAACTGAGAATGGATCTAACTGAAGAAAAAAAACTATGGTAATAAAAACCTTAAATTATGCAAACAGAAAAAGAATAGTAGTGAGTACATAACAAATGAAATAATAAAATGCGTAGACAATTAATTTTCTACTAGATTATTGGCATGCACAATGCTACGGGTCAGATTAATTTTTTAATCTAAAAAAATATCTAGACACTACTAATGTTTTTTCTAGTAGATTTTTTTTTTAATCATGTGAGAATCAATTTGATGTGACGTGGCTGTCTTAGAGGGTCCAAAAGCAACCTGAATGACCAATAAAAATATAGTTTGAGTCAAAATAAATAGTTAAGATGAGATTTTTTTAATAAATATTAAGAGGACAATATATTAGATTGATTCAGGTCAACTAGGGATAACATATCAATCTGTATACTAAGACATAAGATCATGATAACCCTAAAAAAAGCAAATCCAAATAAATTACAAAACACAATTTTCAATAAATTCAATGTTAAAGGAAGAAATTAAAAAAAAACAATTAAAAAAAAGATACAAAAAAACCCCCTTCTTATTTAGTTTTATTGTAATTCTAATAATTTACCACTTAAGAAGCTGGTTCACATAAATTGTATGAAATTTTTGGTTAGATTATGAGACCCAACTAATTTGTTTGTTTCATTTGACTAATAAAAAAATGTATTCAAAACAAAATATTATCTAAAACACTAATTCTCCTAGGGTTTTTACTATGTCATAAGATATAAAATATTATTCATTACAATAGTATCATGACTTTTTTGTCCTTTGGTTATTTTATCTCTTGCCTTGGCTTCGGGGTATAATGGTCTTTATATCATGACACATATCTTTTGAGGATTGTGCAAGGTTATTTTGGTAATTGGATTTTTAAGTGCATAGTAAATTCACTAACATAACCCTTTAATAAAATAATCTAATGTTTTCTACACAAGGGTGTTTTTGTGTTTCAAATTTTATAGAACAATTGAATTACTACACTACCCTTACAATTTGAATTTGTAGCCCTAACTTTAGGGGCTTAGTTGTAATTTCACAATGAGTTGTTTGTTAATATTGTTTAGTCTTAAGAGAAATTTTGGTTTTTTCACCTAAAAAAATGAAAAAAACTATTTACGTATGCCTCGCACGCGTCAACCTCTATGTCACCTTTTAGCAATGTGTGCAACTGGCTTTGGCAATTATAACCATGATTCTGCAGCATCATTTGATTCATTTTAATGTCCTTTTTTTTTTATGGGCTGCGCATGCACCATGGTTCATCGTGGTTTGGCCCCAAAATTACTTTTTTTTTTTTCTTTTCCTTCTCTTTGTTTCTTGGATTGTGGGTTGACCATACAAAAAATTCATATCAATCATTTAATTTATTTTTTCTTTTGATTTAGTCCCTCTTCTCTTATTTTTCAATTGTTTTATTTGCATTGATTGTTTCTAATTGGATTTTATTTTTTATTTCATCCTTGATCATTTGATTTTTTTAATTTGTTTTCAAACTTGGTCTTTATTTTTTTAATTTTTATTTGTTTTGTTTTGAATCATTTTCTTGATAGATTTGTTTTTTTTTCAGTCCTAAGCATTTATTTTCATTTAATTTTTATTTCCTTGGGTTTTTCCTATCAAATTTTATCATCATTTTTTTTTGTTGCTTTTGTAGGTTTTCTCATTAATATTTTTCTATCAATCTCATTCTTCAAAATTAAATTGTTTAATTTCTTGATTGAATTTGCGTAGAAAAATTTCACGGATGCAGCTTTTAGAGACTAGACAAGGTTTATTAGGCTTGCCTTGTTTTTCTCTGTTTTTCTAAATTGTTGTTTAATTTTTTTTTAACTTTTGTTTTGTTATTTTTCTCGGTTTAATTCTATTGAGTTAGCCCTCAACGATTATTTTATATTTCACCCTCTCTATTTTTAATCTATAAATAATATATCATATTAAAAATAATTTTGAATTTCTCCCCCCGTGATTTTTTTAATCTTTCAAGTTTAGTCCTAATTCTTTTAATTGAAATTTATTTTTGTTTGCGATAATTTTTTTGGATTTCATTCTCATTAGGTTTTTCCTGTCAAATTTTAGCCTTATTTTTTTGTTTTTTTTTCTTTTGAAAGGTTTTTTATTAATAGTTTTTTTAAGGATCTCATCCTTGAAAATTAAATTAGATGACATTTAAACTTCTTGATTGAACTTAGGTTTATGACTTAACAAGTTGTAATTTTTTAGACTGAATTAATGTGTTTGGGAGTATGGTTGTTGTTGCTTTTCAAAGTGCTTTTCACTCAGAAAAGCATGTCAATAATATTTTTTTATTTTTAAAAAATTATTTTTGACAGCAACACATCAAAATGATTTAAAAACATCAAAAATATATTCATTTAAAGTAAAAAAAAAAAGAATTCAAATTTTTTGAAAAGCGCTTTTGAACAACAATGCCAAACGTCTTAAAGATGTTCTCATAGATTTGCTTGGTTTTTTTTTTCTATTCTAAGCTAATGTTTTTGTTTTTTTTTTTGTTGAAGTTTGACTCTTTCTTTTTTTTTCCTGGTTTTCCTTCAGTTAGATTAGTATTGGGTTGTTTGATAATTCAAATAAACTTGAGTGTAGTTCCTTTTTCTTTTTTTATTTCTTGTTGGTTTACTTACCCTTGTAGATTTTTTATACATATTTAATTTGTCAATTTAACTAATAAGCTTGAATTGTTTTTAATCTATTTTTTTTATATTAAAAAAAATATAGAACTCGCTATTACTGCAAACACAGCTGCTAAAAATTAGCACGCAATCAATCACACTCTCTCTAAATAAAGAAAACCCGTTTCAAACATATTTTTCGGCGAGAGACGTTATTAATCATATTCACATTACAGGTTAATTACGCTATTAATTATTAATTACCACTATATTTCCTTTTATTACTTCTTCTTTTTGCATGGTAATTAAGCTGTCATTTCCTAACTTACCAGAAACAGTTAAACCTGTACATGATTTTTAGCATATATTTATTCATTGAATAAAATATTATTTAAATTTCAAATTTAAATCGTTATCAAACAAAAATATCATTTAGTTAAGATTATTAATTTATTAAATATTACTGGGTTATAATTTATTTATTTTGTAATGTAATGCTGTAACCGATAATACATAAAGAAAATGTTCTCTGTGTCATTTATATATAATTAATGCTTATAATACACAAGCTTACACCAAGCTGCCCCTGTTTTTGTGGTGCTTCTTCTCCCACTACCTCCCCTTTCTTTCTTTCTTCTACATTAGCTAAGCCATACTTTGTTTTCTTGTCTCTCCTTTTGGTCAATACTGTTGAAGAAGAAGAAGAAAAGTTGTGAGCTCTCCATGAAGATGCCAGTAAGTACGTTTCTTTTATATTTCTGTTTTTATTCCTTTTCTCCTCCTTCAAATCTGGAAAGTTTGGAGTTTTGATTGGTTTCGGTGTTATATCTATGATCTGTTGAAGTATATCTTTGATTGCCTTTGTGGGATTTTCATGTTTTGCTGTATAATATGTACTAGTCCATCACGGCAATGGTTATGGCAGTCAATTCAGTTCATTTTTACTATATTTTGATATATTGACATGCTGTGCTTCTCTCTTTTCTAAAACTATGATGATGAAGTTCCATTTTTGCTTGAACTGATGCTTTTGATTTTGAATATTATTAGCGCGATGGACTTTCTTTTTTCTTTTTTCCATTTCTTCTCTTTCAGTTTGTGAATCATAGCTGCAAAATTTTTGTCTTGAATTGCTTTTTTTTTTTTTTTGTGTTATAGTTCTTTTGAACAGTGTTGTTTTCATTGGATTCTTGACTCTCTCCCTTCTTCTTTTTTTTTTTTTTTTTGCTTTCTTCTTTTGATTGGTTGATTTGTTTACTGCATTGCTTTCCTTTCTCTTGGAATAGCCAAACCATACTTCAACTTCCACATTACAAGGAGGCTAATTTGCTTTACTAGCAAATACAGTATCATTAACTTTATTTTATTCTGCTTTAAAATTGCTTTCTGTTTTGATCAATTATAATTTTCATTGATTCAGTTGCTTTCTTAGTGTTTGAGAAGTTTTTACATCATATAGGAATTCTCTTGATCTCTATGTGGCATTTTTTTGTGATAAAATGGACAGCTTGGTTTTTGCCTTTCTGTGTTCTTATTCTTTTGTTGGAGTTATGAGCGTTGTACAACTCACTGGATTCTAAGAATCCAATAATAGAGGTTGGAGTCTGTTTGTTCTTGTCTTAATGTATTTTCTATGGAATTTATGATTGTTTTGAATTTCATTTATCTCTTGCTTAATGTTGACTGTTGCAAAAAACGAATCTTTTTTTTAGGAATCTGTTTTGAGAATTGCATTTTCGCATTTCCAGGTGGCAGTACTCTTGCTACTGGCACTGAGCACTGCCATTAGAACTGATGCAGAAGAGAGCGGCGGAGAGTGTGGTTTCAAACCAAGTTTAAAACCAAGACCACACAGTGTCTCCATCTTGGAGTTTGGTGCGGTTGGAGATGGGAAAACATTGAATACTCTTGCTTTTCAGAATGCCATTTTCTATCTCAAGTCATTTACAGACAAGGGTGGCGCTCAGCTTTATGTCCCCCCTGGAAAATGGCTTACTGGAAGCTTCAGTCTTACCAGCCATCTCACACTATTCGTGGAAAAAGGTGCTGTCATTCTTGGATCTCAGGTACTTTTTCAAGGTTTGCTTGCTCTTATTCCTTTCCCCTCTTTTGTTTTGTTTGTTCTATGTCCAGAGAAGATAGGTGCAGAAGAAACTTCTAAGAAAGCAAAATTAGTTTGGATCATTATTATGTTCAACCCTTGGATTTCTGACAGATACTTTCCTTGCTTATTAGGATCCATCCCATTGGGATCTTGTTGACCCCTTACCCTCATATGGTCGTGGGATTGAACTTCCTGGAAAAAGATATCAAAGTTTAATAAATGGAGATATGCTACACGATGTGGTGGTCACTGGTAAATGCACTGCCGTTTTCATTTCTCTCTTTCAATTACTGACCGCTTGGTCTCAATTGTTGCTCACCTGGCATTTGTTTGCTGGTCTAGGTGACAATGGAACCATTGATGGTCAGGGTTCAGTTTGGTGGGATTGGTTCGAGTCCCACTCCTTGAACTACAGCCGCCCTCATCTTGTGGAATTTACGTCGTCTGATTATGTAGTAGTTTCAAATCTTACCTTCTTGAATGCTCCTGCATATAGCATTCATCCAGTGTATTGCAGGTAATTTCTCTCAAGACCATGGTGATTGCTGATTGAATAAACAACTTATGAATTGATGGAGTTGACTTGATTTCTGTGTGGAATTGTCTCTGATGCAGTAATGTGGCTGTTCAGAATATTTCAGTCTCTACTCCTGGAGAATCCCCTTACACCATCGGCATAGTTCCAGGTTTATTGAACATTCTGTGTTTGTTTAGTTAACATGTTTTCCATAGCTGTCCTCAGCACAAAAACATACATGTCCCTTCATCATTTTCATTTTCAGATTCTTCCAATAATGTGTGCATAGAGGACAGCCGCATCGAGGTTGGCTATGACGCGATTTCCCTCAAGAGTGGTTGGGATGAATACGGTATCGCGTACGACAGGCCTACAACAGATGTATACATAAGAAGGGTGTACCTTAAATCATCCTCAGGCTCGTCCGTAGCCTTTGGTAGTGAGATGTCTGGTGGCATTTCTAATGTGCATGTGGAGCAGGTCCACATATACAACTCATTTAGTGGCATTGAGTTTAGAACAGCTAAGGGCAGAGGGGGTTATATTAAACGGATCATCATATCAGACGTTGAATTGAGAAATATCAACACGGCATTTGGAGCCATTGGTGATTGTGGGTCACATCCGGATGACAATTTTAATCCTAATGCCCTCCCAGTTCTCGACCAAATCACTTTGCAAGGTGTGATCGGTTCAAACATCACTACGGCTGGCAACTTCAGGGGACTTGCAGAATCTCCTTTCACCTCTCTTTGTCTGTTTAATGTCTCCTTGGCAATTCGCAACACCTTATCTCCTTGGACATGCTCAAACGTTGTTGGCTTTTCAGAGTCTGTATCCCCAGAACCGTGTCCTGAGCTCGAGAGCTCCTCAGTTTGCTATTCCCTCTTGAATTCTTACGGTAAATCCACAGACATATGAATACAGTTCCTTCAAAAGTAGAGTCATATGGAGTAAAAAGGGATTCTTCTACAGTTTACGGTCTCTAAACTAGGTCAGATTCTTTTCAATAAGATACATTTGTTCCTTCTTTCCGTTGGTCTTGCATTTCCTCCTGTTCAATCTGCAGATTATTTGTACAGCCTCATATCTTCATTCATGTGTAGGAAAAATTTTGGTAGTGATTGCACCAAACAGCAAAAGGGAGTCAAATATTCTTAAGTATTGCTTTCTAAGTTCTTTGTAATCAAACAAAAGAATATTTGATTGCCAGTTTTAACAGAATGAACTAGAGATTAGTAAACGATGGCATGGGGAAAAAATTGAATCTTTATCATGATCCAGTTCAATGCAAAAATATGAGGAGCTTCTGCTCCAAGGTCGAGGAGTCGATTTTGAGAAAGCAGATAAGATTTCCCTCCTGAATTTATGGAAAATAAAAACTTCTTGCATTGTTTTAATCCTTAGTTTCCTTCCCCAAACAGCATGGTACAAGTTTGTTTGTTTGTCCAAGCTGTTCCTGCCCAAGAAAGCAAAAACAGCAAGAAATAAATGCATATGAACAGAAAAACGAGTTTTGTTTTGTTTTGTTTCTTAATTGTTTGCAAACAGCTAAGCTAAACCTGGCACCTTCTTTCTTCTTCTTCTTCTTCTCCTTGGTTTTTTTTTTTTTTTTTTTTTTTTTTTTTTTTTTTAATGTATGCCCTGTTATTTGTTGTTGAAAATAAAAAAATTTTAAGTGTTTTCGTGTAAAATAAATTTTTATATTACAAATGAGTTAAAAAATATTTTTTAGTGTTTTGTTATATTATAAAAAATAAGTTAGAAAATAACTTATTAATGTTTTATTTTTTTTTAAGTTTTATAAAATAATATAGATTGACAAAGTCTAACAAATTTGAAGGATAAAATTAAAAAAACAATGTAATTTTATAAATTACTTTAAATAAAACAAATAACACTCAAGAATGGAGACTAAATCTAAGATAAAAAGAATAGAATGAACTTTAAAAAATAAATTTAATTTTATAAATTATTTTAAATTAAATAAATAGCAATCAAAAAAATAAGGATCAAATTTGATAAATAAAAAAAATTAAAAAAAGGATAAAAAAATAGTAAATAACAATTAAAAGAATCGAGATTAAAATTGATATAAAAATCTAATTAAATTAAATTTTAAATGATAAAATTTAAAAAAAAAACAAAATAAAATATATAACAATCAAAATTTTGAGGACCAGATTTGATATAATTAAATAATAACAAGATATTTTTTTTATTTTTCGCAACTCTTTAAAAATTGTTTTTTATCCAAAATAAAAAAAAATATTTTTATAGAAATTAAATCAAAATTTTCTTTGACTATAAAATATTTATTATTAATCAACTTTTCTAATAATAAATAAATACAAAATGTAAAAAAAATATTTTTCATAAAATAAAAAGGGTGTAGTCTCTAAACTTGTTGCTTGAAGTCTCATATAGAATTATAACAATTATTATAAATACAACAAAAATATATGGGGTCAGTTTAACTGGTTATATGAACAATGAACAGAGTTAATATATTATTTTAAATATTTGATAACAATTTGTTTTGTTGCTCACTTGCCTAACGCATGGTGCTGAAATGTTGAGGGTCGCGGGTTTGAACGGTAACGAGGACAAAGTAATTTTACCGTCTACCCCATATAAAAGTTAAAAAAAGGTGCAGGCACGCGGACCTATATCAGGCTTACACACCTGGGTTATTTTGTAGTAGGCCCATGGCTTTTTTAGTTGGACATTTGTTTTTGTTTTCTCTTTTTTATTTTTATTTTATTTTTATTTTTTTCATTTCCATCTTTTAATATTGATTTTTATTAAATTTTATTATTTTGTATTGAATTAATTATGAATTGGGATTTTATATTTTTTATCTTATAATAAAATAAAATAAAAATTAATTTAACGTAGTTCATTCCATAACCGGGTTGCAGGTTTAGTTGGTTGACTAGAAATGTCTTTTTCTTTCTTTCTCCTTTGATTTTTTTTTGATCTACCTACTCAACAAAGTCACGTTAGCGCAACTCTCACATGATTTAATTTAAAATCCAGGATAAGTAAAAAGACGGGTCGAGATTTTCTTTTTTCTTTTTGATTTTTTTTTTCAATTTTATTATTTAATATTGAATTTTATTATTTAATATTGGATTAACTATGAATTGATATTTTTATTGTTTTATCATATAGTTAAAAAAAATTAACTCAACCTAGTAGATTCCATAACCTGAGTTACGAGATTTTCAAGTTAATCAAATAAATCTCACTTAGAGTTTTTCTTTGATTTTGTTTTCTTTAACCTACCTAGTTGATAAGGTTATGTCGGAACAATTCTCATATAATTTAATTTAAAGCTAGAGTTTAGCAAAAATTCAAGTCAAGATTTTTCAAAATTAAATTGTTGCATCAAATTTAATAATAATGCTAATTTTTTATTTTTAACTATAGAGATACTTTTTTTTTTTTCATTCTAAAAAAAATCTAATTCAATCCACAACTATAGCGCGAGGACGAATAACCTAGTAATAGTTGAAGCCTAGTAATTATTTAAGCATATAACATAAATTCACCCCCCAGGTTTGTTTCATTTGTCAATGATGGAAACAATATAACAGTAATTTTGACTACTTAAGCTAAGATAATATTTTATCAAGTACTTCAACATTAATTAATAGTGAAGGTGGTTTTTTTTTTTTTTTGAGTGTGAAGAATTAATTGTCTTATAACAATTTTTTTACTTTATTTTTTCTTTCTGAGATATATGTAATCAGGATTTAAAAAAATTCATTCTCAATTAGTTTATATATATTATTTTTTAGTGGTGAAAAAAATTAATTAAAAATGCAATAGTTTTTATTTTTAAAATATTAAAATAATAATATATTAGATTTATCCATCAAATATGCTCCTAAGATCATGGATCTAACTTGATTTAATTACTTTAATTTTTTAAAATTATTTTTTATTTAATTACATAATAATAAAAATATACGTGCAGGAAAAAAATCATTAAATATTTTTTTAAAAAATGATGAGCTATACAAAAAGCATGCTTGCTAAAATAAATAAATAAATTAATTATAATATTATTTGAGAACAAACTAAAATTTTAATGGTATTTCAAAAAAATAATAAGTCAAATATATTTTCAATTAATTTGAGAAAATTAATAAAGCAATACATATAATATATATTTAGTTATTTAATTTCTAAATAAGTAAATTTAAAATAAAAAGGAAGAAAAAAGCTCGCGCACCTAGCCCTCGAAAATCACGCCCTCTGCATGGACCTAATCTTTTCAATTATTTAAAAATAGACAGACAAGTGTTGTTATCCCATTTGTTAAAACAAAAGGAAGAAAAGAAGTAGACGATGCGTTCTTTCCTACCTCAAATTCAGACAATACAAAGGTGGCTAAAAAATTTATTCTTGACAGATGAAAACACGTAATAAATACAAAACCAATTAACACGTAATAAATATTGTTAGAACCTCCCGGAGCCAATTAATCAACTCAAAAACAATCTAAAAAAATATAAAACCAAACAATGAAAAAACTTTTTTCTCAATCCCAATCTATTTTTCAAGTAAGGTAAAGTTTTAAAAAACTTATTGGAACTCCTATTATCTAAAAAAACTTTTTAATACCAAAATAATTATTTTTTATTGTTGAAATACGACCAACCGACAACTTTATCTCTTTTTCATTGTAATCCAATGATTTTCTCTGCTCTTCTAAATTCATGAAATGAAATATGAATAAAATAAAGTCTTAGACTAAAAATGATTTTTCATAAAATTTTAAAACTAAAAAGTGTTGGCACAAGATTTTTTTAAGAAAAGGTCATTTCACCAAGGTTTTTATGTTGATACTCTTATTATTATTTTTTTTTCACAAACAACAAATCTAAATTAATTTTTGCAAAATGAAAAATCAACTCAATATCAAGATTCTTTTTAAGATTGCAATAACATGAAAAAAAGAGATACAAACCCAAACTATCAAGTTGAATCGCCGAACAATGCAAATGCAGCTTGGAGAATGAAATTGAAGATAAAAACTTAATATTTGAACCAAAAAAAAGAAATAAAAGACCAAAAGTTATATATATATATATATATATATATATATATATATATATATATATAATGTTATTTCACCTTATTCTGGGTGTTGGTCCCATCTTAATTCCTAGTAAACAATCAACTTAATTCTTTTTTGCAAAATCAATAATCAACTCAATGATAAGATTTTTTTTAGATTACAAAAACCTAAAGAAAGGAGCTTAAAACAATTCATTAAGCATAATCACCAATCAACGCAATATAAAATGATGAAATTAAATACAAAATGATAATAACCAAGGTAAAATAAATTAAAGACAAAAAAAATAAAAACATTGTGTGACTCTACCATGTTAGCACTCATAATTTTGTTGTAATGTATAATAGTTCATTATTTGTTGTTGTTGAAATGCGGTCAACCGACAACTTTATCTCTCTTTTATTGTAATTCGGTGACTTTCTCTACTTTCACAGATATAAGAAATGAAATGTGAATAAAATAAAGTCTTAAACTAAATCATATAATTTTAAAACTAAAAGGGCCAAAAATAATTTTTCAAAAGATTGTAAAACAAAAAGGTTGGGCACAAGATTTTTTTTTTAAGAAAGGGTTGTCATTTCACCAAGGTTTTAATTTTGGTCCTCTTATTTTTTAAAATTTTCACAAACAACAAAGCTGGATTATTTTTTGCAAAATCAAGAACCAACTCAATGTCAAGACACTTTTTGAGATTGCAATAACCTGAAAGAAAGCGACATAAACCCAAACTATCAAGTCAAATCACCAAACAATGCAGCGTGAAGGATGAAATCAAAGACAGAAACTTAATGTTTGAACTAAAAGAAAGAAATAAAAGACCAAAAATATTTATTTTATTTTTGATATCATTTCACCTTACTCTGAGTTTTGGTCCCACCATTTTTAATTCTCGGCAAACAATCAACTTAATTCTTCTTCAAAATCAACAACCAACTCAATGATGAGATTTTTTTAGAATACGAAAACCAAAAGAGAGGAGCTCAAAACAAATCACTAAATCCAATCACCAATCAACGCAATATAAAATAAAATAAATTGATAACCAAGGTAAAATAATCTAAGGATAAAAAAAATAAAAAAACATTGTGCAAATCTATCATGTTTACACTCATAATCTATAGTAAAACACTTGGCACATTTAGTGTTTCATTTATTATAAAGTGATTTTTTTTGTAATGTATCCTTGGGTTTTAAACATCCAAATTTAATTTAAATGATTATTTTTATTATTTTTATATGACCAAATAATTCGATTGGATCCAACATTGTCATCTATTTTTATTGTTCTAGCCAAAACACCCAATAACTTCTTATACTTCTTTCCTTTTATGTCTAAAACCATGATGAAATGCCCTATAAATTCTAGGTTTAATTCAAATGTTTACCAATGAGGCAAGAAATCCATTTTAGTTTCAGCCTTCCTAAATCATTGGTTTGAAAAGATTATAAATACACATGAAAGTCAATTATCTCACTCTATCCATTTTTTTTCTTGCACATATTTACACATGCATTTGTACTATTCTTTGAAATTCAATATATCTAGAAAATAAGGTTATTTGATGGTTGGATTGTGAGTTAATTAAAGGTTGTTGTTCAAAAATTTCTATTCTCCAAGATATAAAAAAATTATTCCACGTTTAGTGCTTTCTAACACCTACAAAAAGTCTTTTTTTGAAATATTTGAGAACTCTTTAATGATAAAATCAGTAATTTTTAAGAGGAAAGAAGTAATAAATACAGTAAAAAGCATTAAATGTCAAGAACAAAAATATTTATTCTTGTTAATATAATAAATATTATTTTTTAAGAATAGAAATTCTAAACCCCCTACCTCCATGTTAGAAATGTATATTTTCACTATAACATTAATGAGGTTAGGCACCCCTAACATGATCATTTAACGAGTTGTGTGTGTGTGTGGGTGTGTTATTATTGTTAATAAAAGATAAATATCTCTGATATTAATAATAATAAAGAATAAATATTTCTAATATTATCTTTAATAGCGATTTATCAAGAGAAAATATATGAGGATTTATTCTCTTTCTTTAAGGATCTTTAAAGATAAAAATAAATCTTTATTAGCCGGTGCTTGTCAATGACCTCTCTTGACATTTAAATTACATCAATTTTGAGAGGACTTGAACTCCGACCTCAGCCGAATCCATCTCAAGTTGAATTAGCTTCTGCAATCTTCTTCCAGGAAGGGGTTTATCCCTGGCCTTCTTTGCAAGCAATGAAATCTTTGGTATGTCACATTTATAACAGAAGCAGATAAAGAATTTTACCTCTGCAACTAGTTAGGAGTGGGAATGTGGGATTGCTATGTTGTTAGTATTGCACTTTTTATTCTTGCATTATGTAATTAACATTGTTTAGTTACTATTTCCTAGTAAAAAATAGAGAGAATATGTCCCCTTATCTTTTTTTTTTTAAATAACAAAAATCCACACTACAACTATCATAAATATAAATTTATTTTTACATCTTCATCATTTTATAAATTTACTTGATAGGTTATTTTTGTGTCTCCCTCATTTTATAGATTTATTTTTTTATTATTAACATGGGTGTCTGGGTTAGCTTGCACGTACTTCAACTAATCCACGGGCCTTGAAGTTAACGACAATATAAGTCTCTAGTGGCCATCATATTAGCAACCACAGTGCTTGACCTTGAGATTATAGGAAGAGCAAACCTCTTAATTTCAAACTTTTATCATTGGACCACCTACTAAATGGTTTACTTGATAATAGTTCAATAACTAAACTAATATACTTGATATTGTACTAATCAATCAAAAAGTTATGGATTAACTAAACACTAGTTATTTACTCGCCTCATGTTACAAGTTAATTCTTTAAATATGCTTTTGGACCAGCCCAAAAACACCAGTAAGGACCCATTACATATTCCAAATGGTCGAATAACTCGGTCCAAGACAAAGACATTGAAAGAGGCATTGAATGCATTGATTTTGAAGGTTTCCATCAAGTCAGAATTGAAAAGTTCATTAGAGTATCAAGAGGAGACCCTAGTACATCTTATCCATGTGCAAGAGGGGTCCAATACAACTTTATTTGGGCCATGAAGTGAGGACAACAAAGGAAATAAAAGAATCCTACTACAATTTGGAAACAACATGGGTGACTACCTTTTCCTTTTGTTTCTAGGATTAAGGTGCTGCATGGAAGGCTATAAATAAGCCTTGAATCAGTTCGGTAATATTTTACTTCATTCTTTTCTTCTTATGGCAGAACAAGGATTTAATATTATAGGCTTTATTTTTATTTTGATAGCTATAGCCCAATGCTTGTTTGGGCTTAATTAATACTTTGTTTTCAGCTAGGATCCAAGGCTTGTTTGGATTAAGTTATGGGCTTTTCAGTTTAGGATTTTAAGCCAGTTTTGAGTGGACCTCATATAAGTCCACATAAGGGGTCCATTAGGGTTAATTTTTTAAGAACTATTTAAACTCATGTAAGCCAAAATTTTGGTAGCTTTTGATGATCATTATTCTGAATTTTTCAGTTTTAACGTGTGATAGTGATTCTTGCATTCTTCAGTTCTTGAACGAACTGAATTTGAATTATCAAAGATTAACTGGCTTCGTAGTGTCATTATACTCATTCCAATAGTGTCGGTGCCTTGGAACAGGTTTCCATTATGTCACACTCCTATCAGACCTATTTCGGCTTTCCATGATCAAATCTCAATCTTGATTGTGGGTTGTGTGACCACGTAATCATGAGGTTCGTATCAGTTGGTATCAGAGCTAGGCTTCAAAACAAGGTCATATCATTCTGTTATTTTTGTTTTTTTTTTGTGTTCCCTTAAGTTTTTTAGTGTTTGCGTCCATTTTCTTGTTCTTCATGTTTGCGTCATCTAAGCAAAAAAAAAATATATATTTCATCAGTATATTAAAAAAAAAACAAAAAGAGAGTTAAAGAGGGAATAGTTGAAATTTAAAGGATCATTTAATTTTTGTCGCAAAAACACAACTCTTGGTGAACCATAACCAAACCATCTCAGAATCAATTTAAACTTCATATTTAGTATATTGGGGGTGAGATCGCATCATATGTCAAATTTGGACTTATTCTGATATTGTTTGCTTGAGGTTTTAATTTGAGGTTCAATTCTGCCGCACAAACACTATTGTTAGTAAACCATAAGCAAACCAACTTAGAATTAATTGAAACTTCATGTTCTGTGTATTGGGGATGATATCGCACCATATATTAAATTTGAGCTTATTTTGATATCAGCTTTTGGAGGTTTTAATTGGAGGTTCAATTTTGCCGCAAACTGATCATATAAGGGGTTTGGGTACCTAGACATTATAGAACGACCTATAAATTGATTTTTGGTGTTTTCATAGTAATGTAATACTAAATATTGAATTTGAGGTCATTTTGAGATCATTTGGTCTGGGTTTCAATTCTGTTACATAAAATTTGCGTAATAGATTAGATTTGCCTCAAGTTTCAAAACATGATCTTTGCTATTTAGTTTTGTCCAAATATTTTTGTTTCTACTATATTTGGGTTATCTAGGAGTCAAGTAATTGTTTTCCTTAACATTCGCTTCTGTTTTATTTCGTGTCTTCGTTTCGTCCACAATTCGTACGAATTTGCATTACTACTCGTAAAATCATAATTGTAGTTTTGTTTTGCTTTGTTTTCAGTATATTTATTGATTCTTAAGTCTGAAAATTATATTTAGAGTGCGCTGTGAAGGCTACCGACTTTGATTTGTTGATTTCAGTTCTTAAAGAACCAAAAGAAAGCAAATTGTGAGGTAAAAGGCGTAGTGAGCTTATTAGAGTGAAAAGCCTTAATTTTTTTTTATGTGATACACGAGAGGTGTGAGGATACATTTTGTGCTACTAACCAAATTTTACAGATTCAAAGAATGTCTAAAAACAACGAATCAGCGACACAAAACACTGACGTAGCTTTCTAATTGTGAGCCATAAGCCAACAACTTGAGCTGTTGACTAAGACGTACAAGGATCTGAAAGATGAGGTGAATTCAATAAAACAACAGAATAGTGGGGCTGTTCATCGGGGAAATACGGTCTGTATGGCCGCACGGAATGTCAGATCTGATTTTGAAGAGTTTGTTGATGAAAACGCAGATGGGGGTGAAGATGATTATGATTTTGCATCAGCTAGCCAAGGAATCATGTCTGAACCGAATAGGGCTAGGAGGAATACGAATTTTCATGGCATAAGCACTTATAAAGATATGGATAGGGACTTGGACACCATTAAACTGAAAATTCCTAACTTTCAAGGTAAAAATGATCCCAAGGCTTATTTGGAGTGGGAGGAAAAGGTAGATTGGATTTTTTTTATTGCCATAGCTATTCTGAACAAAAAAAAGGTGAAATTGGTGATAATTGAGTTTACGGAGTATACATTGATTTGGTGGGATCAGATTGTGATCAATAGGAGGAATGGGGAACGACCCGTTCAGACTTGGGGGGAGATGAAAGTCTTAATAAGGAGACGATTTATGCCAAACCACTATTACAAAGACTTATATCTGAAGCTCCAAGGTCTGAATCAAGGTTATAAGATAGTAAATGAATATCACAAAGAGATGGAGATAACAATGATTCGAGTTAATGTTGTTGAGGATAGAGAAGCCATTATGGCTAGATTGCTCAATGGATTGAATCGGGACATTGCTAATATGGTTGAGCTACAACACTATGTGAAGCTAGAGGACATGGTTCACATGACAACGAAGATGGAGAGACAACTTAAGAAGGGGTATGTTCGACCAGCGTTTAATTCGGGTTCGTCATCATCTTGGAAGCCGAATCTAAAGAGAGAGGGTACTATTCGACCAAGATCCTTCCTTCTAGAACTAAACCACCAAAGATTAAAGTTGATGTCCCTACTGATGCCAAAGGTAAATCTAAAACTCAACCTAAACGTACTCGTTATGTTAAATGTTTCAGGTGTCAGGGACATGGACATTATGCTTCAGAGTGTCCAAACAAGAGAATCATGATGATTAGAGATAATGGTGATGTGGAATCTGAAAGTGACAGATCTGATTATGAAGGCATGCCACCATTGGAGGATAGTGATGGGGATGAGTTAGCATTACCCGTTGAGGAGTCCTTGGTTATAAGGTGAACACTTCATGTTCAGGTCAAGAAAGATGAAACTAATGAACAAATGGAGAACATCTTCCATACACGTTGTTATGTACAAAGCAAGGTGTGTGGTTTAATTATAGATGGTGGAAGTTGTGTTAATGTTTGTAGTGCCACCCTTGTTAGTAAACTAAATTTGTGTACTGCTAAGATGCTAAACCATATATATTGCAATGGCTGAATGATGGTGGTGAAGTGAAAATGACTAAACGGGTTGTAGTTCCATTTTCAATTAGGAAATATGTTGATGAAGTTCTGTGCGACGTGGAACCAATACAAGCAAGTCACATCTTGTTGGGGAGACCATGGCAATATGATAGGAAGGCAATTCATGATGGGGTTAAAAATAGATATACCATTGTAAAATATAGTAAAACTATCACTCTTGTATCCCTTACACCCAAACAGGTGTATGATAATCAAATTAAGCTAAAAAATGAGCATGAGGCGATGGGGAGAGAAAATCAAGGTGAGGAACAAGGGGAGAGAAAACTATCAGATTCGGCTAGAACCCAAACCACTACAACCCATTCGGCCACCCATCCAGACACAAGCAAATATTCGACCAACACTCCAAACAAATCGAACCATTTGACCATAACTCAAAAACACCTAAATCTGGCTGAGAATGGAGGTAAGACAAAAGGAGTGAAGAAAGTCAGTGAGGGTGATGAGAATTATATGGAAAAACTAAAAAAACAACCTAATTTTTATACTAGAGAGGGTGAGGTCAGATTTGCATTTTTCACTGACAAGCCAGTGATTTTACTTATGTACAGAGAGGTTTACTTTAATACTAATGATCTTGATCATATTGTGCCTAGTGTTGTAATTTTTTTGTTACAGGAGTTTGATGATGTGTTCCCTGACGATACTCCTAGCGGATTACCACCATTGAGGGGGATAGAGCATCAGATTGATTTCGTACCCGAAACTTCAATTCCTAACTGACCAACCTATAAAAGCAATCTCGAGGAGACGAAGGAGCTTCAAAGGCAAGTTGATGAACTAATGGAAAAGGGCTACATTCGTGAGAGTATGAGCTCGTGTGTTGTACCCGTGCTACTTGTGCCAAAGAAGGATGGAACATAGAGGGGAGGATGTGTGTTGATTGCCGGACCATCAACAACATTGTTGTTACTCATTTTGGACCCCCATATGCTAGAGACGGTGTATACCTCTTTTGAATAGAGTATAGGAGTTTAGCTCATGTTCGTCAAAAGATTGATAAAAGCACATAAATAAATATATTTTTTTCAAAACCTGGTGTAAGTTGTTTTCTGCTCTTTTTAGCCTTCTCCTTTACTACTAAAATCATCAGGTTTTCTTAGGTTGATTAGGAGTCATCATAATGCTAAATTTGTTCCTTTTTTATCTGGTCTTTAAGGTTGAATAAATCCCTCAGAATTTGCATTAAAAAAATGGTTCTGTTGCTGTCGTAATTTTTTGTTCCAACTTAGGCTCTGATTTTGACTCAGTTTCGTACGTTATCTGACCATCCTAGGTATATTCGGTCACTAATTACATATTGAAAAATTGACATACACCTTTAATAGGTCCTAGGGATCATTGTTCTTAGAGTAGATTCTCAGTCAGATTTGGATGCTCAACATTGTCAGATCAAGAACCTTTTTGACCAACTAAATTACTGCCAGATTCTATTCTCTAAAACGATTTTATCTCACTTCAACTCTTTCATCAAAGATGTAGTCCTAGACGTGTAGATAAATTTGGGCTTTTGAATCGCTTGATTTCAATATCAGAAGCTTAAGATAATCCCGTTTGAATATCTAACGTGAAGGTAGAGAATTTTTCCGCGAGAATGATATTGACCCGAGTCTGCACTAAAAAAACTCTATTTTTGGCCTAGTTTTTGTGATTTTTGTTCTTAGTTCATACTCTTAGTCATATCAGGATTCTCGGCATTCGTCAGTTTTTGAGTTAGACCTGGAGATCCCTTTTGACCAACCAAATTACTGTAAGATTCTGTTCTGTAAAAAGATTTTATCTCACTTTGACTCCTTCATCAAAGTTGTAGTCCTAGACACGTAGATGAATTTGGTCTTTTGAATCACTTGATTTCGATATCAGAAGCTCAAGATATTCCCATTTGAATATCTAATATGAAGACAGAAAATTCTGCCGTGGGAAGGTATAGCGCAAGTTCGCGGGGCTGATTCGAAGGATTTTTTTTTTACCAAGGACTAAATAGAAAAGTGTAAACACCCAAAGGAAAATATATATATATATATATATATATATATATATATATATATATATATATATATATATATTGAGAGAGAGAGAGAGAGATGATGATGAATGCAGTTTTCGCTGCCGATGCAGAAATCGGCAGCGACGCAGTTTTCGCTGCCGATTCTGGATGTGGCAGCGATGCAGTTTTCGCTGCCGATTCTGGATTTGACAGCGACGCAGTTTTCGCTGCCAATGCAGAAATCGGCAGGGACGCAGTTTTCGCTGCCGATGCAGAAATCGGCAGCGATGCAGTTTTCGCTGCTGATTCTGGCGCTGCCGGTTTTCGCTGCCAATGCAGAAATCGACAGCGATGCAGTTTTCGCTGCCGATTTCTCAATCAACAGTGACGCAGAGCTGGGAGGGAGGGGTAAAACTAGTTTTAGATAAACCAAACAAGGATAAGAACACACCTAAACCAACCCCCAACACAACCCATTTCATTTGATGGGTAGTATAAATACAAAGAGGGGAGAGAGAATGATCCATCTTCTTCCCAAACCAGCAGCTGCATGCCGTTCTTCCCTTCCCCTTTCACAACAGAAACGTGAATCAAACTAGTAGAGATTGCCTTGTGAACTTGTGAGGAAGAGATGAGACCTTGAGAGAGGAGTGGGCAGCTGCATAGAGAAGAGGAAAACCAGAGCTGGAAAACATGAGAGGAAGAAGAAGAAGGAGAACCAGCAGCTGAAGAGAAAATAATAGTGTCAAACCTTCCTCAAACTTAGTTAAATTCAGAAGGTATGGGTCATGAAACTCCCTTCCTCTCCCCCTTAAGATCAAAAACGAAAATGAACAAGAAAAACCCTAAGAGAAAAATTGATCTAAGACCTAAGCCAGCTGTGATGGAAGCTGAAATTAACTAAGAGAACAAGCAAACAGAAGTGAAATAAAGTCAATTTCAGAACATCTAACAAAACATGGTAAAGGGCTGGCTTTAACTATAGGGTAGGCCAGCATGCATGTGTGTGTATGTGTTCTGCTGGGGAAATTAGTGTGTTCTGTTGTGATGTTGTTGTGCTGAAATTAATGTGTTCTGCTGTGATGTTGTTGCTGAAATTAATGTGTTCTGTTGTGATGTTGTTGTGCTGAAATTAATGTGTTCTGGTATGATGTTGTTGTGCTGAAATTAATGTGTTCTGCTGTGATGTTGTTGTTGAAATTAATGTGTGTATTCTGCTGGAATTTATTGAAAGATTGTATGATGTAATTGATAGTTTTCCATGTGTGTATTCTGCTGGAATTTTGTTGAAGAATTATGTGCTGAAATGGATGGTTTCGATTTGTGTATTGTGCAGCGAAATTTTGTTTCGCTGCCGCAACTGAACCTCCTGTAGCGAATTGATATTCGCTGCCGATTTGTGTATTGTGCAGCGAAATTCTGTTTCGCTGCCGCAACTGAACCTCCTGCAGCGAATTCATATTCGCTGCTGATTTGTGTATTGTGCAGCGAAATTCTGTTTCGCTGCCGAAACTGAACCTCCTGCAGCGAATTGGTATTCGCTGCCGAGTTGTGCGTTGTGCAGCGAAACTGTGGTACCAACAGCGATGCAGTTGTCGCTGCCGAACTGGCAGCCTGCGGCGAACCAGTTCTCGCTGCCGAATTGGGCAGTCCGCAGCGAACCAGTTCTCGCTGCCGATTTCTACAATAAGCCTCCTAGGCAGAAATGACTTAAAGGCTAGTGACAATTTCATGATATGATGGTGTAAAATATAGAACACTTGAATGTGAACATATGAACTCTTGAAATATGTGTGATGATGAATATGATTCAAAGATAAAATAAATACAACTGTGCTGATTTGTGACCATTGATGTCTTAGGTGGTGCGGTCGGGATTGGACCATCATCAAGACAGGAACAACCCACAGGTGGAGCAGGTAGGTGACTTGCACCTTTCTTTTTCATACGTTGAATCTTGAAATATTTTAACTTGAGTACTACCATATTGTTGGAACCAATATTAAATTGTCGAACGCTTAAATGTTGATTAAAGGTTGATTAGCTTCGGCTAATGGCATCCGAACGGATGGCCGGGACAAATGAGTGATTAGCTTCAGCTAATGGCATCCGAACGGATGGCCGGGACAAAGAGTGATTAGCTTCGGCTAATGGCATCCGAATGGATGGCCGGGACAAAGGATGATTAGCTTTGGTTAATGGCGTTCGAATGGATGACCAGAATAAAGGAATGATTTCGCTGCCGATGGAGAAATCAGTAGCGACGTAGTTCCACTGCCGATTCTGGATCGGCAGCGACGCAGTTTTCGCCGCCGATTCAGGATCGGCAGCGACGCAGTTTCCGTTGCTGATTCTGGATCGGCAGCGACACAGTATACACTGCCAATACAGAAATCGGCAGCGACGCAGTAACACTGCCGATACAGAAATCGGCAGCGACGCAGTATTCGCTGCCGATACAGAAATCGGCAGCCACCCAGTTTTCGCTGCCGATACAGAAATCGGCAGCGACGCAGTTTCCGCAACCGATTCTGGATCGGCAGCGACACAGTATTCGCTGCCGATACAGAAATCGGCAGCCACCCAGTTTTCGCTGCCGATACAGAAATCTGCAACGACACAGTTTCCGCTGTCGATTCTGGATCGGCAGCGACACAGTATTCGCTGCCGATACAGAAATCGGCAGGGACCCAGTTTGCGTTGCCGATACAGAAATCGACAGCGACACAGTTTCCGCTGCCGATTCTGGATCGGCAGCGACACAGTATTCGCTGCCGACAAACGAATGTCTTGTTTCGGCAAATGGCATCTGAAAACTTGTGTATCTATATGTACTACTAGCTGTTACATCAAATACATGAAGAAAGCATAAATGTTAATGCTTTATTTAATTGCCAAACCGTTAGTTACCATTATTATTATTATTATTAAGTATTTGCATGCTCTTAAATGTTTTGTACTACTGCAGGGACGTCACACCAACAAAATGTCTAGGAAACCCGATACACGGGAACCTACTTTTGCAAGGAATTATGTAGATGTATTCTAAATCACAATGTATTTTGTATGGATCAATGTACTGAATGTATAACTTTTATTAGATCCTTTTGTTTAAATTGTGATGGCTATTAGTAAGATAAGAATGCAAACTCATGTCTATGTATATATTTTTAATATGAACTTCAGATCATGCAACCTTAATATTATGTGTTTGTGTAAGATTCGCTTTTAAATGAAATGTTGATTGTATGGATTGTATTTTGATGATGTGAGGATTCAAGTTCTTTGATTATCGGCACCATGTGTATATATATATATATATATATATATATATATATATATATATATATAAAAAAATTTACTGTTGTTTTGGGCTTGGAAAGCCAGGTTGTTACAGTTGGTATCAGAGCACTTGGTATGGATCCTGAGGATCATTAATAAATGTGTTGTTGTGATGAATTTCAGGATGGTACGCACCCGACAAGGGACACGAACTGAGCCGCCCTCCTTAGAAAGGAGGGGCATGAACCGAGGTGCCCAAGGTTGGCAAGACGAAGATCCCTTGGATGATACGGCATCTCATGCTCCGATAATACCACCCGAAACCTTGCAGGGGGAAGATACGGTGGCGGGGGAAGGCCCGAGGCCTAATCAGACAAAGGGAACACCCCCAGTTGCAACAGAGCAACGAGAAAGATCAGAAGCACAACCATCTGCTGTTCCAACTGGTGTGCCCCCACAATATGTAGATGCGGGATTCCTTGTACAAATAGTTAAAGCAGTGATGGAGGGCATGGCTAGTTCAGCGGCACAAACAACTCCCACCACGCAGATTCCACCAGCAGCTCCTATGACTAGCATGGCCATGGATAATGTGGTGCCACTAGTGCGACTAGTCAAGAGTATGAGGGAAATGGGTTGTGAACCGTATATGAGAGAACAAGATGCAGAGATAGCTGGAAGATGGATCAGGAAGGTAGAAAAGACAATGATTCAAATAGGCATACCCGAGGGTTTGAGGGTAAATTGTGCAACCCAGTTACTGTCTGATAGGGCCATGACATGGTGGGAAACAGTTCAGCTGAGGCGTGCGACTGAGACACTAACTTGGAATGACTTCAAGATAGAGTTTGAGAATCAGTTTTATTCCAAGTATCATCGCAAGGTGAAAGAACAAGAGTTCTTGGCATTAAGACAGGGTGATATGTCAGTATTAGAGTACGAAAGGATATTCCATGACCTCTCATTGTTCGCCCCACACTATGTGCCGACAGAGGAACATATGATTGAAAAGTTGAGAGATGGTTGACGACAGGATTTGAGACAAGGATTGATCGCCTTGCGATTTAAAATGTTGAGGGAGTTGATTGAGGCTGCACAAGCTCTGGAAGCATGTATTGGAGAAAGCCAGGGGGTATCAGAGTATAAGCAAAAAGAGAGATGGGGACTATTTCAGTGACAGACCACCGCACCCAAAGAAAGGAAAAGGTGGAATTTTTGAGCAGTACGGAAAAAAAGGGAGTGTGACATTACCGCCTCACCAACAGTCAAGTGGGAGAGTGATGGTTGGACAGTCGCACTCGAGGGCAAACTCTTTAACTGGGACCGGTGACCGCAGGGGTGTTGATTATCCTTTTTGTGTAAAATGTGGACAAAAAAACCCTGGGGATTGCTCAGTTTCCCCTGGGCGATGCTTTGTGTGCAGAGGAGAGGGTCATAGGTGGAGGAACTGCCAGTATCGGGTGTCATTTCTGTGGTGGGAGAGGTCATTATAAGAGGGACTGCCCCAAAAGAAACACCGGACAAGTATGGAGCTATAGACAGCCTAGTCAGAGCCACCAGCAGTCAGTCACCGTTAATAGGCCAGTGAGATCTTCTCAATCAAGGGCAAACTCCAGTCATGGGAACCCGAGGGCACAAAATGATCGGACCCCAGGGAGGGTCTTCCACCTGACACAGGAGGAGGCCAGGGCTGCATCTGATATGGTGGCAGGTACACTACTGTTGAATGGTTTTAATGTGCATGTGTTGTTTGATCCGGGTGCCACCCACTCATTCATTGCTAAGAAAGTTGTCACTAAATTGAGAAAGGAAGTAACAATGGTAGAGAAGGGGTTTGTAATTGGAACTCTAATGGGAAACATGGTGGAAACAAATATTGTATATGTGGATGTGGGGGTTAGTTTATCCGGGTATGAAACAGAAGTAGACTTGATTCCCTTAGAGCTGCATGATTTTGACATAATACTAGGCATGAATTGGTTGAGTAAATACAAGGCACTAATAGATTGTTATGCAAAAACTGTTACTTTCCAAACACCTAAGGGTGAGAAAATGACTTTTGAAGGAGAGAGAGTTCTCAAACTGAATGCTTTAATATCGGTTGTAACAGCCCAAAAACTTTTAAGAAAGGGATGTACGGGATACCTCGCATACATCTTAAACTCTGATGATGAAGGTCCACGATTGAAGGATATTCCTGTGGTGAAGGATTTCCCAGATGTGTTTCCTGAAGAACTACCAGGACTACGCCCGGAGCGAGAGGTAGAGGTGTCTATAGACACTTTTCCTGGAGTCCCACCCATAGCCCAACAACCGTATCGGATGGCTCCAGCAGAACTGAACGAGTTAAAGACTCAATTACAGGAATTATTAGACAAAGGGTTCATACGACCCAGTAATTCTCCTTGGGGAGCACCGGTCCTATTTGTAAGAAAGAAAGATGGAACCCATAGACTTTGTATTGACTATCGGCAGTTGAACAAAATAACAATGAAAAACAAGTATCCGTTACCTCGGATAGATGATTTGTTCGACCAATTAAAGGGAGCGAGGGCATTTTCGAAGATAGATCTGAGATCAGGTACTATCAGATGAAGATAAAAGAAGCGGATGTAGCAAAGACCGCATTTAGAACTCGTTACGGACACTATGAATTTTTGGTGTTACCGTTCGGGTTGACGAACGCCCCAGCCCTCTTCATGGATTTGATGAATCGGGTTTTCCAACCATACCTGGATAAGTTTGTGGTGATATTAATTGATGATATACTGGTGTACTCGAATTCTTTCAAGGAGCACGAAGTACACTTGAGACAAACCTTACAAACCTTGAGAGATCACCGACTATATGCAAAACTGAGTAAATGTGAATTTTGGCTGAAAAGAGTGACGTTTCTGGGACATGTCATTTCAGCCTAAGGTGTTCTTGTTGACCCCCAAAAGGTCGAAGCAGTCTTGAAATGGGAAAGACCGACTTTAGTCACTGAAATACGTAGCTTCCTAGGACTTGCAGGATACTATCGGAGATTTATCGAAGGTTTTTCCCTGATTGCAACCCCTTTGACCCAGTTAACAAGGAAGGATAAGAAATGGGTATGGTCGAAAGAATGTGAGGCAAGCTTCCAAGAATTGAAGAGGAGGCTCACCACTGCTCCAGTGTTAACCCTTCCCTCAGGGACCGAGGGTTTTGTGGTATATAGTGATGCCTCGGGGAAGGGATTGGGGTGTGTTTTGATGCAACATGGGAAGGTGATCGCCTATGCATCAAGGCAATTAAAGACTCATGAGGTGAACTACCCGGTGCACGACCTGGAGTTGGCAGCTGTAGTATTTGCCTTGAGGATATGGAGACACTATTTGTATGGGTCTCAAACCCAAATTTTTACTGATCATAAGAGCTTGAAGTATCTGATGTCGTAAAAGGAGTTGAACATGCGAAAAAGAAGGTGGATAGAGCTCATTAAGGATTATGATTGCACCATAGAATACCACCCGGGGAAAGCAAACGTGGTGGCAGATGCCCTCAGTCGCAAAAATAGAGCCTCCTTGGGAAGCTTAACAGTGGGAAAAGAGCGGCAATTGGCAGAATTAAAAGAGTTGGGTGTAGATTTGGGAATTGATGCAAGAGGTGGGCTAGTAGCCCAATTAGTGGTGCGACCAACGTATCGAGAACAGATACTACGTGCCCAATTCCATGACAAGGCGGGGTCCAAGATCAGGAAGAATGTGGAGGCCGGGGTAGAAATGAAATTCCAAGTAGCGGATGATGGATCCTTGATGATGGGACAACGGTTGTACGTGCCTGATGACGAAACAATCAAACGAATGGTTCTACAAGAAGCACATGAGTCCAAATTCTCCATACATCTTGGCAGCACTAAGATGTATCGAGACCTGAAACACCTCTATTGGTGGCCTAATATGAAAAGGGAAATAGCTGAATATGTGTCAAAGTGTGGAATATGTCAACAAGTCAAGGTTGAACACCAAAGGCCTGCGGGACCATTACAACCATTACAAATTCCAGAATGGAAGTGGGAGATGATCACCATGGATTTTGTGTCAGGATTTCCCAAAGGGAGAAAAGGAAATGATGCGATATGGGTCATTGTAGATCGGTTAACGAAATCCACACTATTCTTGCCTATAAAGATGACCGACTCGGTGGACAAGCTTGCCAAGATCTACATAAATGAGGTGGTACGACTTCATGGGGTTCCGGTGTCTATTGTATCAGATCAAGATCCCAGGTTCACCTCTCGACTTTGGCCAAGCATACAACATGCCTTGGGGACAAGATTGGACATGAGCACTGCGTTTCACCCTCAAACGGATGGCTAATCAGAAAGAGTCATCCAAGTCTTGGAAGACCTATTACGGGCCTGTGTGCTAGAATTTGGAGGAAACTGGGAGGAACACATGGCATTGGTGGAGTTCATGTATAACAATAGTCATCAAGCCACAATAGGGATGGCCCCATATGAAGCCTTGTATGGTAGGAGGTGCAGAACTCCTTTGTGTTGGGAGGAAATTGGGGACCGGAAGTTATATGGCGCAGAGTTGGTCCAAGTCACCACGGAGAAAGTGAGAACTATCAAGGATCGCATCAGAGCCGCACAGGATAGACAGAAGAAGTATGCCAATGTGAGGAGAAGACCTCTTGAGTTTAGTACGGGGGACCAGGTGTTCTTGAAGGTAGCCCCATGGAAGAACATGTTACGGTTTGGATTGAAAGGGAAGTTAACTCCCCGCTTCATCGGACCCTTCAAAATCTTACAACGAGTAGGACCAGTAGCCTACAAGGTGGATTTGCCCCCACAGTTAGCCAGGGTCCATGATGTGTTCCATGTCTCCTTGTTAAGGAAGGCTAATGTAGACCCCGCCCGAGTTCTACCCCAGGTCCTAGTAGAAGTCAGGGAAGACTTAACCCTGGAATTGAGGCCTATAAGGATACTAGATCAAGAAGTGAAGGAGTTACGAAGCAAAAAGATCCCCATCGTCAGAATCTTATGGCGAAATGCTCAAGTAGAAGAGGAAACTTGGGAGAGGGAGACTGAGATGAGAAAAAAGTACTCCAATTTATTTTTCCAGGTATGAAGTGTGAAACTTCTTAAATTTCGAGGACGAAATTCATATTTAGGAGGGGAGAATGTAAACACCCAAAGGAAAATATATATATATATATATATATATATATATATATATATATATATATATTGAGAGAGAGAGAGAGAGATGATGATGAATGCAGTTTTCGCTGCCGATTCTGGATGTGGCAGCGATGCAGTTTTCGCTGCTGATTCTGGATTTGGCAGCGACGCAGTTTTCGCTGCCAATGCAAAAATCGGCAGCGACGCAATTTTCGCTGCCGATGCAGAAATCGGCAGCAATGCAGTTTTCGCTGCCGATTCTGGATGTGGCAGCGATGCAGTTTTTGCTGCCGATTCTAGATTTGGCAGCAACGCAGTTTTCGCTGCCGATGCAGAAATCGGCAGCGACGCAGTTTTCGCTGCCGATTTTGGATTTGGCAGCGACGCAGTTTTCGCTGCCGATTTTGGATTTGGCAGCGACGCAGTTTTCGCTGTCGATGCAAAAATTGGCAACAATGCAGTTTTCGCTGTCGATTCTGGATTTGGCAGCGACGCAGTTTTCGCTGCCAATGCAGAAATCGGCAGCGACGCAGTTTTCGCTGCCGATGCAGAAATCGGCAGCAATGCAGTTTTCGTTGTCGATTTCTCAATCAACAGTGACGCAGAGCTGGGAGGGAGGGGTAAAACTGGTTTTAGATAAACCAAACAAGGATAAGAACACACCTAAACCAACCCCCAACACAACCCATTTCATTTGATGGGTAGTATAAATACAAAGAGGGGAGAGAGAATGATCCATCTTCTTCCCAAACCAGCAGCTGCATGCCGTTCTTCCCTTCCCCTTTCACAACAGAAACGTGAATCAAACTAGTAGAGATTGCCTTGTGAACTTGTGAGGAAGAGATGAGACCTTGAGAGAGGAGTGGGCAGCTGCATAGAGGAGAGGAAAACCAGAGCTGGAAAACATGAGAGGAAGAAGAAGAAGGAGAACCAGCAGCTGAAGAGAAAATAATAGTGTCAAACCTTCCTCAAACTTAGTTAAATTCAGAAGGTATGGGTCATGAAACTCCCTTCCTCTCCCCCTTAAGATCAAAAACGAAAATGAAAAAGAAAAACCCTAAGAGAAAAATTGATCTAAGACCTAAGCCAGCTGTGATGGAAGCTGAAATTAACTAAGAGAACAAGCAAACAGAAGTGAAATAAAGTCAATTTCAGAACATCTAACAAAACATGGTAGAGGGCTGGCTTTAACTATGGGGTAGGCCAGCATGCATGTGTGTGTGTGTTCTGCTGGGGAAATTAGTGCGTTCTGCTGTGATGTTGTTGTGCTGAAATTAGTGTGTTCTGCTGTGATGTTGTTGCTGAAATTAATGTGTTCTGTTGTGATGTTGTTGTGCTGAAATTAATGTGTTCTGCTGTGATGTTGTTGTTGAAATTAATGTGTGTATTCTGCTAGAATTTATTGAAAGATTGTATGCTGTAATTGATGATTTTCCATGTGTGTATTCTGCTGGAATTTTGTTGAAGAATTATGTGCTGAAATGGATGGTTTCGATTTGTGTATTGTGCAGCGAAATTCTGTTTCGCTGCCGCAACTGAACCTCCTGCAGCGAATTGATATTCGCTGCAGATTTGTGTATTGTGCAGCGAAATTCTGTTTCGCTGCCGCAATTGAACCTCCTGCAGCGAATTCATATTCACTGCCGATTTGTGTATTGTGCAGCGAAATTCTGTTTCGCTGCCGAAACTGAACCTCCTGCAGCGAATTGGTATTCGCTGTCGAGTTGTGCGTTGTGTAGCGAAACTGTGGCACCAACAGCGATGCAGTTGTCGCTGCCGAACTGGCAGCCTGCGGCGAACGAGTTCTCGCTGCCGAATTGGGCAGTCCGCAGCGAACCAGTTCTCGCTGCCGATTTCTACAATAAGCCTCCTAGGCAGAAATGACTTAAAGGCTAGTGACAATTTCATGATATGATGGTGTAAAATATGGAACACTTGAATGTGAACATATGAACTCTTGAAATATGTGTGATGATGAATATGATTCAAAGATAAAATAAATACAACTGTGCTGATTTGTGACCATTGATGTCTTAGGTGGTGCGGTCGGGATTGGACCATCATCAAGACAGGAACAACCCACAGGTGGAGCAGGTAGGTGACTTGCACCTTTCTTTTTCATACGTTGAATCTTGAAATATTTTAACTTGAGTACTACCATATTGTTGGAACCAATATTAAATTGTCGAACGCTTAAATGTTGATTAAAGGTTGATTAGCTTCGGCTAATGGCATCCGAACGGATGGCCGGGACAAATGAGTGATTAGCTTCAGCTAATGGCATCCGAACGGATGGCCGGGACAAAGAGTGATTAGCTTCGGCTAATGGCATCCAAACAGATGGCCGGGATAAAGAGTGATTAGCTTCGGCTAATGGCGTTCCGAACGGATGGCCGGGACAAAGGATGATTAGCTTTGGCTAATGGCGTCCGAATGGATGGCCGGAATAAAGGAATGATTTCGCTGTCGATGCAGAAATCAGTAGCGACGTAGTTCCGCTGCCGATTCTGGATCGGCAGCGACGCAGTTTCCGCTGCCGATACAGAAATCGGCAGCGACGCAGTATACGCTGCCGATACAGAAATCGGCAGCCACCCAGTTTTCGCTGCCGATACAGAAATCGGCAGCGACACAGTTTCCGCTGCCGATTCTGGATCGGCAGCGACACAGTATTCGCTGCTAATACAGAAATCGGCAGCGACCTAGTTTTCGCTGCCGATACAGAAAACGGCAGTGACCCAGTTTTCGCTGCCGATTTCGGATCGGCAGCGACGCAGTATTCGCTGCCGATACAGAAATCGGCAGTGACCCAGTTTTCGCTGCCGACAAACGAATGTCTTGTTTCGGCGAATGGCATCTGAAAACTTGTGTATCTATATGTACTACTAGCTGTTACATCAAATACATGAAGAAAGCATAAATGTTAATGCTTTATTTAATTGTCAAACCGTTAGTTACCATTATTATTATTATTAAGTATTTGCATGCTCTTAAATGTTTTGTACTACTGCAGGGACGTCACACCAACGAAATGTCTAGGAAACCCGATACACGGGAACCTACTTTTGCAAGGAATTATGTAGATGTATTCTAAATCACAATGTATTTTGTATGGATCAATGTACTGAATGTATAACTTTTATTAGATCCTTTTGTTTAAATTGTGATGGCTATTAGTAGGATAAGAATGCAAACTCATGTCTGTGTATATATTTTTAATATGAACTTCAGATCATGCAACCTTAATATTATGTGTTTGTGTAAGATTCGCTTTTAAATGAAATGTTGATTGTATGGATTGTATTTTGATGATGTGAGGATTCAAGTTCTTTGATTATCGGCACCATGTGTATATATATATATATATATATAAAAATTTACTGTTGTTTTGGGCTTGGAAAGCCAGGTTGTTACAAAAAGTGTTAAAAATGAGGGATTGAATTGAAGAAGGATATTGAAAGCTGGAGAGGGGAGCTGGATCATCATCAATGACAGGATTTTTTCCACACCGAATAAGGAAAATGAGACTTTGCAGCTGCACCCTTCATTGTTGTTTCCCCTTTATCATCATGCCTAATTTTTGGAGCTGCAACCATGTTTTTTCTTGCCTCATTTCAAAGGGAGCAGTAGGCCTTATGGAAGGAAAGAAAATAGCCACACCCTCCTTTAAAACTGGAAAGAAACCAGATGTAAAGTACCAACACAAAATTAGAATATTGCAGTTTTCTTTTGTTTTTTTTTTATATATATAGTAAATCAGTAGGGATTTACGTCCGAGGATTAATGCATTGAATCCTTCCTAAATAGAGACATATTTAGATTATATATAAGCCTTTCTAATGACCTAACGGGGCAGCAAAAAGAGAGCAGTAAAATAAGAAAGAGAGAGCAGAAAAGAGAGGCGAGGATAGAGAGAATACAATAAAAGAAAGAGAAGGAAAACGCAAGAGAGGCAGGCGACGGGGAAACCAATCATTTACCAGCACATAGCTGAAATATTTCGTTCGTTTCAGCATCTATTTTTTCATCTGTCATTTACCAGCAGCCAAGGAAGCACGCGTGAGCTGTGTCTTTCGGCCTTGGGTTTTATTTTCTGCAAACATGAGCTGCAGTTTGAAGGAACACGCAAAAGAGGCAGGCGACAGTATTCTAGGAAGCACGCGTGAGCTGTGATTTTTTGGTCCCTGGTTTCATTTTCTGCAAATAGGAGCTGCAGGTATAAGCCCCAATCTCTCCTCCTTTGTTATTTTTATATTAAGCATTCAGTTGTAAAGCTTTTCTTCCTTCTGAAATAATTGGTTTTTGTTTAGAAAAACCAACACTTGCCTACTATTTTTTTCATGATTTTTGAGTTCAGTTGCTGCCCATGTAAAAAGGATTTGTCTTTCATGTTTAGGAACTTTTTGCATTTAGAGACTTTCCTTTTGGTTTCCTTACACCCGTTGGAGAAGAAATCAGCCGGTCTTTGTTTTTTTTTAGTGATTTCTCCCAGTTTTTTTTTGTTTTTATTCTGGCTATCTGCGCATTAAGTTGGCTTTGAAATTTTTTTTATTATTGCTTTAAGCTTATTATAAATCTTAGAATATATATGACGATTTTCAGCTTTTTATTGCGATTTTTCTTTTGTGTTTAATTGCGTTGCTTGTGTTTTTGATAAAACAAATTTTAAAAAGTTTTCTTGTGTGTTGCATATGGCCATTACCCTAACATGTTTTGAACGCTTTTTTTTACTAAAAAAATATTGGAAGTTTTGAAAAAATGTGTTTTCGTATGGATTTTTCTTAAACACAACAAAAATTATTTTCTTGTATTTTTAGATTTTACAACATGTTTGTAAAACTTCAAAGGGTATTGGCCAATATTCCAAAAAATATAAAAATCTTTTTTTTTTTGGGATTCATTTATTATTCATCGTTAATGTTTGGATAAAGAAATCCTTAAAGGATGAATATCCAAAATACTATTAGGAATAATAAATCCGCACACATCCTTAAAAGAAGCCTTGATTATAATCATGGACATTTCAAAAAAAAATTTACTCCATGGTTTACGAGCCGTGAGAGTATAAAACATTAAAAAAATTTAGGCGCCACAGATTTCTAAATTTTTGTCCCTCCTCCTTGCAATTTACGAGTTGTAGACTCTTGAAATACTAAGGGAAAAATGAGCTTTCGAAGCACATGGAATCTCCTTGCATTTATATCCTAATAAATTTAGTTTGAATTAAACCTAGAAAAACTGATGGGATTAGAAAACACTAAAACCATAATAATATTAAAGCAAACCAAACACCAAGCAGCTTACCTTAGGTAGAGCATACTAGGGGTTCTAATACCTTCCCTTTACGCAATCAGTATCTTGCCTTATAATCTCTGAAAGACCAGTTAGGGTTCCTAGTGACCAAAATACTAGGTGGCGACTCCTTTAAATAAAAAAAGACCCCAAAATTAATCAATGGTCGTCGCGACGCCATGCTCCGCCGCGAGGGTGCAACAAACATAACGGTAAAGTATAGACATCCCATTCCTAGGCTTGTATTTTCTCTAAAATTGACTTGAAAAATGGATACCATCAAATTAGGATGAAAGAAGGTGATGAGTGGAAAACAACATTTAAGACTAAGCATGGTTTGTATAAATGGTTAGTAATGTCGTTTGGACTTACGAATGCACCTAGTATGTTTATGTGTTTAATGAATCATGTGTTGCATGCATTCATAGGTAAGTTTGTGATTGTGTATTTTGATGATATTTTGATATATAGCAAGAACTTAACTGAGCATCATAATCATTTGCGTAATGTACTTAGTGTGTTGTGTAGTGAGAAATTGTATGCTAATCTTGAAAAGTGTGCCTTTTGCATGGAGAAAATTGTATTTCTTGGCTATGTTGTAACTGCACAGGGTATCGAGATGGATGAGGAGAAAGTTAAGGCCATCTGAGATTGGCCTACACCCAAATCAGTAAGTGAGGTAAGGAGTTTTCATGGGTTAACTAGTTTTTACAGGCGTTTTGTGAAAGATTTCAGTACAATAGCTGCACCTTTGAATGAAGTTGTTAAAAAGTTAGTTGGGTTTAAATAGGGGGAGGAATAAGAATTAGCATTTGTTTTTTTTAAAGAGAAATTATGTTTTGCACCTATTTTGGCTTTACCTGACTTTACAAAAGCATTTGAAATAGAATGTGATGCATTTGGAATAAGAATAGGTGCTGTTTTGATGCAGGATCGGAGACCTATTGCTTATTTCAGTGAGAAGTTAAGTGGAGCGACCTTGAACTATCCCACTTACAATAAAGAACTCTATGCATTGGTAAGAGCACTTGAGACATGACAACATTACTTATGGCCAAAAGAGTTCGTAATCCATTCGAATCATGAGTCCTTGAAACATCTGAAAGGACAAGGTAAGTTGAATATGAGGCATACAAAATGGGTTGAATTCATTGAAACTTTTCCTTACATAATCAAGTATTAGCAAGGCAAGGAGAACATTATAGCTAACACACTTTTGCGCAGGTATGTTCTTTTACAAACCATGAATACTAGATTGTTAGGTTTTGAATATGTAAAGGAATTGTATGATAATGATTCCAACTTTGCCGATATTTATAATGCATGTGGACATTCAACTTTTGGTAAGTTTTATTTGATGGATGGTTATTTGTTCAAAGAGAATAGATTGTGTGTTCCTGCTAGTTTTTTGCATGAATTGCTTGTTTATGAAGTACGTACAGGTGGTTTAATAGGTCACTTTGGGGTTGTGAAAACCTTGGATGTATTGCATGAGCATTTCTATTGGGCAAAGATGAAAAGAGATGTGCAACGAATTTGTGAACAATGCATTGCTTGTAGAAAGGCAAAATCTAGAGTACAACCACATAAACTATATACACCATTACCTGTGCCTACTGAACCTAGGGTAGATATCTCTATGGACTTTGTTTTAGGTTTACTTAGGTCAAAGAAAGGTAGAGACTCTATTTTTGTTGTGGTTGATAGGTTTTCTAAAATGATGCATTTCATTGCATGCCATAAAACAGATGATGCAACTCATATCGCAGACTTGTTCTTTAGGGAGATTATACGTTTGCATGACATTTCTAAGAGTATAGTGTCAGATCATGATGTTAAGTTCCTTAGCTACTTTTGAAAGACCTTATGGGGAAAGTTGGGAACTAAACTCTTATTTTCGACAACATGTCATCTTTAAACAGAAGGGCAAATTGAGGTAGTGAATAGAACATTATCCCAACTTTTACGTGTTGTAATTCAAAAGAATTTGAAAAGTTAGGAAGAATGATTAGTACTTAAAAGTGCATATTTATCAAGGTTTTATATCATCATTTTGCACTTGAAGTATCAATAACTCCTTAACTAAAACATGTTTTATAATAACAAGTCTGATACTTTAAAATGCCTTAATATATGGTAAATGTTCATTGTAAATGCAGGCCTATCACATAAATCAAAGGATTGATTGATGAGTTCAAGTATGGAAATTGAAAGGACAAAGAGAGGGCCAAACTTAGAAAAGAGATGTTGGTGCAATCTAAATTAGAACACTATTTAGTAATTGGGTCATATCTCGAGTTCTAGATGTCAAAATGATCTCAAATTTTCACACATTCAGTAAGACATAGGCCTACAACTTTCATGTGGACACCAAGATCTAAGAAAACCGTTTACAAGTCCAAATTATAGCAACAACGGAGAAGTCCGAATCTGTCCTGCAACTCAAACACTGTTCAATATTTGGCCTATATTTGAAGTTCTAGAAGTCCAAATGACCTCCATTTTTTTCCTGGAAAGCTGAGTCAATTTTCTACAACTTTCATGTTTTCAAGTGGTCCCAGTTCTGATGCTAGCAATTTCGTTTTATTCAGACAAGAAGATAAGGATTTTCATCAAGTTAAGAGTTGGTCACCCACTCAACAATTAGTCATTAAATCAATAATTCTAAATTTTAGCCTATAAAAGGAGGCATTTGCCATGCATTTAAGGGCCTGGTTGTTCAGATCAAGAACTTGCTCTTGCTCTCTCTTTTTATATTTTTTTTGTAATTCTTAAGTTTTGCTTTCATTAATATTTTTTTATGCTTTTCATTTTCTTTCCTTTTCTTAGTTAACTTATATCTTATTTATGTTCTTGTTTTGTTTATTTATGTTTCTCTTCTTCATTATGTTTAGCTAAGTTTATTATGTCAAGGTGAAAAGGTTACACTAATGGTGTAAGAATAAGTATAGTGTAAACTCAACATGGATCTTAATGTTTAATATTAACATGTCTTATCTTTTTATCTTACTAATTCTTAATACCTTGCTTGTTAAATTATTAATCTAGATTTGTATTATATAACACTTGGTATAACAAATGCTTGGCACTCTCATAACCCAACCGTATGGTATTACCTACACCTGTGCTATGAAAGAAACTTGATTTGTTGTTAACATAAGTTAGCATCATGAATTCCTGACAATATTTAAAAGTTTGGTGTTAAGTAAATAAGATAATTAATATGATCATGTTAACAATTTATAATGAGCTATTAATGACTAATCATCCGATTTGAACCTCCTTCGTGTGTGGTTTCCAAATTGAGTAATAAGAGTTTACACTATACTTGTTTGAAATACCAT
The DNA here is from genome assembly GCA_018804465.1 of Populus tomentosa. Lineage (NCBI taxonomy): Eukaryota > Viridiplantae > Streptophyta > Magnoliopsida > Malpighiales > Salicaceae > Populus > Populus tomentosa. Next base: position 16,000,241 of record CM031983.1, on the reverse strand, counting down.
TAGTGGATCCTCTAACCTTGACATTTGTTTTTATCATTGTTTAATCCTTACAGTAATCTTCCATCTCAAAGTTCTCATTAATTTCTTCCTCTTCTTTTATTATTACTACTACTACTACTATTACTAATTATTATTATTATTATTATTATTATTATTATTATTATTATTTACATTCTTGTTATATTTTATATACGTTAAGTATGCTCTGTGTTTGATTAAGGATCCTGATATTATTGATCTTGCCTTGTTCATTCGCATCAGAAATCTGTTTATATTATATAAAATATCTCTTTGATCTTTTCATAAACTCAGTATATAGGCTGGAAACCTGTGACCCGATCTTTTAGATCATTTTCAAGTATAACAACGCCACGTACTTAGTATTATTATTATTGTGGTTGTTGTTGTTGTTGTTGTTGTATTGTTATTTATAATTTACACAATTAACCTCTCTGTGGTTCGACCTCGGTCTTGCCGGATTATTTATTACTTCGACATTCCTGCACTTGGAAGAAGATATTAATATTTTGGTCGTGTCAAAGAATGTTTGCCTTTTGTTGAGTTTGCTTATAATAGAACTGTGAATTCAACCACTAGTTTTTCTCTTTTTGAAATTGTTTATGGTTTTAATCCACTAACTCCTATGGACTTAATTCCTTTACCTTTTGAAGAAAGGGTAAGTTTAGATGGTGAAAAAAAGATAAAGATGGTGAGAGAACTCCATGAAGAAGTTCGACTGCAAATAGAGAAAAAGAACAGAATTTACGCTTCTAAAGCAAATAAGGGACGTAAACTAGTTGTTTTCCAACCCGGTGATTGGGTTTGGGTGCACATGCATAAGGAACGATTTCCTAACCAAAGGAAATCAAAATTACAGCCTCGTGGTGATGGTCCATTTCATGTTTTAGTGAGAATCAATGACAACGCATACAAAATTGACTTTCCAAGTGAGTATAGTGTTAATGCTACTTTTAATGTTGTTGATCTTACGTTGTTTGACACAGATTTTGATTCGAGGTCGAATCCTTTTGAGGATAGAGGGGATGATGTGGACCAGCCCAGAAACACCAGTAAGGACCCATTAGATATTCCAAATGTTCCAATAACTCGGTCCAAGACAAAGACATTGAAAAAGGCATTGAATGCATTGATTTTGAAGGTTTCCACCAAGTCAGAATTGAAAGGTCCATTGGAGTATCAAGAGGAAACCCTAGTATATTTTATCCATGTGCAAGAGGGGTCTAATACAACCTTATTTGGGCCATGAAGTGAGGACAACAAAGGAAACAAAAGAATCCTACTACAACTTGGAAACAACATGGGTGGCTACCTTTTCCTTTTGTTTCTAGGATTAAGGTGCTGCATGGAAGGCTATAAATAAGCCTTGAATCAGTTCTGTAATATTTTACTTCATTCTCTTCTTCTCATGGTAGAACAAGGACTTAATATTAGGGGCTTTATTTTTATTTTGATAGCTATAGCCCAAAGCTTGTTTGGGCTTAATTAATACTTTGTTTTCAGCTAGGATCCAAGACTTGTTTGGATTAAGTTATGGGCTTTTCAGTTTAGGATTTTGGGCCAGTTTTGAGTAGACCTCATATAAGTCCACATAAAGGGTCCATTAGGGTTAATTTTTCAAGAACTATTTAAACTCATGTAAGCCAAAATTTTGGCAGTTTTTGATGATCATTATTCTAAATTTTTCAATTTTAACGTGTGAGAGTGATTCTTGCATTCTTCAGTTCTTGAACGAACTGAATCTGACTTATCGAAGATTAACTGGCTTCATTTCGTCATTTTACTCATTCCAATAATATTGGTACCTTGGAACAAGTTTCCATTGTGTTATACTTCTATCAGACCTATTTCGGCTTTTCGGGATCTAATCTCAATCTTGATTATGGGTTGTGTGAGTACGTGATCACGAGGTTCGCATCAAGTAAGTTTCGGTAAAAAGACATTGAAATCATATCTTGATATTATGTATGCAATTGAAGTAAAATAATGATTAGTCTGAGAAATTTTGTAAGAAAGATTATAATAAAAAATACAATTTTTTAAAAGGAACCTAATAACATTAAAACTGACCATTTTGTTACTAAAATGTGACCATTCGATCACTTTTTCTCTCCTTTTTAATTTTCATGCAACTTTCTCTCTTCTCTTTCAAAACTTAAACATTGAAATGTAAAATAATAATAATAATAAAGTTTAATGCTTAAATATAAAATTTTCAAACTAAATAGACCAAAATTCTCAAATGGTGATTTTATTGGATGATTTTTTTTTGTCTAAATTTTTTAAAAAAACACCCATTATTTGTTTTTTATTATTTTAGTCCACCTACTTTTAATTATTTTCTGCACTATAAAGTCAAAATGGCTTCCAATTCAATTATGAAATTTTATCAAACAATTTGAATTTTTAAAAAATGTAAAGAGAAAAAAATATGCATAAAAGAGATAAAATTATATATATAAAAAAGTAACCAAAATAACCCAAAAATACAATTAATCATTAAAAAATGCTAAAAAAGTGAAACTAGTGATTAATACTTAAAAGTGTATTTTTATCAAGGTTTTATATCATCATTTTGCACTTGAAGTATCAATAACTCCTTAACTAAAGCATGTTTTATAATAACATACCTAATAATATAAGATACTTTTAATTTATGGTAAATGTTCATCTTAAATGCAGGTCTATCACATAAATGAAAGGATTGATTGACGAGTTCAAGTATTGAAATTGAAAGGACAAAGAGAGGGCCAAACTTAGAAAAGAGATGTTGGTGCAGTCCAAACTAGAACACTGTTCGGTAATTGGGTCATATCTCGAGTTCTAGATGTTCAAATGATCTTAATTTTTTAGACAGATTCAATAAGACGTAGGCCTACAACTTTCATGTGGAGTTAAAGATTTAAAAAGATCATTTTCAAGTCCAAATTATAGCAACAACGGAGAAGTTTGAATCTGTCCTACAGCTCGGATACTGTTCAGTAATCAGTCCATATCTCGAGTTCTAGAAGTCCAAATGATCTCAATTTTTTTTCTTGGAAAGCTTAGATAATTTCCTAGAACTTTCATGAGTAAAGGTGGTTCCAATTCTGACATTAGCAATGATGTTTTGTTCAGACAAGAAGATAAGGATTGTTACCAAGTCAAGATGTGACCACCTACTCAACAATTATTCGTCAAATCAATAGTTTCAAATTTTAGCCTATAAAAGGAGGCATTTGCCATGCATTTAGACATCTTGGTGTTCAGATCAAGATCATGCTCTTGCTCTTTTTCTTTGTATTTTGTAATGTTTAAGTTTTATTTGATGTTATATTATTCTCGTGTTTATGCTTTTCATTTCCTTTCCTTTATTTATATAATTATGTTCCTATCTTGTTTATTCATGTTTCTTTCTTTCATTATGTTTAGCTAAATCTATTATGTCAAGGTGAAAATGTTACATTAATGGTGTAAGAATAAGTATAGTATAAACTCAACATGGACTTTAATGCTTGATATTAACATGTTTTATATTTATTATCTTACTCACTCTTAATACCTTGCTTGTTAAATGGTTAATCTAGATTTTTGTTGAACAACCCTTGGGACAACAAATGCTTGACACTTTCATAGCCAAACTGTATTGTATAACCTACACCTGTGCAATGAAAGAAACTTGATTTGTTGTTAACATAAGTTATCACTATAAATACCTGATAATATTTACAAGTATTGGCATTTCTCGAATAAGATAATTAATGTAATCATGTTAACAATTATAATATAATTGGAACCTCCTTTGTGTGTGGTTTTCAGTTGAGTAATAAGAGTTTATACTATACTTGTTTGAAGTACCATTAGTGAATCCTCTAACCTTGACATTTGTTTTTATTATTGTTTAATCCTCATGTTAATCTTGCATCTCAAAGTCCTCTTTATTGTTACTATTACTATTATTAATATCATTACTACTATTACTATTACTACTATTATTGTTATTACTACTACTACTATTGCTAATTATTATTAGTAGTATTGTTATTATTATTATTGTTGTTGTTGTTGTTGTTGTTGTTGTTTATAATTTATATAGTTAACCTCCTTATGGTTCGACCCCGGTCTTGCCGGATTATTTATTACTTCGACACTTCTGCGCTAGGGAGAAGACATCAATCTTTTGATCGTGTCAACTAGACAAGTGAAAAGGCCATTAACAAAAGTATACAAGTAATGGTAATACATAAAGTTATTGCTTCACATTACACTGCGGAACAACTCAATTTTTTTTAAAGTGAAAAAACCTAGTTGACCAAAAAAATCCAACGACGTGGATTTAAAAAATAATTTGACATGGTGATGTATTAAATTGATATGGGTTAACCATGAGTAATATACTAAACTCGTGATTCAAGTTTTAAAACCGTGATAACTTTATAAAAAACAAATTAAAATCAAATAATCATACAAAAATCAAAACAAAACATATAAAGAAGACTAATTCAAATTTTTGTTAAAAAAAGATATATTGAGACAACACTATGTTAGATCAAATTTTATTTCGTGGATTAACCCACCAAACTCCTTTGAATTAAATATTTTTTTTTACCTAAATATATGATAAAAAAAATTGTGAAATTTATAAATGATAAAATTAAAAGAAAAAAATTAAATGAAAAAAAAAAGACGATAACATATTGCATTAACTACAATTTGCCATCTTAATTCGTTAAACCACCGACCCAAACCATATATTTTGTTGAGTTTAATAATTTTATTTTTTAGCTAAATATATTATAATATAAATATAGGAATTTTTTTCAAAAAAGTTAAAAGATGTAATTGGAAGGATAAAATAAAATGAAGGACAAAAAAAAAAAAAGAGGCTAGGAGCATGAGTTTGCTCTGAGTGGCCCAACATGTTTGAATCTTTAAAAAATGAGCCCAATTCCACACTTTTTTTTAAAAAAAAAAAGATATACGACTCATTATTTGATATGGTGGACAATGCATCGGATTCTCTTACCTAGACTTTAGCTATAGTGGTGGTTAGAAAATCATTGGTTGTTTTTTTTGTGTTAAAAACTCATTTTTTTGACCCATTCCCCCCTAAATAACACTCTTATAACATAAAAAATTAATATATCAAGCTAAAAGAATCGATAAAATGATTCTAAAATATAAAATCAAAGCAAGTATAAAATTTCTTTTATGGTTTTAATTTGTTTCTTTAAGCAATATTGAAATTTAAAACAATTATTATCAAATTTATTTTATTAAATAAAATTTATTGATATTAAAATTAATTTTTCTAATATCTAAAATTAATAAAAATTGATGGTTTTCTCTCATCTTATTAAAATCCTGCAACTTTCCCTCTCTTTTTGTAAATCCGAGAAATCAACTTTTCAATCAAAAATGATTTTTTAAAAATTATTAGGACTTTTAAGACTGTAAAGGGAAAGTGGAAAGGTACAAACGAATTCTAGATTAAAAATTTAGATTGGTAATGAGATTTTTCCGTGTTTCACATTTTGATTCCCTATGTTTTAATTTGTCCCAAACTTAAACAAATTATAACTTAATTTGGGCATAGAAGGACGGGAAAAAAAACATCTGAGGATGAAAAAAATTGTTAGAATAAATGTCTTAGGCGTTTAGTCCATGTAACTAGCTTGGATTACATGAGTTGTAGTAAAAAATGAATGTTCAAGTCACGAGGAATTTTTTTGTTGGCCAATGGGTCAATATTGAAATCACCTTATCTGTCTTCTTATATTTAATCCAACCAAATAAAATATTATAAATTCAGTATATTATACTTACATTAATCAATTAATTTAATTAATTAAAAAACAAAACATCTTTTTTAAAAAAGCTAAATTTAATAGAGAATAACAAATAAAACAAATTTAAGATAACCCAAGCTATTTTTAAAATTAGTAAAGAATCCAATATAAAACAAATAAAAAAATTAATGGAGTTCAATCCCCAATTAAATAAATAGTAAGAAATAAAATTGAAAAACACGAGTTTAAAAAAGAAAGAAAAAAAAAAAACAAACCTAGACGAATCTTCTAAACCTGAGTTAATTTTTCAAACTTGCAGCATGTGAAATCTTAAATCGAGACTCAATAAATAAGCTCAATTCTCAATAAATTTAATGTTGAAGGATAAAAAAAATCAATTTAAAAAATTTATTGAAGTAAAAAATAACAATATAACAAATGAGAATAAAATCTAATAGGAAAAAACTAAAGGTAGATTAAAAAAACTCAATTATAAAAATTAATTCAAATAAAATAAATATCAATTAAAAGAATGGAGAGTAAATTTAAGAAACAACAAAAAATTAAGAAGAATGAAATTGAAAAAAAAATTCAATTTTATACACCATTTCAAATAAAAAAATAATAAAAAAAACATGGATCAAATTTGAAGGAAAAAATTTAAAGGGCTACTTAATTTGAAGGAAAAATTTTGAAGTGAAAATAAAAAAAAAAAAAGAAAAAAAAAAAGAAAAAAAAAGGTTATCAAAGCCAAATTAGTGATCTATTGACAACACACACTGCCTAGAAATGGAGCGGTCACTGAGATAATTTGAATATCGCCCTTGAAGTTGGTATTTAACCGCCATGCAATGCTACATATGTCGTCTGAATAGCATAACAATTACTCAGGCACTTATGTGTACCCGTGTCAATTATTTTATCTTTTAATAATATTTATATTTTTAAAATTATAAAATTAACCCTTATCAACCTCATACCAACAAAAAAAACCCAAACACAAATACAAAAAATGCCCTTAAATATAAGTAGAAGAAAATTTTACTTTTAAGAGTATTTAATTTTTTTTGCTATGCTTAAAAAACTGAAAATACTAAAAGCTCATGTACGCTAATTTTAAAGAATTCTGATTCTAAGGGTAGAATAGCAAAAGATCATATCTTTTTAGTCTATTACTGTGATGTAATTTACCTAAATCAACAATTTGAGTCCTCGTCAGTTTTATAATATTGGAAAAACAGCATACATAATAATAAAGATAATGAGTAAAGCCCAACACCCACGATAGACAACGGCCCAAAATAGGAATTCATCGATTATCATCTCTCAGAAACAAAGACCAAAACCCTAAAAAAACCCCTCCGAGTAACCACCGAAGAACACAAGCGAGACGAGAAGATCTAAGGTGGAACTTCAATGGCGGCGAAGAAGCATGAGAGCAACAGCAAACCAAAGAAGAGAAATCGAAACCCAGATGCCAATGCTAATCCAGATAGCTCATCTTCTAAAAAACCGAAGCTTGTTAGCTCAAAACCTAAAAACAAGCCAGTGGAGAAGGTTTTCAAGCCATTTAAGAAGACGTTTGGGAAAGTGAAATCGCAGTCTGGTGAAGAGAAGAAGACCCCTTTATCAAAAAGAGAGCGTAGGATACATGCAAAGGTTAGTTCTTTTGTAGCTTTTATTGGTTTTATATATATGTTGTTTCTTTGTGTACTGAGTGCTCTTGTTTGGTTTATTGTAGGAATTGACAGAGGCAAGGAAAAAGAGAAGGAAGCAACATTACACTCTTGAACAAGTATGCGTATTCTTTTAATTTGTATTCTGTACTCATTTCTATTCATTGAAGTGATTTATTTTTTAATGGGAAGAAACCTTTTGAATTGGTTCTGGGTCGTATTTTAAAGAGTTATTTGGGACTAACGTGTTCTCTTAGGAATCAAATTATCATTTCAAGGTAAGGTAAGTAGAAGTTCAACGCTTTGTCCTCCATTGATAAGGGAATTTGCAGTTTGCATTGGCTATAATTGATGCAGTAAGTTTTGTTTATGATGGTTTGTTGGTTTGAGCAAATATCTTGTATTTTTGTACAGGAGCTTGCACGTCTTTGGGAAAAGATGAGGCAGCGTAATATTGCCAAAGAAGAGAGATCAAAGTACGTATTTTTGGGTCTAACCTGATTCCATGATTACATGTCCATGACATTCTTCTTTCACTCAATCATTTCCCCCCGCTATATCATCTTAAAGGATAATTACTGAAGCTATACAAAAGATGAAGGGTAAGATTCCTGAAATTGCAAGCTCCCATGTTTCGTCCCGTGTTTTGCAGGTGATTTTCCACTTCTTTGTTTGTTTTCCCATAATATGGATTTTTCCTAAGTTACTAGTTTGTAAATGTTTGCTGTATCTTTCATTTATTCTGTTTTTATTTCATTTTAGACTTGCGTGAAGTATTGTTCACAAACTGAAAGGGATGCTGTATTTGACGAGCTCAAGCCACATTTTCTTACCTTTGCGAGCAACAAGTATGCAATTCATCTTGTGACGAAAATGTTAGATAATGGTACGTTTTGTGTTCAAGGAATGAAGAGAAACTAGAGGGACAATCAGAACACCATTTCCGATATGCTAGTTTCAGTCTTGTAAGTAAACCCTTTTACTTGCATCATCTTAACTTCTGTATCTTGTTTGCAGCTTCTAAAAAACAGTTAGCAGAGTTCATCAGCCCCCTCCATGGGCATGTTGCTTCCCTTCTTCGACACACAGTTGGATCTGTTGGTGAGTTATACACATTAGTTTCCGTTTGTTCTGGTTAAGGAGTGGTAGATGCCTTCGATGCTTTTATTAAAGCTATAGTGATTCAGCTCAGTTGTCTGTTAGTCACTCTAAATCTCCTGATTTTTTTTTAACTGAATTCTGGTGGTTTCTCAGTTCTGAAGTCTCAATAGTTTCATTGAAACCTGATTCGTCCTAATACTTGATGCAAAACGTTACCTCTTTAATGGGCTATTCCCGTGAATATTTGTTTAGATTATTGTTGTTTTTGGTGTTTTGCTATCCTTTTTGGGAGAATATGGTTAATATCCTATGACTTCTCAAGTTTTTGATTAATTGGATTGGGGCTTCCATTGAGGTAGAATGCAACTGCTTACTTTTTTTTTAATTCCTTGTCAGTTATTGAGCATGCATACCAGCTGGGAAATGCAACTCAAAAACAAGAGCTTCTGATGGAGTTATATTCTACTGAGCTTCAATTGTTCAAGGACCTTGCAATAATAAAAGAGAGCAGGTAACTCCTTGGCTGTCTCTAGTGCTTTGCCATGCAAGAGTGTTCGCTGTTGTAGCACTTTGTATTTTGTAAAATTCTATGTTCATGCAGTTCACTTGATTGTGTCATCTATTTTTCTATGCCTTGGTTATTTTTCAGGTTAGTGGATGTCATCTCAAAGCTGAACCTACAGAAAGGTTCAGTCTCACGACACATGACTTCTGTCATTCAACCAATTTTGGAGAAAGGAATTGTTGATCACACCATTATACACAAGGTGCTGATAGAGTACCTCAGCATAGCTGACAAGGTGAATATAACATTTAATGCCCTAAAATTAGAAGCATATTCTTTTCTGCAGCAGCAGCTTCTCTTTGCAACTTTATTATCTTTCTAAATTAAGTTTGTTTTTAGACCTCTGCAGCAGAAATAATTCAACAATTGTCAGGTCCACTTCTTGTTCGAATGATCCATACAAGGGATGGATCTCGGATTGGGATTCTGTGTGTCAAACATGGGAGCGCTAAGGTTTATTGCATTTGATCCGATCTTTAATATTCACTGAGATTTTAAAAAGTAGTTATTTATTTATTTATTTATGCAGTCATGTGAAGAGGGTTACTCATATTTCCATTGGTTGTCAATTCCCCTTTAATCTTTTTATTTTTAATATTCAGGAGCGAAAGAAGATTGTCAAAGGACTGAAAGGCACAGTAGGCAAAACAGCTCATTTTCAATATGGAAGTTTGGTAAATATCTAATCTTTCATTTCTACCTGCTAGATGGCTTGAGTTATTTGTTCTTGAGGCAGAAAAAGAAAATTCCATTCACTTCCTGACATTGTCTTCTGCTGACTTGAAAAGAGTCAAATGAGTATTAAGTTTTTGGTGTTGTGATTTACTAATAGAGTTCACCCTTATGTGTATTGCCTTGGGTAGATCCTGTATCACAGAAATTTCCTCCGAATCTGAATATATTACCAAACTGTTAGGTAGTTGTAGATGGACCTATTTTTCTGTTTTTTTTTTTCTGTGGGGATGGGGGTGGTTATTGTTCAAATTGTAAAGATTAGTGACTGAAGATTATATGCTTTAAAGAATACAAGTGTTTTTAAACTCTCAGCTCCTCTGCGCTATGCTCTGGATCATCTGTTTCCTTGATTTTGCATCATCATATTTTAGTTTTCTGTGTTACCTCTGACTGTTAACTTTTTGTGCATCGGATATTTTTCAGGTGCTCGCCTGCATTGTTTCAACTGTTGATGACACAAAGCTTGTAGCAAAGGTTTTTTCTTGATGTGATGCTTATTATCATATTCTTTGGCATTTTCATTCGGATGTCTCTCTGATTGAGTTTCTATCAAACTCTTCTGGTTACAGACTGTCATTCGCGAGCTGCAGACAATTTTAAAGGACCTTGTTTTGGAGAAGGTTTACTCTTCTTGCTCCTTGGAAGTCATTTTGGTAACAGATATAATGGAAAAAGGTGATGTGCAGGTTTAATGTAAAATATGGAAGGTCACCAAGCATTTATTAGAACCTGGAATGCCACAAATGGAACTGGTTATTAATTCAACATATCAACAGAAACTTTGGACACCTCAAATTTTTTTTTGGAAAGTGTTGTGGCTAGTTGATACAATATACTTAATTATCGATTAATTTCATGGGATTTTTTAATCTGAGTTGTTTTATATTTTCAGATTAGCCGTCTGGTTTTACCCTAACAAAACTTGTTCCTAAGGAGATCTTTTCATTGCTTTTTAGAATGGAAGACGCCCTTTGTTGCAGCTGCTTAATCCAAATTGTACGCGGTATTTTAGTCCTGATGAAATGGCTTCTCTTAGCTTATCTATTTCCTCTCTCAATGCCATGGTAATGTGATAATCATTTATCATTTATCTGCACCCCAAGCCATCTTAGATTGCTGACACAACTATGCTGGAATACATTATATTGTATGTCTATTCCATTAGCAGGGTGAATTAGAAGTGAATCGTGAAACAAAGTCTTTAAAGGATGAGGAATCTAGTGACAAGGACAATAGTGGGAGAGACGTTACAATGGCTGAGGCTGATGGAAGTGCAAGTTCTGAAACTCTTCAACTTGTTGAGGGCGGCAAAAAAGATCCTTCTATTAGAAGGCAGGAGTTGTTAGTGGGCAGTGGCCTTGCCAAGGTTTGTCACAGACAGATCCCTCAAATTCCTTATCTTCTTTTCAATGGTGTGTCTGTATCAGAAAAGATGTCTGACTTTGATACTGCTGTACTTTGCAGAACCTCATTGACATGTGTACCGAGAATGCAGAAGAGTTGCTTAGATCAAATTTTGGCAAAGAAGTCTTATATGAGGTCAGTCCTTGCTTCTGATAATTTGTTATTGTAATTGTCCACTTCTAACCTCTGAAAGTTCAGTTTTTTAAATTTGGTATGATATGTTCTCCTGCTCTTCTGAAATCCATGTCAGCTTGTCATTTTATTTGATTATAGGGTTTAGCAAGCACATACATACTTATTAAGTTTCTTTGTCAATTATCTGCCTAAACCCATTGGATCATTCAATTTGATTCATCTTGGTGGTAAATGCAGGCTGCAACTGGGGGTTCTGGTGGCATTCTCCAACAAACTTTGGGTGATGAGCTGAATGCCTTGCATGAAGCTATAGCATCTGTTGCTGCAGAGTCTAAATCTGAAGGATCAGAAAAGGAGCATGTCCTTGAAAATTTCCACTCGAGTCGTACAATTAGGAAATTAGTTTTGGACAACCCCGCCTTTGCCGCCACTCTATGGAAGAAAGCTTTGAGTGGAAAATGTGAGCAGTGGGCACAAGGTCACAGGTTAGGCTAACATTTAAATCTCTCTTGAAAGTAGAATGCATTTAGGCGAAGCATAATTTTGATATCTGATGTTAATGTCTTTGCTGATGTTCTGCAGTTCCAAGGTAATATGTGCATTCTTGGAATCATCAGATGCCATGGTCAGCAAACTGGCCAAGGAAGAGTTGCAGCCCTTGATAAACCGGGGTATTCTTAAATTACCTGAAAAGAAGCAACCAGCCAATGAAGGTTAAGTTTGCAGTTGGTGGTGGATAGAATGACTCTCATCTCAAACAAGCACAGCAGATCCGGGACGGCTGGGCTGAATTCAACCGCAACAATATAAGCATCGAGTGAAGCCAGATCTGACAAGGTGTTATACTATCTAGTGTAACCTTTCTTTCACTTTGACAACTCTTATTATAGTGCGCACGCCTTCTGTACATTATAGTTTCTCTTTGCTGCGGATCTTCGGCGCACTGCAGAATTACATTTTTGTGACCCCTTTAAAGCTTGAAAATTTTGTTATGTTACGACTTACAAAGTTATGTAGGCATTTGATCAAATATTTGACTTTTGAGACAGGCAACAATCTATAGCCAGCCCCCGCGATAAGAGTATATTATGCAAGTGTACTGGGATGCTTTGTTACTTGATTAGAAGCCCTTTTAAGTGCCCCAAGGTCACAATTTATTCATGATAAACAAGTTAGCTAAAAAGGTTTTTCAACCTCTAATCTCTATTATTAAACCTACCTGGCTTAGCCTGGTGGGTTGATCCAGGATTTATAGATTTTTTATGGTTGATCTTGTTGCTGCCTGCCTGACTTAGATTAATACGTGACTTTTTACATCAAGATGATCCCAGGTATGCTTCCTTGAAGAAATTATCCCTCTTATCTCTTGACGTGAATCATGACAGTCACCTCAGCTTCTTCTCTTCTTATCCTTCGGTTTTTTGTTTTTCTTGAAAACTAGCCATAGGGTAGGATCCGCAGTTGTGCTGGAGATCTTATTTGTATAATACTCGTAGAAATATTCAATATTATCTTTCTCTTCGTCATCTTAATGCTGATTGACAAGTTGCTAACTTGCAACTTGACAGATTCTCAGCTGGTTTTTGTCTTGCGTTTTCATTGGATGTGATATTTTTGCGTGGGATCCACCAAAAAATTAAAAAATTGAGTTTTAAATATAGTTTTTGTGTAATATTTTTTACATGTTTTTTTAATTGAGTTTTATAAAATTCTATTTATTTTTGTGTTTTAAAAATATTTTTAAAAAAATTAATTTTTTTTTGTTTTAAATTGATATATTTTTGGTGTTTTTAAATCATTTTAATGTGCTGGTATTAAATATATTTTTTTAAAAAAATATTATTTTGATATATTTTCGAGTAAAAAACATTTTAAAAAGCAACCGCAACCACAACCATATTTTCACTAGATATTTTATACATGTTTTTTGTTACATATAAATTTCAACTATAATTTTTATCAAACACATTTAAATCTAATAAACCATTACAAACCGTATTTTTTTTAAAATTTATTTTTTTAAATCAAAACAATAAAAGTTACTTCAAATACAAACACACTTTTAGAGTGTGTTTGGGAACGTAATGTAAATTATATTCTTAAAAAATTTGATTTTATTTTTGCTCAAAATGATTTTTTTTATGTTTTCATATCGTTTTGATATACTAATGTTAAAAATAATTTTTTTTAAAAAAAATTTAATTTTGATATATTTTTAAACGAAAAGCATTTTTAATTGCCGCTGCTATTATAATCCCAAGCCTTAAGATTATCTTCGTATAATTTGAGCCTTCTCTATATTTTTTTTGACACCTGAGGAGTTGATTTATTAACTCTTTTGTTTTTATGTAGTTCTTTAAAATATATAGATTTCATGCATATATTATATCTAAGATACTTGGACTTTGCAATCAACCAAGTCCAAAATAATGACCGTCCTCTCTTGACATGTTCTGGGAAGTGATCAACCTCCCTTGGATCTAACCTCAGGAAAAAATTTAGTCTCTATAGACTTAGCTAGACTTGAAGTCTTAAAATCTAATCTCCCTACATCTTTTAAGTGTATAAAAGTCCTTCAAGGACCCACTATATTTTTATTAGATAAGAGATATTTATCCCTCATTCAATGCTATTAGGGTAATTACCCTACATATCTTTCTTTTATGGGTTATAAATACACCATGAGAGCTTCATCACAAAAAATTCACAATTTTCATTCTCTATTACATATATATTTTTAGAGCATCTTTCTCTAGAATATTCTTGTATATTCTCTCTAAAAAGATACTTATTTAAGTATCAAAAAGTCTCTACTTCCTTTAAAAGAGACCTTTCACAGGTATTAACCACGAGCAGCTTTGGCCTATAAAAAACTAAATATAAGTTATTAACTACTTTGACTAAAAAGAATGGAGAGGATTGTTAAGACCAATTGATTAATCGATTATCCAACCCGAGAATCCTATTCCCTAACTAGTTAAATTTTTAAGACATCATCAACACTTTCACAGTTTGATATCACAATTGTGTAGTTTTTTTTTAAAATGCATTAAGATGTGATAATTCTTTCAAGGTTTTGTGATTTTTTTTATATTAATATATAAAAAATAAAAATAAAATTATTGGTTTAATAATTTCTTTTTTAAAAAACAACTGGAATTATACTAATTTGGATAAAAAATAATAAATCTGAATTAATTAGGCAAGTGATAACTTTGACTGTTTCTAATAACTATGCTTTATCACATGCATTATCAAGCACACATTTGAAATTTATTTACAGTGCATCTGCTGCATTTTTCTTTCAGAAAATCAACTGCTTAAATTCTTGGAACCACTCAAAGCTTATGGTCCAAAAGACGAAAAATAAAGAATAGTAGGCGGGGCCTATCGACCTGCTTTCACCTACTCTAGGTAATTTCTACTATAAAGAAAGCATTTTTTATTTATCTAACATTGAATAATGCCTTCACTCGATTCCTATTAAAAACAACCACATGAGATTAGTTTTCACCGTAGAGGTACTTGTATTTTATATTTTACTATATGAATTTATATAATGAAACAATTTTTTTCTTCACAATGCAATGAATAAAATATTTTTAAAAATATAATTTGATTAACTAGGTGAATTTTGGATTTGTCTTTCTAAATTATAAAAAATCTATAATTTGTGCCAATGCGTTTTTAATTCTTTTTATCTTGGTTTTTTTTTTGTTATTATCAAATAAAAATAAAGATGAGCAAAAAAATTAAAAAATTGATTAAACCAAGAAAACTGGAAAAAAATAACGAAAAAAAAAACCGTGAAAAAAAACCGATTAAAATTTTAAAAAAATCGACTGATTTGATTTTATAAGCCTGAAATTGAAAAAATCAAATCGAATTGAATCCAAATCAAAAAAAACTGAGCCAAACCGGTATAAACCAGTTTTGTCCTAAAAAACCAAACAAAATCGAACTAGAAAAAAACCAAACCAAACTAAAAATATCTCTCAATAACAAGTTATTTTTTTTTTATTTTTTTTATTGTGTTTGTCTCTATTCTCTAGCTTTATAGATTCTTAAGAAATGAACACCAGTTTTTTCCATTTTGAGAATCCAAATTATTTTTGTTTCTTGATAACGAGAATACCATATTATTTTTAGATAAATCCAAACATTTACTATGTGAATCTGTATTCTCCACCTCTCTTTATTTGTTGTGTTTTCCCCCTCATCTGCCTTGTTCCACTCTTCTTCAAGTATATATGAAGAAGTGTTTTTATTTTCAAAATTGCTTTATACATACTTAACATAACCTTAAAAGATTAGTTTAGTGACTGAGATATTTTATTTCTTTATTTTTTTAGTTCAAACTTTAAAGTTGAGAAATTTACTAAATTTATTTAAGCCAATATGAATGATGCACATTTAAAATTATCTTTGTTTTTTTGAAAAAATTAATTTTTTTTTATTTTTTACTTTAAATTAAT
Organism: Populus tomentosa; assembly: GCA_018804465.1. Classification (NCBI taxonomy): domain Eukaryota; kingdom Viridiplantae; phylum Streptophyta; class Magnoliopsida; order Malpighiales; family Salicaceae; genus Populus; species Populus tomentosa. The sequence continues at coordinate 15,984,364 of CM031983.1, read as the reverse complement.
TTTTTTAGTGCTTTTAAATCATTTTAATACACTGATATCAAAAATAATTTTTTAAAAATAAAAAAAATTATTTTAATTTATTTATAAATAAAAAAATATTTTGAAAAAAATCACAATTACACATAAGAGTAAATTGAAACCTGCAAGTGAGTCCTCCAAATTATCAACAATCAAGATTTATTGAACGCATCCCAAACAAATTATACTTTGCAAAGGGTTTTTTAGCTTTTATTTTCAATGCATGCATAGTCAGGAAAACACTGGGGTTTTTGTTTGTGTAAAGTGAGATAATAATTATTTTTTAAAATATTTTTTATTTAAAAATATATTAAAATAATATTTATTTTAATTTCAAAAAAATTATTTTTAATATTAACACATTAAAATAATTAAAATAAATTAAATTTTAACTATTTTCTATCTGAACTGCAATCCAGACATACAGACCCTAGAGATGCCACTAGACAATTGACAAGGGCTGCTCTCAAATTTTTTGTACAGAAGATATATACAATTATTCTCTGTAAGAATGAGGATTATTTTATATATTATATTTGAAAATTGAATCATTAGATTTGAAATTGAAGCATAAATTAACCCTAGCTGGTGATAGTGATTAGGAGAGGATATATTGGAGCCAAATTTCTGGACTCCAATTATTAATTAACCTTGTCAAACATTAACAACCAAGTGGCACCATTAACGTTAACCTCTCCTTCTCCTCTTCCCTTCCCACCAACTGATCTACTTTCAAAAATCTCTCCCGAAAACTTTGCTCTTTTTTCTTAACCGCTCCACCTTTGCAGCCACCCCCTCTCCTTAAACACCAGCAAAACGTACACCAGCATTGATACAATGCACATTTAGTAACAACACATGTACATGTTCTCCTTCAATCGGTCTTGATTTGTGATCAGTTCCATCCCTTTTTCTGCTCTCTCTAAAATGGGACTGGAATCGGAAACCAAGAAATCCCAGTTAGTGCTGGAGATTTGCTCTTTATCAACCCTGTCGGTTGCCTGTGTTCACAGGCATCGTAGCAGCAGCTACGGTCCTGCAGAATCACATTTTATTGACTGGTATCGGATTCTTGGAGTACGTGTGTTAATCTTTCTTGATCTTGATTTGTTTTTCAAGGTCCCTCCATGTTTTTCTACGGTGTTTTTAATCTATCTGGATTTTTTTAAATAAAGAAATTTGTTGAAGGTGTTCTTCGGATTGTTCTCAGGTAGAAGAAGATGCAGACATAGACGTTATAAAGAAGAGGTATCGTAAACTTGGTACGTACCTTCTGTTGATGTTGTTTTTGGCAATATAGATGTGCTTTCCTTCTTTTTGTTGTGAGGATTGTTTGATTTCTTGCGGCAGCTTTGCAACTTCACCCCGACAAGAACAAGCATCCAAGAGCTGAGCTTGCCTTCAAGCTTGTCTTCGAGGTTAGATATGCTATTCTCTTTTTATAATGTGTGGATAGTTAATAGATGGAGGTAGAGTTTGGATAGTTGCATGGAATGCCGGGGCAACAGGTCTCCAGTCGATCCACCAAGCCGATAATAGTTTTAAAACAAAGTTTTTTTCCATCTTATGATAGTGCTCTCCTTTTGAGAAAGGTCATTTATTTGCGACAATGTATGATGTTGTGTGTGTGAGTTTCTTTAAGCATCCTCAGAAAAAGGATACACAATCTCTCGCAGGCCTACTCGTATCTCACAGACACTATAAAGAGAAGAGCCTTCAACTTGGAGAGAAGCAAGAACTTCTGCATAAAGTGCAACAGAATTCCATATACACCTGGCAACAATTCGAGCAAATCACATGCACCGAAAGTAGCCGAGGAATCGAATGCTGCAAATCGCTCAAAATGGCTTCGGAATCGTGTGATAGAAATGAAACAAAGATTTAAAGAGGAAATCAAAGTGATGGAGAACTGTTTGAAGGCCAATAGAGCATCAAGGAAAGAAGCACCACTTTTCAAACCGTCAGACAATTGCCATTTCCATAGCAACACACGTTCTGTGACACGAAACGAGTCCCCAGTTTTTGATCCATCAGACTATCTACTCAAAGGCTATCCTCACATCAGGACTCGGATTTACAGGAAACCTGAGAACTTTTGGGACTTGCAGAGAGAAGATACAAAGAACAATTACGGTGGCCAAAGAACGGTCAAAGGAAGGTCATATCATGACTTCCCAGTCTTTGAGAAAAGATCAGAGAGACGAATACTCAAGGAATCTGCTGCTTGTGTATATTCATAATAATCCTGATCAATTGCATTCATCCATAGAGCTAGAATTAGAGTTGCATAATCTTACATTGGCGAATTCTTTTTTTCCCCTGTTGCTTCTACTTCAGCTTTTGCTTGTCAAGTGTCATAGCTAGCTAGCTAAGATACGATCGTTTTGAGACATTGATTCGACATTTGCATTTCGGTTTAATTTTTCCATCGTGTTGCGATTGGACAAATTTCCTTCTTGGAATGAGAAATTTTCGAAGCATGCATCGAAAAAAGATAGAACCAGGGACTCTCAACTTTTAAGCATAAATCGAAAAAAATAGTTTACTTAACCTAACCTCAAAAACATATTTTCCTTTTTCATTTCGACAGCAACCGCCCCCTTCCATCTCCCTCGTTCTCCGATCCCATGTTGATTAAACTTGTATCTCTAGACTCTCTACCATTTCTCCAATACTTTCTCTATAATCCCACAAAGTTTCTCTCTGTTTCTTCTCTCTTTTAATTTTTATTATAACACTACCATGCACCGCTTCACTTCAAGCCTCGCTTCTAAAGCTCGGTACTTTCCTCTTTCGCCTTCATTATTTACACATGGGTTATCATTATTTTCTTTGCTTTCCATTTGCTTGCTGAGAAAATGCACAAATAAATAAATAAAAATATGGAAGAGCGGAACTTGATGGATATTCTTGATCACAATAGTTGATACGTTTCAACCTTGTGATATGGTCTATGTAAAGTCAGATTTAGATTTTGGCATAAAAAGCACAACAGTCAAGGTTTACGGTAATAGTCATAATTCTCAATCCGACTATTGGATCGAGCTAATATTTTATGTGGATTCTCCAGACATGTTTTACTACCTTGGATTAAAAATTCAGGTCAATTGGAGTTCGGGAAGGCATCACAATACTGGTCAATAAAGGCTGTATGAATTTTGTTATTTACTTCCATTTAACTTGTGGACTTCCTATTTGGTTATGATTCTTTTCCTATAAGGATGTGGCTGCTGGTTTTGGAAATTTTCTTGTTCCACAAGGATCGTTAATGAGCTGCAATATAATCTACAAGCGTGGCACTGATTCATTAATATTTCAGAATCCTTTTCTTATAAGGATTCCTTATTCGTCCTGGCTACACAAGGAAAGAAGGGCTGGTGGTATTTAATAACAGATTAGTTATTTTATTATTTTCTTTCATGTTTGGGCTTAATTAAAACTTTGTTTTAAGCTAGGGTCCAAGGCTTGTTTGGATTAGGTTATGGGCTTTTCAGTTTATGGTTTTGAGTTAGTTTTGAGTGGACCTCATATAAGTCTACATAAGGGGTCTATTAGGGTTAATTTTTCAAGAACTATTTAAACTCATGTAAGCCAAAATTTCAGCAGCTTTGATGATTATTATTATGAGTTTTTCAGTTTTAACGTGTGAGAGTGATTATTGCATTCTTCAGTTCTTGAATGAACTGAATCTGACTTATCAAAGATTAACTGGCTTCGTGACATCATTCTACTCATTCCAATGGTGTTGGTGCCTTGGGGCAGGTTTTCATTGTGTCACACTCATATCAGACCTATTTTGGCTTTCTGGGATTAGATCTCAATCTTGATTGTGGGTTGCATGACCACGTGATCACGAGATTTGCATCAGTTGGTATCAGAGCTAGGCTCCGAAACAAGGTCATATCCTTTTGTGATTTTTGATTTTTTTTAGTGTTCCTTAAGTTTTTCAGTGTTTGCGTCCATCTTCTTATTCTTCATGTCTGTGTCATCTAAGCAAAAAAAAAAAGAGGGGTTGTATTTCATCTTGTTACTGTCTCTAATCATATCAATATATTAAAAATAAAAGAGAGAGAGAGAGAGAGAGAGAGAGAGAGAGGGATTAGTTGAAATTTGAAGGATCATTAAATTTGTGCCTCAGAGACACAACTCTTGGTGAACAACAAACCACCTCAGAATCAATTGAAACTTTATATTCAGTCTATTAGGAGTGAGATCGCATCATATTTCAAATTTGGACTTATTCTAATGTCTTTTTCTTGAGGTTTTAATTCGAGATTGAATTCTGCTGCAGAAAACCTACTTTTAGTGAACCATAAGAAAACCTCCTTGGAATCAATTGAAAGTTCATTTTCAGTATATTAGGGGTGGGATCGCATCATATATCAAATTTTACCTTATTCTGATATTGTTTGCTTGAGGTTTTAATTCGAGGTTCAATTCTGCCGCAAAAACACTATTATTAGTAAACCATAAGCAAACCACCTTAGAATCAATTGAAACTTCACATTCTGTGTATTGGGGATTATATTGCACAACATATTAAATTTGAGCTTATTTTGATATCGGCTTCTGGAGGTTTTAATTGGAGGTTCAATTCTGCCGCAAACTGATCATACAAAGGATTTTGGTACCTAGACATAACACAACAAGAATTCATAGTTTTACCGACGGTAATATTCCGTCGGTGTGTGATTGATAGTACATCGGTAAATTATTTACCAACTACATTACCGATGGAATATGTCCATCGGCTTACCTTTCGTCGGTGATTCCACATTCCATCGCTATATCGGTCGGAAAAACAAAAAAAACCATTTACCGATGGTTTTACAAACAGAATTTGCGCGGTAAAAAAAAAAGTTTCTCACTTCAAAAATACCGATGGATTGTTATTCCGTCAGTGATATCATAATTCACCGACGGTTGCTTTCCATCGGTAACTTAGTCGGTGAATTGTTGAAATACCAACTGAATATACCGTCTGTCAATTCGTTGGTAAGTTATAATACCGATGGAATTATTTCGTCGGTAAATCTGTTGGTGAGTCATGAAAAAACAGACCGAATTTATCCGTCTGGAAATTTATCGGTGATGGTCACAGCTACTGTCTAATGCCGACAGATTTATTCTGTCGATAAATCCCTTTGTAATTTTTTTTATTTTTTTTATAATTATTTAGAATACATAATATAAAATGATATAAATTAATGGTAATAAAAACCAATTATGCAAATAAAATTTATATTAAGCATCAAAAACAAAAAATAAAAGATAAATAATATTCATTACAAAATGAAATGTTTCAAAAAAAAATTAAATGAAATTTTAAATATAAATAATGTTTATTAAAAATTAATATAAAGGAGGAGGAGGAGGAGGCTGGCTGTTATGCAGCCAAAAAGGATTGGGTGCACATGTTCCACCTTGTGCCATGTTCATGACTATTTGACGAAGCTCATCATAGGTCGCTCTTTGTTGTTCAGAACCTGCTCTGTATTGTTCTTTGAGTTGTGTGTACGTCTCTGATAGGTGGTCGCACTTTTGCTGCAAGGCCGCGAAGTCCTTAGATTGGGAGCTCGATACTGATTGGGAGCTCCCGATAGTTGAAGCAGCATGGGTCGTTCGCAAGTTGTCGGTCCTAGTGTTGGAGAGCCCGTAAACCCGATTCTTATCGGGTCCACCTGATGATCCAGCCTCCATCCACAAATCCGGATCGAATTCTGGATTGGTCGAAGGATCGTCCCCGTATGTCTCCCTCAACCGATTATTATAGGTCTCCTGAAAATAAAAAAAGTAATCATCATATTCAATTCAATAAACATAATAATAACTTACAAAATAAAATGGTTGAACAAACATACCACAAAATATTGAGCGTAGCTGTCAACGAACTGTTGCACCCCCTTTTGACGGTCTTGACTCTGCACGTGCGTCTCCACAAACAACTCCATAGGGCTTGGCTCACGTCCAAGAGACGTAGCCTATAATGAAAAAAATTTATTAACAACAAATTAATTGAACGATATATTTCATTTAAATTAATCTTACCATCTGTTTCGCATGTGCAGCAAACAGAATGGAGCCGCCAGTGTGCGTTGTCACCGAGCCATGAATTGGTTGATTCCGGTTGCCAGCACCAGATTGTGAGCGTCGTGTGAACCGCTCAGACATCACGTGCTCAAGATAGTGCGGCCATATATCCTCCGGGATGTATATCGGTTTGAAATCCCTCCAAACCACAACATCGTTCCAGCCTTGGAACCCCCTATCCCTCGCAGTGTTTTTTGCTTTTTTTTGGGCTTCGTACCAAAAATCACGCAATCTACTTCATGCAAGCAAAAATTACATTTCGAAACATAATTTTTTTTGTAAAAAAAAGTTGTATTATTTTCGATGTTACCTAGTTGCTGCATGATTTTCCCACACCCTCCTCACAACAGTGTTATGTTCCTCGTTCCAGCAGAATCGATTCTGTGTATAAAAAGTAATTTTTAAAAATGTTAATAATTTATTTACAATTATATTAAGAATTTATTAGAAATAAGCTGAAAATTATATATTAACACGAACCTGAAATCTGGAAAACCATGCATTGATTTGAGGCATCCATTCAGGATGCCTGGATATCTGACTCCATTGAAACAATGGAATCTCCATCGACGATTTAAACGCCAATGATATTACTTGGGCGGCCTTAATATTTGTGAACCTGAAAAGAAATGAAATTAATTAAATAGTGACTTCATAAATTATGTTTTAAATTTGTTTTTTTTTTTAAAAAAAAAAAACTTAAACCTTAACAAACTTACATTGAAAGATCGTCCTTCCATTGTGCCTCGTACTTCTGGGTCCATCGATTCTGCTGCGAAGACACGCCGCTTCTGCGATGTGAAACAGCGCTGGAAGAGCCAGCATCAGCTAACGCTGCAAGTGGTGTAGGTGCCTCTTCTTGAGAGGCACCTAAGGAAATATCTTTCTTGCTGCTAGATGAACTTGATGCGACCGGACATGAAGCTCTGGTTTTCATTCTGTGCATCTAACCAATTTTATATAAATAATTATATAATTAAATTCAAATGTAAAAAAAAAATTCGGCAGCACCTCCCCTATACTTGGATACTACCCAAATCCACAAACTTGCAAATATTAACAATAGCTACAATCAATTGACCCAATCTATACTAATTATTCTATCATATTCAATTACTAATCCTAAGGTAAATTCAACATTAACAATTACAATTCAACAAATTATTCAATAATTATGCCAATACAACAAAACAATAAATTCAAAATGAATATGAACAATTAAACACAAATCATGCAATAATAGAATAAAATTAATAATTCTTCCAACATATTCAATTACTAATTCTATGGTAAATTCAACATTAATAATATTAATTCAACAAATTATTAAATAATTATGCCAATACAACAATAAAATATATTCAATAAATTAAAAAAGAATTATAAACTAACAATTAAAAACAATGGAAATAATTAAACACAAATCATGCAATAATAGAGTAAAATTACTAATTATTCCAATATATGCAATTACTAATTCTAAGGTAAATTCAACATTAACAACAAATATTCAATAAATTAACTAATAACAATTATGCCAATACAACAATAAAAAATATTCAATAATTTTTTTTAAAAAAAACTATAGACTCTAGGGAAGAAATATGCATACCTTAATAATGTGTTGAAATAAAAAAATTATCTACATTACAAAACAATTCAACAAAACAAAAAAACATAAAAAGCATAAAAATAACTATAAATAAAATAAAATGAAATAGGAAAAAACACGTACCCTTTAATGTGATGAAGATTCACAACCAAGCTTGCTAGAGATTCAACAAAACTTGAAGATTTGAGAGGAAAAAAACTGAAACCTTGAAGATTATAAGGTGAGAAACGGAGGAGAAGAAAAAATGAACTGAAGGGGCAGACGCAAGAACTTATAGTGCAGTTTTACCGACGGATTCACCGACAGAAATATAAAATTATTATTATTTAAATAAAATCCGTCAGTAACGTGCTAAAAATCCGTCGGTAATTTTTAAATTTTGCACCGAATTGTTTAATTACCCTCCATATTTTTCGCGGTCCATCGGTAAGCTGACACGGTCAGAGGTGCATTCAATTCACACCCTTTGGAATTTGCACATTCTGTCGGTAAAATTTGCCCACGGACAACTTATCGACGGACCTATTCCGTCGGTATGGACGTCGATAACGTCGTCGGTATGGACGTTGGTGATTGTGGCATTTTGGTGTAATTATTTTCGAACTCTCTATGAGATACCGACGGACTTTGGTCCGTCGGTATGGACGTCGATGATTGTGGCATTTTTGTGTAATTATTTTTGAACTCTCTGTGAGATGCCGACGGACGGTTGTTCGTCGGTATCGGTGTCGGTGATTGGGTCATTTTGCCGTAATTATTTTCGAACTCTCTGTGAGATGCCGACGGACTTTGGTCCGTCGGTATTGACGTCGGTGATTGTGGCATTTTGCTGTAATTATTTTTTAACTCTCTGTGATATACCGACGGACTCCTGTCCGTCGGTATGGATGTCAGTGAATGTTTAATATACAAGAGATGTTGTGTTTGTATTTTCTATTTACCTTCCTGCAAAAAATTCAATGCTAAACTATCCATCGCACAAAATAATAGCAACAGTACTTAAACAATAAAAATATATTTCGTGTTACAAAATATATCATCCATAATGTAAATTACATGAAGAAAAAGGTTTTACACAGGGTTTCGTTTTGATAGTTACTCAGAATTATCTTCTTCTTCGTCATCAATTGAATAGTCATCATCTTCATCGCAATCTTCAATATGGATATCATCTTCTTCATCGACATTTGCTTGTCCGCTACAGCTCAAAACAACGTTCAACTCCTCTACTTCAACATCAACAAGACTATCATCGGAAACACGAAAATTTGAATTTTCCTCCAATTTAATTGAAGGAGCAACTCAATATGGTTCAACCAACTCACTAACTTGAAAAACTGCATCCCGCATACTTGTGTCTTCGTTCTCATCCTGAACAACCTCGACAAGACCCCGTGGTTTCGTTTTTAAAACGGACAACCAATCAACTCTTGATCGATCCTTTCTAAATGAAGGGGTGTATATGTAATAAACTTGTTGACATTGCTTTGCGAAAACAAAGACATCGTTTATGTTACGGAGTCTAGCTTTTGAGTTGATTTCGACCAGACCATGGTGCCTATCAACTCTGATTCCTCTGTCCATCGTGTCATACCAATAGCATTTGAATAAAAATACTTTATTCTGCTCGCTATGATATTTTAGTTCGACGACCTCTTCTAAACTACCATAGTAGTCAACTTCTAACTCATTACTTGTGGATCCTTTAACACAAACACCATAGTTGTATGTCTTTCTTCCTTGCCCGTATTCTTCAGTATGGAAAACATATCCATTGATAAAATACCCGTTGTAGCACTTAACATTTCTTTCAGGCCCGAGGCTTAGTGAAGACAATGACTTAGACGCACTTCTTCCCATTTGATAAACCTTGTATACATGTAATGTACATCAATAAATGGTAAATGAACGAGAATCTCATAATGACATGTATGCGTACAATAATTTTGCAAGTTAGAATGAGTTTGTGATAGTGCTTACATGTGTTCTGAACCATGTGGCAAATTGTTCATCTTGTAATTGAAAGATCCGGGAGTCGGTCAGTTGCGAGTTATTGGAGAGCAAATATTGTCGATGTTGCCTGCAAGTGATAATGAGTGTATGATTTCACAATATATAATTAGCAATATATTACTGACAAAGTTTAATTAGTATTACACATATATAAACTTACTGAATAAATGGTTTCAGCTCATCACAGTTAAATAGAACATAGTTGTGTGCTTGTTTGAATTCTATTTCCGACAAATATCTTCCTCTTACAGTATTTTTAGGTGTGGGTCATCTAGTATTGGAGAATATTGATAAGTTTCCATTGGAAGGCACTTCACCACCATCATCATGCCATGGAACGCGATTGATTCTTGTTCTCAGATGAGGTTCAAAATAGGACGAGATAAATATTGAGATCTCTTCAACAATATAGGCCTCAGATATCGAAGTCTCTACATGCACCTTGTTATTAACCTTTTTCTTGAGATTAAACAAGTACCTGCATTGAATTACAATTCAAGTATTTCCAATTAAGAAAAACATATAAAATACTTTTAGATATGAATTCCATTGCAACTGTAATATCTAACCGTTCGAATGGGTACATCCATCTATATTGGACCGGTCCTCTAGTTTTTGCCTCGAACGGTAGATGTATAGGGAGATGCTCCATTGAGTCAAAAAATAAAGGAGGGAATATCATCTCAAGTTTGCATATTGTCTCGATGATATTCGTTTGAAGCCTCTCAATGTGCTCAACATTCAACTTGCTGGAGCATATATCTCTGAAGAAATGACTGATCTCCGTCAGTGCATCCCATATTCCCTTTGACAACAAATCATGAAAAGCTAATGGGATGAGCGTTTGCATAAACACGTGGCAGTCATGACTCTTCATTCCATACAATCTGCAGTCCTCTATGTTAACAAGCCTTGATATGTTCGATGCATGACCATCCGGAAAACACAGACTCTTAAGCCATTTGTAGACTAGCAGTTGTGCGTTTTTCTCTAACACGAAGCTTGCCCTTGGTTTTGCGACCCATGACTCCTCATAAACCAACTCTATATTTTTACGATTACAGTATAAAGCTATATCCAATCTAGACTTGATGTTGTCCTTTGTCTTCCCCTTCACATCCATGACGATGTTGAAAATATTCTCAAACATGTTCTTTTTGATGTGTATGACGTCAAGGTTATGGCGGAGAAGATTGGTCTTCCAATAAGGAAGCTCCCAAAAGATACTTCGCTTTACCCAATTATGGGTCAAACCAAAACCAGGAAACTTTTGCTTACCTGATTGAAGGCCAAACACAATGTCACCGTACTCTGATAGAACATGATGCAATTCTTCACCAGAAAGACATGGGGATGCAACATCTTTTTCAACTCTGCCAACAAAGAAATCTTTTCTGTTCTTTCTGAACTTGTGATTAAGTGGCAAGAAGCGACGATGACAGTAAAAAAAAGAAGCTTTACCTCTGTTTGCTAACGTGAATGCCATGTTGTTTTCCATGCAGTATAGACATGTGAGTTTCCCATGTGTGCTCCAATTAGAAAGCATTCCATAAGCTGGAAAATCATTGATAGTCCACATCAAAGCCGCCCTTATAAGAAAATTTTGTTTCCTCGATATATCATAAGTCAGAGCTCCGGAGGACCACAACTGCGCCAGCTCATCAATCAACGGTTGAAGACAAACATCTATATTCCGCCCCGGGCTTCTTGGACCGGGTATGATAGTAGATAAAAACATGAACTCCGGCCTCATACACATTCCCGGTGACAAGTTATAAATTGTGAGTATGACCGGCCAACAAGAATAGGGAGAAGCAAATAACCCAAATGGGTTGAATCTGTCTGTACACAACCCAAGACAGACATTTCTTGATTCAGTTGAAAAGTCAGGATGCACACTGTTAAAGCGTTTCCACGTTTCGCTGTCAGAAGGATGCACCATCACACCATCAACCGCATCATGTGTTTGGTGCCATGTCATGTGCTCAGCAGTCCTTCGTGACATGAATAACCTATGCAGTCTAGGTGTGATCGGGAAATATTTAAGTTTTTTATACGCCACTAGAGTTTTTCCCCTGCCGGTTCTGGGTTTGTAACGGGAATGCCCGCATGTCATGCACTCGGTCATCTCAGCATTTTCAAGGTAGTATAACATGCAGAAGTTAGGGCACATGTCAATTTTCTGGTATCCTAAACCGAGGGGTTTCATCATGGACTTCGCAGCATAAAAGTTCTCTTTCAGCCTGTTCCCTTCAGGTAAAATGCTTCTTGCCCAATCAATAATTTTGTCATACCTGGCCTCACTCAGCCCGTGATCTGACTTGATGGTGAACACCTGTGCTACGGCCGATAATTTACTATGGTTTGTGCAGCCATCCCATAATGATTTGTTAGAATCTTTCAACAAATCAAAAAACCTAGCTACCTCTGCATTAGGTTCTTCTTCTATGATTGGACATTGACTGACATTACCTTGATTCATTCTTATTGCATCCATAACCATATTTCTGTAAGGATTAGTGTTGTGATCATTTGCTGCTTCATGCACGTTGCTAGCACTAGAAGTTGACCCAACCACCATTTCTCCCATTCTCCTAGTACTAACAAATACCTCTCCATGTGCATACCAACACTGGTAATCCTCAATAAACCCTTTGTGTAGAAGATGCATCATTACAACATCTGGATGCAGATACTTTTTATTTTGACACTTCCTACATGGACACCTAATACCGTATCCAGTAAAATTTCTGGGAATAGATGTTGCGAAATTAATAAAACCCTGAACCCCATTACAATAATCCATCCTCCGCAATCCTTGGGGTGAATCTAGATACATCTATGAACGATCATCCATGACTTCTATCGAACCTCTATAAAATTATGATAACATCATGTATTAATTAATTAATTAAGTTAGGTAAATAAACTTGCAAAAATATTACTTTACCTCGAGATTATTCAACAAACCAATCACAACTTCTCATAAATATTAAATATTCATTATCATTTATCAACGTCCATACAAATTAATATATATAAATTAGCAGAAATTATCACTCTGCAATACCATCGATAAAACTTAAAAAGGATTCATTAAGCAAGCTATTAATTATCTCAAAACAGAACATGTAATTCGGTAATTCCACAAAGTTTTAACAATTTACAAACAAATACAATCTTACAAAATCTAAAACAAACCATAACATGTATAAAATTATATATTCATATACTACAAGTTTGTTTGAGAAATAACAATAAAACACGTACATCTACTAACAAAAATACATATACTAAAAAAATAATAAAATTGATATTTAAATGTTAAAATTTAAATAGATAGAATTACTTATAAAAATTGATAAAATCTGTCGGTAAATCAGAACACGGATGTTGTGACCACAAAACTTCAAGAAATACAACTTGTTGTGCTGAGATGAGCAAGATTTTTATTTGGAGGCGAGGGGGGCTGGTTATTTACAGATGGGGAGAGTTAGGATTAGGAAGAAGAATGAAATGTGAGGGAGGAGAGTGTTGGCAGAGTGGCCATATATTATGTTTTCCGACGGCCTCACCGATGGAATAAAACTGTCGGTGACTACGTCGGCGACTTCGTTGGTCATTCTGATGGGAAATCGACACGTCACCGCACGGACCTGCTTTTCAAATCCCTCAGTGATTCCATCGGTATTTTTGACGGTGCACCGGTCACGTCACCCGTACGGATCTGCCATTTCAATTCCATCGGTGATTCCGTCGGTATTTTTTACGGCGAACTGATCCCATCACACTACGGGTCACCCATTTTGAATCTGTCAGTAATCACCCTCCAAAACCTCCACGTCAGCTACCCACCCTTTTTTCATTAATTCTGAACTTTCCGTCCATAATTCGATCGGTAATTACCGATGAAATACAACCGTCGGTAATTAACGACTGAATTACGGACGAAAATTTTTCGTCGGTAATTTCGACCGAAAAATACCGACAGAAATATTCCGTCGGGGATTTCGTTGGTATTAAGCGAATTTCTGGTAGTGTAATCTAATGCCCTATAAAGTTTGATTTGTTGTTTGTTTAGTATCAGAATACTATATATTAAATTCAAGGTCATTTGGATATCGATTTCTTTAGGTTTCTAAATTGGGTCTTGTTTTGTCGTAACGGGTATGTTTGGTGTTATCTTTCAAAACTTGTTTTGTTTCTGTTGATTTTGTTCCTGCCATTATACTATCATCATATTTTGATATTTGGTTGTTATTTGAGTCATTTTCATGACTTTCTCATTATTTTTTTCCGATAAGTTCTGGTCCAAACAAAAGTCAGATTTATATTCTTGAGTGTAAATCAATGTTCTTCTTGTTATAAATTCTATTCTTGTCGTTGTCTTCTTCTTCTTTTTTCCCCTATTTGTGTCATGTAT
>CM031983.1:15897964-15969850 GCA_018804465.1 Populus tomentosa | reverse complement strand
AAAATTAACCTTCTATAAAAAAACAAAAATGAAGAAATTAATCATTCCAATTTCCAACTCAATTTAATAGATACTCAAAGCCAACTTGTGTACGAGGGGGAGTTTGTTTAGTATAAAGATATTTGTTTTGCAATTTTTCCTTTTGATGAAAAGCATTTTTTATGAATTTTGTTTTCTAAAAACTAAGCTAATTTTTATTATTTGGATATATATATATATATATATATATATATATATAACATATTCATTATTTTTTAATAACAAAAATAAAATAAAAAAAGTTATAATATTTATGATAACACAATAATAGTTTGCGGTAATAATGACAATTATAAACTATAATAAAAGTATTCATAAAACAACAATATTGATGTTGATAATAATAATTATGGGAGAATGATTGTTATTGTGGTATAGCAATGATGATAATAATAATAATAATGAAATAATAATTGTTTTAATAATAATAAGATGGTTATCACAGTGGTCGTTACAGGATGATAGACTTACACTGATGATAGACTTACATTGATGGTTAATGTTGATAAAAAGATAATTAAGTATTTTTTAAAAAATTTGAATATAAAAAATATTTTTTATGATACTAAAAGTACTTTTCTGGGGAATATGTTGATACTTTATTTTGAAAATAAGCAATATTGATTTTAAATGGGCAAGTAATATCTGGGCCATTGAATAATCTCGTCTTCGATGGCTGCTAGTTCTAGCTTGACTTCTACTTGTAATTTCTGAAGGCACTGGACTTGACCAAATCAGAGCTTTTTGTGACAGTAAATAACACGGAAAACGATAGATTTTCAGCGCCTGCAATAACTCTCAATGAGGAGTAAAGAAACTATCCAAATTCCAATCCTCTTGCTTTATATGCAAGTGTGTATAGCTAGGGACTTGCAACCGTCTTTGATCCAAGCACTAATTTTTGTGAAAATGACTTTAGAACTATCAAATTATCCGAGCACTAATTTTTTTTTCTCTAATTCACTTACTGGAGGTTGCAATCCCGGTCCCCGTAATTCGTGCTAAATTAATCTATTTAAGATTATTTTTCTTACAAAATGATGTTTAGTTATATTCAACTTGAGAATTTTATAATATCTATAGTTTCAAAGCTGCTTATATTGACCAGTACAATAATTCTACAAAAATAAGAGCGATGAGGGGGCCAGGGACTTGTAAACAGTCTTTGATCCAGATGAGACGTTCATACACACTTATCCTATAAATACCTCCTCCAATTCTCACATTTCTTCACCCCAGAACCATCCTTCATAGCTTCAAATCCCCCCTCTAATTTCTCTCTTCTGTGATCTCTGTAACTAATATTTGGTTATCATGGGTCTCATCACTTTTGAAAATGAGTTTTCTGTCGCTGTCCCTCCTGCCAAGCTCTTCAAGGTCTACTGCCTCGAGACTGATACTCTCATACCTAAAATCCTACCACAATCAATTAAAAGCTCTGAGATAATTGAAGGAAATGGAGGGCCAGGAACAATAAGGAAGGTCACTTTTGTTGAAGGCAAGTTATTAATTCTATCATCTCTTAGCTACTTAATTGCTGTAACTAATATATATATATAGTGTATCTCTAGTTAATAACGCTGTAGATTTCTCTTGCAGGCAAAGGACTCACCTACGTGAAGCAGAAGATTGAAACAATCGATGAAGAGAATTTCGCATACAGCTTCAGTTTGATTGAATCTAACGTTTGGATGGAGGGAGTTGAGAAAGTCATTTTCGAACATACGTTTGTGCCCACTCCTGAGGGAGGATCCATCTGCAAAAGAACAAGCAAGTACTATATAAAGGATGGTGCTGAGATCAAGGAGGATCAAATCAAGAAGGATGGCAAGAAGACCGAAGGACTGTTCAAGGCTGTCGAAGCTTACTTCTTGGCAAATCCTGATGCCTGAACATGAAAATTCCTTTACTTTGTAATAATTAAAGGCTGCAGAAGAACAAGCAAGTACTGTATAAGTATGTCAAGATGGTTTCTTAAGTCTTTCCTTGTACTTCAGTTGAAGGTGTTGGATTCTGCTTTGTAATAATTATCTCCTTGCGGGGGTTCTGATCGATTGATCACTAGTGTTGGGTACTGTATTGAAGAGAAAAGGTTTTTCCTGATAATAAAATATTCTGGTTTTGGTTTCTCTGATGGAAGTTTGAAAGGAAGAAAACTGTTTCAAAGGCAACTCCAAGAACTAAAAATATTATTTTAAAATTATTATTTATAAAAAAACTCAAATATAAATATTATTTTAAAATTAAATTTATAAAAATCTCAAAGACAAGTTAAATAAATCTATTTATAATACATATAAAATATCCTAAATAATTTTTTTTAAAAAAAAATTAAATAAAAAATATAAAACAAATAAAAAACTAATACAAATTTGATAGTTTCTAAATCTTATTACAAGGTTTTTCAGTCTCGTGATTAATTAAAAATTTTAATTATATATAAAACAAGGTTATGAAGTTATTATGCTGAAATATGATTTAAATTTTAGGATTAATTGTACATATGATGAATTCTGAGAGGATGGTTTTGAAAACTATAAATCCAACCACTGACTCATTCTCAGTAGCTAGCTACATCGTATTACAGACTTTCTTTCTTTTTTTTGGTCTACTCGCTCATCCTATTCCTAATTGAAGAGGCCAAAGTTTGTCGCTGACTGGCCCCTTGTTTCTTTCAGCTTTACGAATTGCTTATTATCTTCAAACTTGAGCTATCTCGGTCATACTTATCATACATGATTTGAAAATACACCTCAACAAATCAGGTTTTGAATTATTTAAATTAATCTAAATTAATAAAAAAAATTAAAATAATATTAAAAATTTTAATATTTTATATAATTTTTTTAAAAAAATCTATATAAATATAGGTCATACATATTATAAATAATATAGTTTAATAGATTATTTCAAAAGTTTTTTTTATCTTTTTAAATTAAAGTATTTAAATAAAAAATGTTTTTATTTTACATTAAAAAACATAACTTTTTTCTTGTGGATATAAAATATATATATTTAAGAGTTTCAAATTTAACATTGAAAAAATAAAAAAATTTATGAATATAAAGTATATATTATACTAAAAGACTTCAAATTTCATATTAAAAAAATAAAATATTATTATAGTATTTATATAATGAATTTCAAAAAAGATTAATAACCAACTAAAAATATATATATAAAAAAGAGGTCTCTAGTTAGAAGACAAAATACATTTGTAAAATAAATAAATAAATAAATAAAATATAGGGTCTTAACCTGATTTTTCTAGGTCGCCCGGGCCACGATTTAACTAAATTTTACCTAATTTTTGTTCATTTTAATTTTTTATCTCACCTAGATGAATCTAACTATCAAATCAATTGGTTCTAAATTAACCCATTAGACCTATCCGAACTTAATAACTGTGATCTCAAGCGGCATTAATCGTCTTTATTATTTATAAATGTTATCTTGCTTTTGTACCATAACACAAAAGCTAACGGGCTTTAATAAAAGAATGGTGATCATGGGCCAGCTTCTTACAAGGGAATATTTGTTTTGAATGATTTAACCTATTTTTTTATTTAAATAAATTTTAAGTTGATTTTTGTTAGGTGGTTTTTTATAATTTTAATGTATTAAAGTAAAAAATAAAAAATATTATTTTATATATATTTTCAATTAAAAAATAAATTTGATAAATATCAGAACATTACTATACGCGCACTAATTCTACTTTCTAGAATGTTGGCCAAGTTGGCCTTTCTAAACTCCCTTTTACTTTTGGGTTATGATATCCGAAGAATAAGATACATATAAAATCTAAATGGCCTTTAAAAAAAAAAAAAATTATTGAACGTGACCTATTCCGAAAACCACCTTGGCAAACGATGAAGACTCAAAACTTGTAGGGACCTCGTTCAAAACATGATGGGAAATCATAACCAAGTCTGCATAGTCATGCTGTGAGTCGTTGTTGAATCTCCCAAAATAAGAATCCATAAACAGCTAACCTTAAAGGGGCATAGTTAATTAGTGGGGTTATGAATTTTTTTTCTAGAATTACCGGTTAGAGTATTTATAAATATTAGGGTCAATAAAAATTTATATAATTTTTAATTTTAAGGTACGTCAAAATTAGTTGCTAAAAAAAATAAAAAAAAATCTCTGGATAGTCATGTTGATAAAAAAAAAAAAAAAAAACCAGAAGAATAAAAAAAGAATCCATAAACAGCCGAGTTCACTTCCAATTCAGCCATTGATAACCATTACACACGGCCCAACTTATGGCCATAATCGGCTGCAAAATCTCTGCGCGGCAGACCATATACTCAAATGTGTCACAAAAATTTGAAAAAAATGCCCAAATATTCAAAAATCACATTAATCAAAATTTTAAAAGATAAATAAAATTTCAAAGTTTGAGAACATGCCCAGAAATTTGAGCCAAAATAATTAAATTATGAACCTTTTTCATTTTTAAATAACTTTTTTAACAATAAAATAACAACCATCTTAAAATATCTTATCTAAAATAAACTACTTAGCGTTTGTATTTTATGATAAAAAATATATTTTAGACTTATATGATAAGAGTTTCTTTAAAATAATACATATGAATTTTCTTTCTTTTTCTCTTATTTTTTATTTATTGCATTTTACTTTTTATTTGTCATTTTCTTATTTTCCTTTTTTTTTTCAACATTAAGGGCAATGTTATGTTTAAAATAAAGGGGTATTTGGAGTATTTTGGTTTTCTTTGTTATTTTTGTCTAAAAAAAATTATATTTTTCAACCTTAAATATTAAGTTTTATCATTTGGAAACAATTGAACATGTCTCTATTTTTATCCTTTTCTTTAACATGTATATTTCTAGAAATCATTGAACTCAAGTTTTTTTAAAAATATATTAAAGGGCATAATTTGCAAGAATAAATTAGATGATTTTCCTATGAATTTAGACAAGATAGACAACTTTTTTATATAAAAATACTTTTAGAGTGTAACTAGCCTCCTTACTATTTTTGATAACCAATATTAGATTTTTCTTTCTAAATTTTTACCTTGAAAAATTAAAATTGTGATTCCATTGATTTTTACAACAAGCCCTCGATGTCACCCTATCACATGTATTTCAAACTATTTCAACCATTATATAAACTATTTCAACCATTATAATTACAATAAATGTTATCTTCACCTTATTTTTACTACTACAACTACCGCATTCTATCTAGAGGGAAGCCTAATTATTAAAAAAAGCTAAATGGTATGGGGTTTTCACTATAACTTTGAACACAAATTGTTGTGGATTGTGATCGTGAAATTTACATGAATATGTTGTGTAATTAAAAGGATCATAGGGGCGTTTTAGTATTTTTATATTGTATTTTTTATTTTTTAATTGAAAAGCTATTGTTCGTGTTACACATGACCCAATGAGTGGACGACACTCGCACCATTAATTAGGCATGTGAGATATTTTTCGGTTGTCAAATCTAGCCATCCATCGTATAACTAGATGCACAGATGTTTCCTTTTTCATATGGTATGGTGCATGTAGACATATCATAGTTGAATTGCCGCTGATGATCGATTATTTGTGTTTTTTTTTTTTATGTTTTCTATCTCCTAACAACTAAAATGCATAATTATTATTTGTTTATTTGTTATTTGCTTCAGTCTAGCAACCCAAACACCTTAGGTTTGAAAAACATGCAAAACTCAAGGTCCTTGGGTCTGATTACCATATTTGGTGCTAAACCCAAGAGAGGTTGGCAACCATGTTTGGTGCCAGACCTGGACGCAGGTCTGACATGGTTGCTAAACCTACCTGGACGCAGGTCTGACATGGTTGCTAAACCTAAGCTTTGTGGGGTTGGTAATCATGTGCAAGTGTATTGTGAACTAAGACAAAGTCCATTGTAGACTTGCATAGTGGATTTTTTAAGCTCTAAAGGCTTGGGATAGAGCTAATGTTATCTTTTCATATGAAGTTAAAGTTTTATTTTCCCCATTGGTTGAAAAAATTGAAGCTCTGGTTGTCGGCGTGTTTCAGTATTTTTTATAGACTCATTGATACTAAACATTTTAGCAAAGATATGATAATTTTTTGACGATTATTTGCATAGTAAAAATAGTATTCTATCCCCATGGTTAACAAAATTAAGACTTGTTGTCAAGGGGTTTTTTGACCTTTAACACTGTTAAATAATTAAAATACATTATTTTATCCTCCGTGTGTTTGTTGTTTGCTTGTATTTGACATGAGTTGCTAGACTCAAGCACCTTGGGTAGGCCAACCATGCTAGATCTAAGCTACTTAGGTGTGACAACAATGCAAGGCTCAACAACCTTAGGTCTAGCAGCCTTGTTTGGTGCCATACCCAGGCGCGATTTGGCACCTATGCATGGCTCCCTGACCCAAGAAAATTAAATCTGACATGTTTGCCAGACCCACGAGCCTTGAGTTCGGTAGCCATACCAGGTCCAAGTGATTTTGGTAGCTTTGTTAAGGTATGTCTAGGCAAGGGTCTAGGCCTATTTAATTTTATATATATAAAAATTTTATATATGAATCAGGTGTAGTGCTTATCAGAATCTAAATAGGTGATAATTAAAATATTGAGATTTATAATTTTTTTATTTTTTATTAAAGAAAACACTTAAACTATCTTTAAAGTACTTATTTTTTATTAAAGAAAACACTTAAACTATCTTTGAAGTATTCTTAATAGAAATTCAAGTTCATAATTTATTTATAAACAACAAATCATCACAAAAATCTAATCTAATATTTTAGATCTAAAAATTCAAATCATATCTTCCTATTAAAATCATTTATTTTTTATGTTTATGAATTTGTTATTACTTTAATAGAAATTATATCTTCTCTTTTTTTATGAATTTATATATATATATATATATATATATATATAAATTAATCAAACTCAATGCAAAAAACCATTAATTTAATGGGTGGTCGTTTGTGAATTTTTATTAATAACAACATTATTTTATATTTTTTAATAACACTAAATGATATGTGTTTAGTTTCATTATACAATTTATTTAGTTTTTCAAGTGCTTCTTCTACCCAACTCTATGGCATCTATTGCTATATGAAACAATCCATCATTGCATCGCACGCTGTTAGGAAGAAAAGATATGGAGCCCTTTAGAATTTGAAAGAAAAGATATGGTTGCCTAACCCAGGTGCGTGGGTCTAGTATAGTTGTTAGGCTTAGACGCATGGGTCTAGACCGAAGCACCTTGGGTGACAAACCATACCAGCACCGAGTTTTTTGGGTCTGCCACCCATGCCAGACTTGAGGTACTTGGATTTTACACGGCTATCAGACCTAAAAGATTTGGTCTTATATAACTGTCAAACTCAAGATGTTTAAAATATTCTCTATACATTTAATATTTTTTTATATTCTTAAAAAAATTAATATTGACCTGTTATAAAGCGCGGCTCAATATACTAGTGTAAACTAAAGGAGGCGACATCCCCTCCAAGTTTATAAAAATTCCTTTAATTGATATATTATATTTAATAATTGAAATAAATTCACAAAAAATATAAATATTTAAATCCTATTTATTTTTTATTTTTGAGATTGATCTCAATTTAAGATGTATGAAGTATTAAAATAATGTTTTTAATTAACTAGAAAATACAAGTTGCACGGCATACTCAACCTCATTTCTAAAGGAACACTTAGTAATGAAAGTAGGCCATCAACAACTACTATTACAATTTAGTCCACATCGAATTTTTTTAATGGTAACATATGATAAAGAGACAGTTTTGCATGTGTAGTGAAGTCAAATGTTTTTCCTATACAGTGTGAGCATACCCTTCACACACAAAGCATTATGGGAATTTTCTTTCAGGAATTGAAAAGATGTAAAACACTTAATTTCATAGTTATTATTTATTAGAAATTGGCAGAAGCTACTCTTATTTGGCAAGACTACAGTGATTAGATAGTCTAATGCATCACTAAGTGGTGTCTCGGAGTGTCTCATCGCAGTATCATTATGCGTAGGCCTGAGGATTTGCGACCACGTAGGCTTCCACAGCCTTGTAAACTGCTGCAGCCTTTTCCTTGCCTTCCTTAATTTCCTCTTCCTTTATTTCAGCACCTGGTTTTGGGAAATACTTGCTCACAAATGTACCTTTGCATCCTCCTTCAGGGGTTGCCTCAAACTTGATATCATAAGCAATTGATTCAAATTTGTCCAGCAAAGTGACACCCTCAACTACTGTGTAGCTATGAGTGAGGTTGTCTTTGTCCACTGCATCAATCCTGTGCTTCGCATACTTGCCTGCATAAGAAAAGGAACAAAGATGACAACCTTGTCAAGGTGTACTACTCCTCATGTTGTAATAATTAGATATTTTGTTATATTGAATAAAAAAGTGAAAAGTAACTAGCCTTCGACAAAGGTCAACTTCTTGATAGTCCCAGGGCCTCCATTTCCTTCGATTGTTTCAATACTCTTCACAGCCTGCGGCGCGAGCTTGGGAATGAGGGTGTCAGCCTCAAGAACCATGGCCGTGAACAACCTTTTAGCCACGACGGGGCTGGAGAACTCCTCGGTGAACGTGAGAACTTCCATGGCTTTTTCTAAAGCAAGCAATGAAGAGAAGGATATGAAAAGATGGGTGACGAAGTGAAAACAAAGGCTTGGTATTTATATAGAGATTGAGAAGAAAAGGGTCTAATGTGTTAGGGCTAGCTAGTGTGTGATGCCAATTACTGTGGCTGGCACCAACTCAACTAATTATTCAGCTTGAAATAAAAAAATCAGCAGCGGATGAGCTACTGGCATGTACATAATTTCTAGAAGACGATTTCATCGAGGAAAATGGTTGTTAGAGGGCGGTACTGACTTGTCTACTACATTACCAGAGTTTTAGCCGACCCAGTATTAATGGAAAGCAGTGGCAGGGACCATTCTCTTTCCTACCTAGTCGGCATTAATGCTTCATAATTCATGTTTTCGCTGGTTCCGTGTGTGACTCTCATGAATTGAATAGAGACTAGTAGGTTAATCGGGCTTTTATGAATTATTTAAAAAAAAATAAAAATAAAATGTAATTTTATTATTATTATTATTATTATTATTAAATCAAACTAGAATTTGACAAGGTTAATTGAGTTTTGAATTGGCTCATTGGATCAATAAAATTTAATCAAGTCAATTTTCATCTACTAAGTCTCACACTAGCTAGTAGGGGTGTTCACGGTTCGGTTTGGTTCGGTTTAGACTAAAAAAACCAACTAAACTGAGTTATATTAATTTTATGAAATATTAACCGGACCGGACCGAAATTCGGTTCAAACCGAACTGGTTCGGTTCAATTAAATTCGGTTTTTTGGCAAAAAACCAGGAAACCGAATCCCTTCACAGATCAAACACTAATTTTTTCTTGTTTGGAATTTTATATTTCCTACTATTACAATCTTGAGCTGAAAAGCGAGGAACAATGCAGTTTAGCTAACCATTTAAAGGATTTTGTAATAGATCCATCTTTGTTGCAGTAAACAACAAAAGCTATAAATTCATCTTCGGTCATTCGGTCATTATTTCCTGTTGATATACCTTGGATCCCTGGGCAAACACCAAGTACTGGTAAAAAATTACCTTGTTATCTTTTCTCTATAGTAGCCATCTCCTTCTACTGCAACTGTAACAACTTGTGCAAAAGTAAAGAGAAGAGAAGTTAAGGAGATGAAGAGATGAGTTTTTGTTTGGCTCACTTTTGAGATGGAGATAAACATAGATGAAGAGATGAGAGGCAGAGCAATTGAAATTTGAAAGGAAAAGGAAGATTGAGATAAATATTCTCAGGGGTCAAGCGGCAGCTTTTGGGGTTAGGTTTCAGTATTTAACTATTTATACCCCTCTTAATTTGTATAGCTTTGGTTTTTTAGTTGGTCCGGTTCGATTTGTCGGTTTCAGTTTTAAAACCGAAACCGAACCGGACCTATTAGAATTTATGGTTTTGAAAATCGGTTTAATCGGTTTTTTATCTCAGTTCGGTTTTTTCAGTTAATTTTTCTTCGGTTTTCTCGGTTAATCAGTTTTTTTGAACACCTCTACTAGCTAGCCATCAAAATAATCCAAGTATGAAATTGAGCTTATTATAATAGAAGACTTGCTCTAAGACAACAAAATTATAAATCACCCAATCACAATGCCTACACCTGGAGACAAACAAAAAAAATATAAAATTAATAATAAAAATTGGTTAATTCTTTAAAGAGTTGAAGTTCAATCAACAACCAAGAGTGGCAATATTTTTTTTCTGTAAACATATATATATATATATATATATATATATATATATATATTCTTATTCTTGAAGTATTCTTCACAAAGAGTATTTATACTAGAAAGTTAAGTAATTCTAGTTTTCCTGATGGGCCACACATAAACTCAGTTTAAATAATACTTAAACCAAGCTAAAACTAGCCCATACTAATTAAAATAAATAAAAATAAACAAGTTTGAAACTTAAACAAGTGTTGCTGCACAAAATAAAGATAGATCAATAACCCAACTAATTAAAATAAGACAAGGTTGGTTTTTCATATAATCTACTGGCAGCATCAAAGCTCAACTTCAAATGAATGTTTCTCTATAATCTTAATGAATTAGAAGGCGTTCCATAGATCATTGAAAATATATGAAGTCTAGTTTCTAGCCCTACAAGAATAGAATCAAAATCAACTTGTAGCTCCAATTATGATCAAAACAGTATTGAAAGGTCAAACTTTCTGATTTAGGTCTTCTTATTCCAATCCTTATGTAATAGCCTTGGTTCCACCAACAAGCCCTTCTTGAACATGAATCAGATTAATCAAGGCTTGCTCTTGATTATTTATTACCCTTTTAAAGTCTACCTTGGCCCATGTATCTTGAAGAAGTCCATTGAAAGCCTATTAGCCTTAAGCCTTGTCACTATAACAATTGGAACCTCCAATAAATCCTTTGATGTTGCTTAGATCACATCATTATAGGATCATTTTTTTATGTAAGAGTATCTAGGAGATAAATTAAAGTTCAATCCCAAAAGGCTTGGAAACATATTGATGTAGATCTCCTGATTACGTGGTCAAACAACTCCTAACAAAGTTGAAATACAACCCGAAAGGCCAAAATCCAGGTTTGATAGAACCCTAAACCAGAGGTAACCTTGTACCTAAAAAACAAAAGTATTGGAATAAATTTGGACCCAAAGATAACCTTATAATTAAGGACCAAAGTACACAAATGACATCATGAACTCAGTTAATCTTTGATAAGTCAAATGTATGATTTTTGTTCATGTAAAGAAATGATGTTTTACCACAGACAGTAAAAAAATACTCACATTCATTATCACCAAGCTTCTAAGATTTGCAACTCCAAAAACATTATATAGTCTCTTTTAAATAACTCTAATGGAGCCCTTTTGATTTGTAAGCTAATGGGCCTGATGTAACCATATTATTCGATAGTTTCACCTATATTTAATTAGTGTTTTACCTATGTTTTATATATAAAATGCCTTGATATTCTTTGTTTTATATTTTGAAGGTATTTTTGGATGAAAGATGTAAAAATGAGAAATTGGAGGTAATTGACATATTTGACCTTCAATCGATATTTTGTGCATAGCGTAAGCTCTAAAGGTCAAAATAAAGTGATTCTAGAGGCATTAAAACGCTAACATCCACACCTTTCTGGACATATAAGGCAAGAATAAAATAAGAAAGAGCATAGAAATCACAGCCTTCAAAGTCAAATCTTGCAATCTACCAGTGTTAACCTTTGACCATTCTGACTTGAATATCTTGAGCTACAGAAGTCCATTTGATGCAAACTCAATTTGTTGAATTCCTTACTCTAAGACCTATCCACGTACCATATTTCAGTGAAAAAAGATCTCATATAAGCGAGATATGATTTTTCTAAGATGACAAATGAATTCTGCCAACAAACAGGTTTTATGAAGAAACGAGACCAAATTACGTCCCAAAGCATCCAAACCGACATTCAAGTTTTTATTTCAGAAATGTAGCTCCTCTAAATCAAAGCTTGAAGATTTCATGTAAGGCTATTTCTCCTTTTTTAGAAAATAGTTATTGAAGTACTTAAATGTAAATTATCTACTTAAGAGAGAACTATTTTGTAAAATAGAGACTAGGGTTTCCTAGGATATAAAAAGAATGAGAGAAGAGAAGGAGGAACAACTAGCCAAGAGAGAAAACACTCCTTCTTCTCTACAAACTTGAAATCATGTTTTCTTCTTTCTTTTTTATTAGTTTTTCAATAAACATGCAAGGCTAAACTCTTTTTCTTGGTTATAAGGATACATAAACCTTTGGATTTTAAGAACTATGAGATTTATTCTACCTTTTCTTTTCATTTTATATAATGAATGAATATGTTTGTTCTTCTATGCTTATTTCTTATGATTATTTATTTTAATTGCTAGAGCAAACTCTAAGTTATTATTATGAAACAATCTATTGCTAAGTTTGCTATCTAAACCAGAGTTGTGATATATGAACTTGTGAAGCAACTAAGTCTAATAATTGTGGCAAATCTACATTATTAACCTTAGAGAGAACATTTGAATGATCAAATCAAACATGGATTGCAGACAATTACGTTGTCTAGATTAATCAACTCATCTAGTTCTTAAGGTTGCCATTGAATTAAATTACTAGTGCAAACACTGTGGTTGTTTGATGGTTAGGATTAGTTATATAGCAGATTTGTTAACTAATCAACATAAGAAAAGATAAATATTCAAAATAGAAATTGATGTTTTGTTTGCATGATCAATTCTGATTTCTGTAGAGGGATGTTTACTTGTGACCAAGGTTTATTCACTTGATAATTTTCTGATTTTTTTTTAACTTCACTTAATAGTCTTTTGTTTTCTTTTATTTTAGCCTAGATAACATCCACCCCCTCCCTCAAATTGCATATCATCTAGCATAAAAATCTGACTTGAACCTTCCTTGTGGGATCGACCTATTGCTTGTTCTAAACTATCTTGTGTGTTGTGTTTTAAGTTAGGGTAATTAATTTTGTGCGACCGCGACATTGCAACAAACTTTGGCGTCGTTGCAGGGGAAGTTATTTTAGTTGATTCTTACACTATGATTTTTATTTACTATGATTGTTATCTATTTTTTTGGGGAAAAAAAAAAGAAACATATTTTTTGCTTGGGGCAGTATTGTTCATATACGATGACGGTACTGTTTAAAACTGAATTTTGAGCTCAAGTGTGGTTTTATACATTTATTCCCAATATTCAATGGACCTGTCGGAGAAGATCCTTATACTCATCTCAAGGAGTTCCACATGATTTGTGTTGGCATGAAACTGAACAGAGTTAATGACAAACATGTTAAGTTGAAAGCTTTCCCTTTCTCTTTGAAAGGGGCAGCAAAGACATGACTTTTCTCTATTCTCATAGGTTCCATCGGAACTTGGAATGGCATGAAGAACATTTTTCTTGAGAAGTATTTCTCAGCATCTCGAGTTGCCAACATAAGGAAAGAAATATGTGGGATTCAACAATCTCATGGAGAGACATTGTAAACCCTTAGATAAAATAATCTCATCTTGATTTAGTAAAATAAAATAAAATACAAAAGATATGAAGAAATGATTAAATTGAACAAATTAATTAGATTAAAAAAGAAATATTTAATGAGAGGGGTGAAATTGAAAACAATAATGAAGGAGTGAGTAGTTAGTAAAGAGAAATAGAAGTAGTGGGGTCGATGGATTAATAAAAGGAATGGTGGGGTCAATGTGAAAATAGAAGTAAATAAGAGGGGCCAAGATGCAAAAAAGAAAAGAACATAATTATAACTAACAAGAAATCTCTAGAAATTCTTAGAGTAATGGCCGACCAAGAAGAGGAAGAAAGAGTAGAAAGGGCAAATTAAAAGGAAACATTGTAAATTCATCCTTTGAATCCAAAGAAAAGTGAGAGTAAGTGAACTAAGAGTGCTTCAAGTAAGATTTAGGAAGAAAACTTTGAGAAAACTTTGAGAATTTACTAGTGGGAAGGGAAGGGTTAGAAGAAAGAAGGAAGGGGAAGATGAAAAGGGGTTGTTCTCAATCTCTTGACTAATTGTTTTGTAATAGAAGGTAATAAGCTTTCTCACTTGAATTTGTTTGTGTTTTACTTGAATAAATGAGATTTTAGAATACCTTAATATAGGTTTAAGTAGTTTGTTAAATAATGATAGGTAGAGGTATTTTGTGTGTATAGTGGCTAGAAATAATGGAAAAATGCATGGAAAATGAATTTATACTTGTTGAACTTAGAAATCAAAACTGGGCAGGTTGTCTCTCAATTTCTCTTCTAAGATTTGAACCCTAAAATGACAGAATTTGAGATAATTTTCTTTATAAGTTGTAGAGATGGACATTAACTTTCAAATGAAATTAACTTGCTTAAATTAGAGTGACAAAACACTAAATAAGGAAGAAAAACTGAAGATAAGTCAAAAACTAGGAATCAGCAGGACTTATTTTTAGGTTTCTGAAATTTATGCATTTGGGCATGTAGATGGAACAAATGGGTATATTCATTTTCATGAAAGTTGTAGGCATGAATGTTACCTTTCAAATGAAATTTACCTTGCTTAAATTGGAGTGACAAAACACTAAATATGGAAGACAAACCGAAGATAGGTAAAAAAAACCAAGAATTAGCATAACAAATTTTTTGGTTTCTGAAATTTATGAATTTAGGCATGTAGATGGGAAAACTAGGTATATTCATCTGCATGAAAATTGTAGACCCATGTTTTAGTGTTCTAAGGTAACAAACCACATATAAAACTGAGCTCTATAGCTCCGGTTATACTAAAAAAACCAAACAGTGTTTGGAATCCGTTATGTTGAGTCACCTAAAACTTGTAAATTGGTAACTTTTGTTAGGAATTGTTTTTTATTACAAAATATTAAATTATGAAGGTAGTATGTATGTGTGTGTGTGTGTGGGGTCATGACTTAAAATGTAAAATAGTATAACTAATGGTATAGGTGAAATTGTGAGAAATAGACAAGAGCAATTTTGCAATCCTATTTTGGAATTGGTGCTCTAATATTGAGTTGATGCATGGGTGTTCCCTATGTATAGTCACTTAAGTTAATAGGAAGATAAAAATATTTTCTTTTGGGTTGTATACAAGACTACTAATTTGTATGTATAAAGTGTAGAATTATTTTGTTAAAACTTTAAGTAATAATTTGAAATTTAGAATCTTCATTTTACTAATGTATAAATGCAATTACGATGGTTAATTAATGGTTATCTCTTAAATCCTAGGATTATTCTCATTTTTATAACTTGATAATTATATGAATTTTATCTTAAAAGTTTGGGGTGTTACAACTTGAAACTTGGAATGATTGGATTGTGTATGAACAATGAATGCAGGATGTATACAAATGATTTGTAGATAACTTTGGACCTTCCGATATAGCTCAACAAAAAAAATAAAGTAACAAAAAATTACCATCTTTTTTTTTATGCTTGATGCATTGGTTTCAGTAATGGGGATGTTACAATGTGAACCCGTGGAACAGTTTTTCTATGCATCTTGATTGTATGATGTCCTTGTTACAAAAACAACATGGATACAAAAATTCTATATAATTTAAACATAATAATAATAACTAAAAGGGTGTTATTGTTATTTTTCGTTATCAACTGAAGGTGAGTACATTCTTTCATTCACTTCTCAAATACACTGTGTAATTGTCATTATTTTGCTAGATGTATTATCCTCATTCATATGCCCCAACCTCTCCATAGGAGTGATGTGGCCGAAGTTTATTCTTCTATCGGGGTTAATTACTTCATCTTAACCTGGTCGTTCATCTTGGATGCTTTTAACCGTACCTAATCGTAATATCTAAACTCGATCATCCGTCTCAGATGCCATTAACCAAAACCAATCACACAAGTCAACCCATCATCTCTTATGAATACCATTAGCCGAAGCTAATCGTCATAATCAACTTGGCCATCCATCTAAGATGCCATTAGCCAAAACTAATCAACAACCACAACCCGGTCATCCTTCTCGCTAATCAACAATCACAACCGATCATCCATCTTGAATGCCATTAGCCGAAGCTAATCATCAACGCAACTCAGTCATCCATCTCGGATGCAATTAGCAGAAGCTAAACAACAATCACAACTCGTTCACGCTTCTCGGATGCCATTAACGGAAGCTAATCAACAATCAAACCCAGTCATTCGTCTTGGATGCCATTAGTCGAAGCTAATCATCAATCATAACTCGGTCATCTATCTTAGATGTCATTAGCCAAAGTTAATCATCAACACAACCCAGTCATCCGTCTCGGATACCATTAGCCGAAGCTAATCATTTATCACAACCAAATCATCTGTCTTGGATGCTAATAGCCAAAGCTAATTATCAACACAACCCGGTCATCCATCGAGGATGCCATTAGCCCAACCCGGTCGTCCATCTAGGATATCATTTGCCGAAGCTAATCAATAATCGTAACCCAGTCATCCATCTCGGATGCCATTAGCCAAAGCTAATAATCAACACAACTTGGTCATCCATCTCAAATGCCATTAAGTGAAGCTAATCATGAAATACAACCCAGTCATCCATTTCTGATGTCATTAGTTGAAGCTAATAATTTATTCATCCCAGCCATCCATTCGAATGCCTTTAGCCGAAGCTAATCATTTGTTCATCTTGGTCATCCATTTAGGATGCCATTAGCCGAAGCTCATCATTTATTCATCCTGGCCATCAATCTAGGTAATTAATCATTTGTTCATCTTGGTCATCCATTTAAGATGTCATTAACCAAAGCTAATCATTTATTCATCCCAGTTATCCATCTAGCATGCCATTAGCCAAAGCTAATAATTTGTTCTTCCCAACCATCCATTTAAGATGCCATTAGCCGAAGATAATCATTTATTCATCAACAATTACTCTAACAACTTGGTATTTGTACTAACACGGTATGGTGACATTCATGATAGAACATTTCATAAATTATTGACACGACCAAAAGATTGATGTCTTCTCCCAAGTGTAGGAGTGTCAGAGTAATAAATAACCCGGCAAGACCGGGGTCGAACCACATGGAGGTTAACTATATAAATTATAAATAACAACAACAACAATAAAGAGGACTTTAAGATCTAAGATTAATATGAGGATTAAACAATAATAAAAATAAATATCAAGGTTAGAGGATCCACTAATAGTATTTCAAACAAGTATAATATAAAATTGTTTTATTACTCAACCAAAAACCACGCACAAAGAAGGTTCCAATCGGATAATTTGTCATTAATAGCTCATTATAAATTGTTAACATGATCATATTAATTATCTTATTTAAGTAATACCAAACTTTTAAATATTATCAGGAATTCATGATGCTAACTTTTGTTAACAACAAATCAAGTTCCTTTCATAACATAGGTATAGATTATACCATACGGTTGGCTATGAAAGTGCAAAGCATTTGTTGTACCAAGTGTTATACATCACAAATCTAGATTAACCATTTAACAAGTAAAGTATTAAGAATTGGTAAGATAAAAAGTTAGACATGTTAATAACAAACTTTTTTGGGTATAAACATTGAAGTCCATGTTGAGTTTATATTTATCTATTCTAACACCATTAGTGAAACATTTTCACCTTGACATAATAAACTTAGCTAAACATAATAAAAATGAGAAACATAAATAAACAATTTAAGAACATAAGTATAGTAAAGGAAATAAAAAGCATAAACAAGAGATTAAGAAAAATCTTGAACTTCTCCGTTGTTACTACAATTTGGACTTGAAAACGGCCTTTTTAAATCTTGGACTTCTCATGAAAGTTTTAGGCTTATGTCTTAGCCTTCCATCCATATAGAGTAGACCTAAATCCAAGATCTACAGCTCCAGATATGATCCAATGACCGAATAATGTTCTAGTTTGTACTGAACCAGTATGTCTTTTCTAAGTTTGGCCCTTTCTTTATCCTTTCAATTTCAGTACTTAAACTCATCAATCAATCCATTCATTTATGTGATAGGCCTGCATTTAAGATGAACATTTACCATAAATTTAGGTATCTTATAGTATCAGACTTGTTATTATAAAACATGTTTTAGTTAAGGAGTATTGATACTCCAAATGTAAAATGATGATATAAAACTTTGATAAAAATGCACTTTTAAGTACTAATCAATTATGATAGAGGAAGGTAAAACCACCAACCTATTCCTTTAGTCGAGTGTCCTTGCCCGATCGATGATCCAATCCCGGTTGCACCACCAAACACATTACTAATCACAATCAACACCTTTGTATTTCATAATCACATAACTTGTCACCATACATTTTCCAAAAGTACACATGTTCACATTTAAGTGTTCCACGTATTACACAATCACACAATAAGATTGTTATAAGCATTTACATCATTTCTGATATGAGAGTCTGCTTCAGAAAATTGGCAGCGAAACTACTTCAATGGTGATGCAGAATTCGACAGCAAAACTAACTCACTGATGACATTCAATTCATTAGCAAAACTGACTCGTTGGTGACATACCATTTGTCATAAAAAATTAGTGACATGGACTCATCAACAAAACTCATTTGTTGAAACACAAACTTGTAAGCGAACTGATTCGTTGCAATGCAAACTTGTCAGTGAACTGATTTGCTGGAACACAGATTCATTAGTAAAACTAATGACATAGACTCGTCAGCGAAATTAATTTATCGAAACACAGATTTATCAGTGAACTAATTTGCTGCAACACAAACTCATCAACGAACTAATTCACTGAAGCATGGACTCATCAGGGAACTAGTTCATTACAACAAAAACTCATCAGCGAACTGATTTGCCGAAACACAAAATCATCAACGAACTAATTCGCTGGCACACCACAATTTAGCAGCGGAAACTGTTCTGCTGTTAGTACTACTGACTCGATCAAAATATTGATATTTTATCACAAGTGCAGAAGTATCGAAGTAATAAATAACCCGGCAAGACCGGAGTTAAACCACAGGGAGGTGAACTATATAAATTACAAATAATACATACATACATACATACATACATACATACGTACGTACATATATATAATAAAACAAAGAGTTTATGAGAATTTGATGGGATATTGATGTAAAGATTAAATAAGGATAAAATAATTGTCAAGGTTAGAGGATTTAATAATGGTATTTCAAATAAATGTAGTATAAACTCTTTTTATTAATCAATTGGAAACCACACACAAAGGAGGTTCCAATCGGATTATAAATTGTTAACATGATTACATTAGTTATCTTATTCGATTAATGCTAATACCTGTAAATGTTGTTAGGTATTCATGATGCTAATTTATGTTAATAATAAATCAAGTTCCTTTCATAGCATAAATGTCAGTTAAACCATACAGTAGGCTATGAAAGGGCAATCAATTATTGTACCAAGGGTTATACAACATAAATCTAGATTAACCATTTAACAAGCAAAGTATTAAAATTGAATAAAATAACAATTACAAAACATGTTGAGTTTACACTATACTTATTCTTACACCATTAGTATAACCTTTTCACCTTGACATAATAAACTTAACTAAACATAATAAAAGAGAGAAACATAAATAAACAAAAGGAGAACATGATTATATAAGTATAGTAAAGAAAATGAAATGCATAAACAAGAGATTAATGAAAGCAAAACTTAAGCATTACAAAAATATAAAGAAATAGAGCAAGAACATGATCTTGATCTGAAAACTAAGATGCATAAATATAAGGCAAATACCTCCTTTTATAGACCAAAAATTCAGAACTATTGATTTGATGACTAATTGTTGAGTGGGTGGCCACATCTTGACTTGGTGACAATCCTTATCTTCTGGTCTGAACCAAAACATCATTGCTAACATCAGAATTTGAACAAATAGTCTTGATTAAAGTTATGGGAAATTATCTCAACTTTCCAATAAATCAAGAGTTAGTGCATTTGGACTTTTTGAACTTAAGATATAAGATGAACACTGAATAGTGTCTAGGCTGCAAGACAAATTCCAACTTCTCCATTGTTGCTACCATTTGAACTCGAAAATGGCACTTTTAAATCTCAAACTCTTCATGAAAGTTTTAGGCCTATATATTAGCTTTCATACATATAAACTAGACCTAAATCCAAGTTCTACAGCACCAATTATAATCCAATAATCAAATGATGTTCCAGTTTAGGCTGAACCATCATCTATTTTCTAAGCTTAGCCCTCTATTTGTCTTCTCAATTTTAGTAGTTAAACTCATCAATCAATCCTTTGATTTATGTGATAGGCTTGCATTTAAGATGAACATTTACCATAAATTAAAGGTATCTTATATTATTAGACATGTTATTATAAAACATGCTTTAGTTAAGGAGTTATTGATACTTCAAGTGCAAAATCATGATATAAAACCTTGATAAAAATACACTTATAAGTACTAATCAACTACTATTTGGTAGTGCAATGATTAGTACTTTAATTTATGATAAATGTTCATCTTAAATACAGGCCTATCATATAAATAAAAGGATTGATTGATGAGTTTAAGTACTGAAATTGAAAGGACAAAAAAAAAGCCAAACTTAGAAAAAAGATGATGGTACAGTCCAAACTGAAACACTGTTTGGTAATTGAGTCATATCTAGAGCTATAGATCTCGGATTTAGATATGCTTTATATGGATGGAAAGGTAAGACATAGGCCTACAACTTTCATATGGAGTCCAAGATTGAAAAAGGTCATTTTCAAGTTCAAATTATAGCAACAACGGAGAAGTCTGAATATGTCCTGCATCCCAGATAATATTCAGTGTTCAGCCCATATCTCAAGTTTTAGAAGTCCAAATGACCTTAATTTTTTTATTCTGGAAAGATATGACAATTTCCTATAACTTTCATGGTACAGTTGGTTCTAGTTCTGATATTAGCAATGATATTTTATTCAGACAAGAAGATAAGGATTTTCACCAAGTCAAGAGTTGGTCACCCACTCAACAATTAGTCATCAAATCAATAGTTCAAAATTTTAGCCTATAAAAGGAGGCATTTGCCATGCATTTAGGGGTTTGGTTGTTCAGATCAAGAACTTGCTCTTGCTCTCTCTCTTTATATTTTTTTTATAATTCTTACTTTTTGCTTTCATTAATATCTTGTTTATACTTTTTATTTCCTTTCCTTTACTTAATTAATTTGTATCTTATTTATGTTCTTATTTTCTTTATTTATGTTTCTTTTCTTCATTATGTTTAGCTAAGTTTATTATGTCAAGGTGAAAAGGTTACACTAATGGTGTAAGAATAAGTATAGTGTAAACTCAATATGGACCTTAATGTTTAATATTAACATGTCTTATCTTTTTATCTTACTAATTCTTAATACTTTGCTTGTTAAATGTTTAATCTAGATTTGTGTTGTATAACACTTGGTACAACAAATGCTTGGAACTTTTATAGCCCATCCGTATGGTATTACCTACACATGTGTTATGAAAGGAACTTGATTTGTTATTAACATAAGTTAGCATCATGAATTCCTGACAATATTTAAAAGTTTTGCGTTACTTAAATAAGATAATTAATATGATCATGTTAATAATTTATAATGAGCTATTAATGACAAATCATCCGATTGGAACCTCTTTTGTTTGTGGTTTCCAATTGAGTAATAAAAAGAGTTTATATTATACTTATTTGAAATACCATTAGTGGATCCTCTAACCTTGACATTTGTTTTTATCATTGCTTAATCATCACATTAATCAAACATCTCAAAGTCCTCTTTAACTTCTTCTTCTTCTTCTTTTATTATTATTATTATTATTATTATTATTATTTATAATTTATATAGTTAACCTCTTTGTGGTTCGATCCCAGTCTTTTCCGGTTATTTATTACTTCGACACTCCTGCACTTGGGATAAGACATCAATCTTTTGATCATGTTATGCAACTGATTTTCTGCAGAAAACACAATTTGGCAGCGAACACTAATTCACTGCAGACAACACAGTGAAAACTCATTCGCTACAAATAACAGAATTCAACAGTGGACACTAATTCGCTGTTGACAACACACATTCGACAACGAACACTAGTTCGCTGCACACACCATAATTTTGGAAGCGAACATTGATTCGCTGCAAACAACACAGTTTTAATAGCGAACATTAGTTTGCTACAGACAACACAATTTCAAGCATGAACACATGCATTTCAGTTCTAGCATTACATTTATTCATAAAATCTAGTAGAATCATAAAATTTCAAGCATAAACACATGCATTTCAGTTCCAACATTACATTTGTTCATAAAACCCTGCTGAATCATGCAATTTCAAGCATGAACCCATGCATTTTAGTTCTAGCATAACATTTGTTCTTAGAACCCAGCATAATCACTCAATTTAAGCAATTAGTCATTTCCTTGTGCAATCTGCCCATTTATTCATTTGGTATGCCCTATTCTAAGTTTATACTTCAAAATCATTCATGTTTCTATTTGAAAATGATTTGTAAATGAGTCTTTCTTCTTAATGCTCTATTTAGGTAGCTTTTGTTTCTCCTTGGTCACAAGTTCTTGAGCTAAGTTCTAAGAACCCTTCTTTCCCAAATCTAGGTTTTCCCTCCTTTT
Organism: Populus tomentosa; assembly: GCA_018804465.1. Lineage (NCBI taxonomy): Eukaryota > Viridiplantae > Streptophyta > Magnoliopsida > Malpighiales > Salicaceae > Populus > Populus tomentosa. The sequence continues at coordinate 15,947,070 of CM031983.1, read as the reverse complement.
CCTAGTCTTAACCGTTAGGTATTCCGCAGTCAAGAGATGAACTTAACCTTACCTCGCATTTTTTGACATGCTCCTAGTGTAGGTTTCGATGGCATCTTCTTCTCTTAGTCTGCTTTCTTTATCCTTTCTTCTACTATTCTGCCGACTAGTTACAACCCCTCTCCTTCCCTGATTTCAGCCATTAAGCTCACTCTCTACCTTTTCTTTTACTCACACAATCAATGAAGGGGACATGTAGCTGGTTTATGTCCAGTTTTTTGTGGAGGAGAGGTAAAGGAGCAATAGCATATAACTAGACACATGCAACTGTTACAGCTGGTCTTTAAGAAAAGGAAGAGTCACCCTTTTTCTTTCCTTGTATTTATGACCCCTATAAGTGTGTTGGGGTGTTTGGGCACTGGACCAAGGCTGTCCTTATCCCCTTTTTAGGATATCTTAGGCTGGTTTCTATTTCAATTCTCCTATAGGATAGGTCGATCCAACACTAATTTATGTTGGGTTTTGTAATGTTGTTGTTGATTCAAAAATCGGTAGTAAAAAATGTGCCTCTACCGATGCAGAAATCGGCAGCACAAAACTGTAATGCTGTCGATTCAAAAATCAACAACCAAATTCTGTAGCTATCAATTCAAAAATCGACAGTAAAAATTATGTCACCACCGATTTAGAAATTCGTAGCTAAATTATGCCACAGTTAATTCATAAATCGACAGCCAAAAACTGTGCTGCTATGGATTTAGAAATCAAGCAGCAATGATGGAGTCATTTCTAGCTTTAATTTACTTTTTTTTTTTTTTATGTTTACAAATGAGATAAGTTAATATAGGTTAATTTGTTAAGCAATATTCTCAAGTCATAAGGTTGGAATAAGTTGTCAAACCTGTAACCAAAATAACCTACCAATTAAAAAATTCAAAATAAATCATGAACCCTAATTCTTAATCAAACATAATATTAAATGATGAAATTAAAAAAAATGAGTCAACTAGAATAACCTACCAAACCCGCAAATCGGGTCATGAGATGGGGATAACCCAATAAAAAACAAATGCAATGTTGAAAGACATGAGACCAAGATAATCTTTTAAAAAGAAAATAACAAAACAAGGACCTGATTTAACTAGGGTTAAAATACCAAAACTTGTGAGTCTAATCATAAGACCAAGATATCCCTATAGAAAACAAATCAAAATAAATTATAAAGTTCAATTCTCAATCAACCAAATATTGAATGATAAAATTATAAAAAGTTTCAATTAAAGAAAACAACAAAATAAATTCTCAAGTCTTGAGACCGAGTTAACCTAATTGAAACCAAATAAAAAAAATTTATGAAACCTAATTCATAATTAACCCAATATTAAAGGATGAAATTGAAAAAAAATCAATAACAAAAAAAAACCTAGCCAACCGAATTAATTTGCCAAACCTACAATCTTTGTCATGAGAGTCAGATATTTCTCTAGATGGTTTAACATTTTCCTCCAAATAAATCTTGTGTGTGCAAATCAAAGGACTAATTCCTTTTATGTCAACTATGGTCCATCCTAATGCATTTTTGTATATTTTCAGAGTCTGTAATAACTTACCTTCTTGATGTGCATTAAGTTTGGAAGATATTATTACCGGAAAAGTTTCATTTTCTCCTAAAAATGAGTATTTGAGATTGAATGATAACGGCTTCAAATCAGGTTTTAGTGATTGAACACTTGAGGGTATGAACTCAATTGATTGTGGTGGCAATTCTTCAATTTGTGGTCTCCAATTACATGCCTTTGCTTCTTCCTGAAAATATACCATTTGCAACTCGTCAGGTTCATTAATCTCAGTTTCACTAGAAGTGGTTTGAAATTAATCATGAACTAATTTTTCAATAAAATCCACTTCCTGTAAATCATCATCATCTCTAGGTTGCTTGCAAATGTTGAAAATATTCATCTCCAATGTCATTTTTCCAAATGATAGCTTCATCAATCCATTCCTATAATTAATCAATGCATTAGAAATGGCAAGAAATGGACGTCCTAAAATGACAGGAATTGAATTACATGCTTCAACAGGTTGTGTATCCAAAACAATAAAATTTACAGGGTAAATGAATTTATCAACTTGTACTGACACATCCTCGACTATTCCTCTAGGCACTTTTATAGATCTATCAACAAGTAAAAGAGTTACAGAGGTTTGTTTTAACTCACCTAGATTGAGACTTTGAAAAACTGAATATGGAAGTAAATTCACATTAGCTTCAAGATCAAGTAAAGCTATTTCAATTTTATGTTCTCCAATAAAGCAAGAAATTGTAGGACAACCAGGGTCTTTATATTTCAAAGCATTATTATTCTGAAGAATAGCACTTACTTGTTCGGCTAAAAATGCTTTCTTTTTCACATTCAGTTTTCTCTTCACAGTGTATAGATCTTTCAAAAATTTAGCATAGGAAGGTACCTATTTAATAGCATCTAACAAAGGTATATTAATCCTTACATGTTTGAAAGTTTCAAGGATTTCAGAATTGTGATTGACTTTCCTTTGTTTGGTCATGGCATGAGGAAATGAAAGTGCTGGTAGAGAATTAGTCTTTTCTTTATAATGTTCAGATTCAACCACTTCCTTACCCTCAAAGATTGACTCATCATCTTTCTCACAAGGTTCAAGAGTGGGTTTTTCAATAACCTTACCACTACAAAGAGTGATGACTAATTTGACTTAATCCATGTGTTGGCTTCTGAAACTACTTGCATTTGCATTGTATTGCCCTTTTGGATTTTGCTGTGGTTGAGATAGAAACTTACCTTTGTCTTGGAAACTAAGAGCAGATGTGAATTTTGCAAGAGTATCTTTAAAATCTGTCATGCCTTGAGCAAGTTGAGTGTTGATTGCCTCTTGCTTTTCAATAAATGTATGCAATGTTTCCTCAAGATTTCTTCTAGGAGGTGGAATATAAGGACGTGTATATCCATGAGAATTTTGAAAATTATGGTGTGCTTGAAACGGTGGCTGTGAAGTTTGTGTATTGTTGCTATCACTCTTGCAACTGAAATTTGGGTGATTTCTCCAACCAGGATTGTATGTTTGCGAGTATGGGTTATGATTGGGCATTTGAAAACTATTTAAAGCATGAGCTTGTTCATGGAGGTATTCCTTGAAAGAAGGCAATGTTGGACAGTTAGTGGTTGCATGTTCATTTGTTTTACATATTTGACACACAATGTCTTGAACAGATTTTAATTGACCACTCTTTTTTAATTTTAGTGCTTCAACTTTTCTAGCTAAAGATGCAAACTTGGCTTGGAGGTCATGATCTTCCCTAATGTTGTGCATACCTCCACTAGATGTATGAGGTTGAGTTTTACTTAGTGCCTCATAAATACCTGTGGTGTCCTAATTTTGAGCATTTCGGCTAGTAAGTCTAGGTACTCCATTGATTTATTAGGGTCTTTACTTTCTAAAGTTTCATTGCATATTAATGCAACCATTTGCCTATCTTTAGATGTTAACCCTTCATAAAATTGTAAAACCAATTTCCATGTTTCAAAACCATGATGAGGGCAAGTATTAAGCAAGTCTCGATACCTATCCCAACATTGGTAAAATATTTCACCTGGTTTTTGAGTGAAAGTGGTGATTTGTCTTTTGAAAGAATTAGTTCTGTGAGATGGAAAAAATTTCTTTAAAAATTATTGTTGTATTTCATCCCAAGCACGAATAGATCCTAACCTAAGATTTTGTAGCCATGTTTTAGCTTTATCTTTTAATAAAAAAAAAAAAGCTTTAATCTAATGGTATTCATGCTACAATTTAAGTCATTATAGGTGTTACAAACTTCTTCAAATTCTCTCAAATGCAAGTATGGATTTTCTAGATCTAAGCCATGAAAAGAAGGTAAAAGTTGAATAATGTCTAACTTAAAATTAAATGAGATGCATCGGGAGGAAAAACTATGCATGAGGGTGCACTTGTTCTTGTGGGATTCATGTGGCCTCTAAGTGTCCTAACACGGTTATTCTCATTATGAAGTGACTGGTTATCTTATTCGTCCATATTTTCTGAAAATGATGAGGATAACCTACAAAGTCTACCACTTAATGTACGTGACTAAACACTCATGCATGTGTAGAAAGAGAATAAAATGAAGAAAAGAAAACAAAAAGAAACAAAACAAAAGAAACAAAGTTAGATATAAGAAAAGAGAAAAGAGAAAATAAAATAAATACTATAATTTGTACAAGAATTTACCTCCCCGGCAATGACGTCAAAAACTTGACACGACCAAAAGATTGATGTCTTCTCCCAAGTGTATGAGTGTCGAAGTAATAAATAACCCGGCAAGACTAGGGTCGAACCACAGGGAGGTTAATTGTATAAATTATAGACAACAATAATACAGCAACAATAACAACAACAACAATACAGCAACAATAACAACAACAACAACAATAGTAGTAGTAGTAGTAGTAGTAGTAGTAAAGAAGAAGAAGTTGATGAGAATTTTGAGATGGAAGATTAATGTAAGGATTAAACAATAATAAAAACAAATGCCAAGGTTAGAGGATCCACTAATAGTATTTCAAACAAGTATAGTATAAACCATTATTATTCAACTGGAAACCACACACAAAGGAGGTTCCAATCGAATAATTTATCATTAATAGCTCATTATAAATTATTAACATGATCATATTAATTATCTTATTTAAGTAACACCAAACTTTTAAATATTATTAGGAATTCATAATGTTAACTTATGTTAACAACAAATCAAGTTTCTTTCATAGTACAGGTGTAGGTAATACCATACAGTTGGGCTATGAGAGTGCCAAGCATTTGTTGTACCAAGTGTTATACAACACAGATCTAGATTTACCATTAACAAGCAAGGTATTAAGAATTAGTAAGATAAAAAGATAAGACATGTTAATATTAAACATTAAGATCCATGTTGAGTTTACACTATACTTATTCTTACACTATTAGTGTAACCTTTTCACCTTAACATAATAAACTTAGCTAAACATAATGAAGAAGAGAAACATAAATAAACAAAACAAGAACATAAATAAGATACAAGTTAACTAAGTAAAGGAAAGGAAATGAAAAGCATAAACAAGATATTAATGAAAGCAAAACTTAAGAATTACAAAAAATATAAAGAGAGAGAGCAAGTGCAAGTTCTTGATCTGAACAACCAAGCCCCCAAATGCATGGCAAATGCTTCTTTTTATAGGCCAAAATTTGAAACTATTGATTTGATGACTAATCGTTGAGTGGGTGACCAACTCTTGACTTGGTGAAAATCATTATCTTCTTGTCTGAACAAAATATCATTGCTAGCATCAGAACTGGATCCACCTATACCTATGAAAGTTGTAGGAAATTGTCTTAGCTTTCCAGAAAAAAAAAATTAAGGTCATTTGGCCTTCTAGAACTCGAGATATGGGTTGAACACTAAATAGTGTCTGGGCTGCAGGACATATTCAGACTTCTCCATTGTTGCTATAATTTGGACTTGAAAACTGCCTTCTTAGATCTTGGCCTCCACATGAAAGTTGTAGGCCTATGTCTTACTGAATCTGTGTAAAAATTTGAGATCATTTGGACATCTAGAAATCGAGATATGACCTAATTACCGAATAGTATTCCAGTTTGGACTACACCAACATCTCTTTTATAAGTTTGGCCCTCTTTTTGTCTTTTCAATTTCAATACTTGAACTCATCAATCAATCCTTTCATTTATGTGATAGGCCTGCATTTAAGATGAACATTTACCATAAATTAAAGGTATCTTATATTATTAGGTATGTTATTATAAAACATGATTAATTTAAGGCGTTATTGATACTTCAAGTGCAAAATGATGATATAAAACCTTGATAAAAATACACTTTTAAGTACTAATCATTATACATAAGAATTTGAAGAGTTGGGATACTTTTTTGCCTATTGTGGAGTTTGCATATAATTATAGTGTGCATGGGGTACAAAATTTTCACAATTTGAGGTTGTGTATGACTTTAATCCTTGTGTTTCTATTGATCTTGTTCATATTCCAATTGATGAGAGGACATCTATAGATGGAATTAGAAAGGCAGAATTGATGAAGAAACTACATGAGCAGGTTCGATTACACATTGAGTAGAAAACGACAAATTATGCTAAACAAGCTAACAAGTGGTGAAAGATGGTTAAGTTTGAACCTGGAGATGTTGTTGGGATTCATATTAGTAAGGGAAGATTTCCAAGAAAACACAAGTCCAAGTTGATGCCAAAAGCTGATGATCCATTTCGGATTATAGATAAAGTGAATGACAATGCATATAAGGTAGATCTTCCTCATGATTACAATGTATCAGCTACTTGTAATGTGAAAGACTTGACTCCATACTTGGATGATGATGTTGATTTTGATTTGAGGACAAATTATTATCAACCCAGGGCTAATGATATGCATCATGGGAATTATAATACATTTCGTAAAGCTAAATCTAATATGCAAGAGGATTCAGATGGTCCAATGACAAGAGTGAGAGCGAAACAACTATAACGAGCCTTGACGAATCAAATTGGAATAATTGAAGCTGTGTTAGAGTTAAAAATTAACAATTAATTTGAAATTGGTTCAATGGTGCTTATTTGCCTACAATTAGAACTTAGAGATGGGAAAAGCTCTTAATGGTTCTTTTGATGCTAGGCTACTTGAATTTGGATTGATAATGCAAATAAGTTAAGGAATTGATGTTGTTTACGATCAGAACAGTAAATGAATTTGAACCCGAATTTGAAGTCATCCATTACATGTCATAACAAGATTTATTTAGGTCAAATTCAAGTTTAGAACATGATCTTTCTAGATTGTCCAACCATGATTGCCTTGGACTTTTGTGTAAAAAGTTATAGCTCTTTTAAATTTGGTATGCTTATGTTTCAAAAAAGTAAAAAACAACATGTGTTAGTTAAATTTGTCTAGTTACTTTATTAAAAGTCTACTTTTTAGGCTTGACTTCTGTCATGTTGAATTTTTCTAACTTTGAAGGGATGTTCCAATTATAAATATAGTATCAGAATATGTAATAAACACTTTTGATCAAGATTTGAAACTTGATTAAAAGAATTAAGAGTTGTTCTTCCAAATTGATTTTGTGAAGAACCCTACCTGACTTATCACTCTTCAATCACAAAGAGTGTGGCATCGAAATCCTAAATTGATCTTTATGGCGTCCAGATCGACTTATCAAAGTATCATTATAGTCTATCATCCATCTTATTTTCCTTAAAATCACTATAATCCAGCCTAAATACCAAAAGAAAGATAGCACAATCAGACCTATCCTTCATCTAATTTCGTTAGAATCATTATTGTCGATTTTTGAATCATTCACGGCACATTACTTTATGTTCATAATCCCTTCATCAAATAATCCTTCTATTCTTTTGCCTTCACATCATATTTTTTATTTTATCTAAACATGTGTAAGAACTATATTTTAAACATAATCTAAACATCTTATCTTCATGCTTTCTTTTTAACTTGTTCAATTCTCTTTTAAATTGAATTTACTTATTTTTCTCAACTTTAATGGCCAAATTCCTTCTCTCAATTCCGCGTTCCTTCACTTGATTCTTTCTTAGATTAGTGTTTTATAAGTTAAACTCTGTAAGTTTACAAAGTTATTCTCTTACTTTTTTTTTTCCTTGGTTTTTATGTTTTTCCCTTTCTTTTCTCTCTCGCTTTTTCTTTTCTTTCTTTTTTCATTCTACATCTACCCAGTTGGCAGCATATAAAAGGAAGGAAGAGCTAATTTGTTTTAATTTTTAATGGCAGATAACTATTTTGCCTTTAATGAGTTTGTTTACTTCTATTTGACGGTCTTTTTTTTAGCACTATTGAACTTCGTTCATCCTAAAATTTAACCAGATTTTATTCAGTATATTTTAAGGTCCCTCATAAAATTTCAGCTCAATTTGATAGTCGAATTGAAAATTACACTTAATAATGTAAAACTAGCCAAATTGTGATTTTTCGTCAAATTTTTAAATTTCTCCAAAAATTCTGAAATTTTAACCCAAGCTACGACATCACATTAGAAGGCTTCATGCTAATTTTTAAAACTTTTATTTATGTTTTTATATAAAACTAGTTTATTTATAATTTTTCGCCTAAATGGTTTACAAAAGGCGTTATCACTGATCTTCTCAAGAATTTGAAATGGTGGTCTCCACTCAACATCAACTTAGATCTCCTTTGAATAGGAAATATTTATTTTCTAATATGAATTCAAACTTAATCTCCTGATTCAAGTACCGTCTTTTTCCTTTCTTTATTGGTTTTAGATACATATTGATCATTCATCTTTTTGATTTGTTGTCATACCTTGGTATGCAAAAATTTGACAACCTATGCTATAATTCCTATAAAAAAATAATTTTTTCATCAATAGGTGAAGACAATAAATCCAAGGGAACATTAATAAGGTAAATTCATACTCTTTACCTTTTTTGGTGCATTCTTTGATTATAGGTAACTCATAATAAATTAAGACTTATGACTTTTGCATAATGCAAGGGCATTCTACATATTCTTGCCCAACTCTTCAAGATGACTCTAAAATCACATACCCACAATACAAGTATGATCTCTAATTCTTATACTTACAATCCGAAATAGAGGGATCATCCCAACATGAGAAATAGGGATAAGGAGATGGTTTTGCATCATTAAATCAAGGTATTAACAAAGACATACCCATTACTCCCAATGAGTCAATCTAAGAGATGATAAAATCACTTACATTTGATACCTTGACAAAGCAACAAAGTATAATGCAATTTCAGTAAAAAATAAGGTGAAGCATCCAAAACTTGGAGAAACAAGTAGAACAGTTCTAGAAAGTTGTCAAGTTATGCCTAGTAGGGAGAATACTTGAGCTATCACATTGAAGAGTGAAAAATCATTGAAAGGACTTAAAAAGTGCATTGATGACTTGGAGGATAAAAAAAGTTGAGCATGAAACATCTTCACTTATGATCCAACCTTCTAAAACTTCTCCGAACATAACCGAACCAATTTTCATCCCTCCTAAGGTAAATTCTAAACCTTTCAATTCCTCTTTTAAGCTAACTCCACTTTTTCAAATAAGTTCTTCTAAGTTACACATAAAGGAGAAGTAAAAAAATAAAATTTCAGAAATATTTAGGAAGGTTGAAATCAATATTTCACTTTCAAATATAATTAAGTATGTCATTGACTATACAAAATTTCAGAAATATTTAGGAAGGTTGAAATCAATATTTCACTCTCAAATATAATCAAGTATGTCATTGACTATACAAAATTTTTTAAAGAGCTATGCATAACAAAAGAAACTTAGAGTTAATGAAACAATGAGTACAAGAGAGATGTCTATGCTATTATTAAAAAAAAAAAAAGAGACAAAAGTTACATTTTCTATTTCTTATTAAATTGACAATTCAAATTTTGAAAACTTCGTGTAATTTAAGTTTTAATTATTGAAATGTCAAAATCTATTCGAGAAACTTTTAATCAATATACTTTTTTAAGAAAAAATTAAAATTTTATTTTGAGTGTTTTTTATATCAAAATATATTAAAATAATATTTTTTATTTTAAAAAAATTATTTTTAAAATCAATACATCAAAATAATTTAAAATATATATAAATATAATTTTTTTAAAAAAAATTATTTCTTTTTAAACGCAGTCTCAACCAAGGTTGTCAATTCCGTTTCGGTAGGTGTTTTGTTTTTTTAATTAGAATGGAATGTTTCAGTTTCGGAGTGTTTCATCGTGCCGTTTCGGGGTTGTACTGTTCATATATATATATATATATATATATATATATATATATATATATATATTCAACAAAAATAATTTAAATTCAAGATAAATTAATTATAAATTATGCAATACAAACACAATGCCAAACAAATATAATTTCAAAATTTAAAATATTTCTAAATAGTTAAGATTAAATAGATCTTTAACTTAAAGTAATTTAACTTAAACAAAATATCAACATATTATGAAAGTAAAATATTTTAATAAAAATATTTTAAATATAAAGTTAGGTCAATGTTATCAAGTGGCTAATGGAATCTAAAGCATCTTTTTTTTTGCTCAAATTCCTACAAAGTATAAACATGAAAAAAAAAAACATGAATATAAACCATATATATTAGTGATAAATCTAATTTTAAAAAATTAATATCATTGTTAATGAAAATAGTAATAATAATTTTCAATATTATTATTAATATCATTGCTATTGAAAATAGTAATAAAAAAGAGCTTTTTATAATCGGGTGGTTTAATTAATGAAATTGAGCAAGATTCAATGGCTTTTCAAGAACGGAACGGAACATATGGAATGAAACCGGAACGTTTCGGGCGGAATTTAGCTGAAAAATCTGAAATAAACCGGGATTTAAAATGAAATGAAATTTATTTTATTTTATTCTATTTTTTAAATTGATATGAAATATTTTAACTATTTTAAACAAAACAAAATAAAATTAACAACCTTAGTATCAGCGGTGCCCAGGTACAAAGAAAAATACAAAGCATTATTGTGAAAAGTTTTAAAAATTTATTTCTTTTTAAACGTGGTCTCAACAGTGCCTAGGTACAAATAAAAGGTACAGAGCATTATTGTAAAAAGAAAACTTTTAAAAAAGCGTGTACATTGACTTTATGATATTGTTTTCTTCATTTTGCTGCTCCTCCATCATCAACCACAAAATTAATTGCCTGCTGCGCTAACCATGGCTGATGCTCTGGTGTCAAAGGTCTTGCAGCAGCTAACTTCAGCCATTGAAAATGAGTCAGCATTAATCCTTGGTGGGAAAAAGAAGGTTGAAAAGCTTAGTACAACCCTCACTGCTATCAGATCTGTGCTCATTGATGCTGAGAAAAAGCAAGTGAAAGAAAGGAGTGTGCGGGTTTGGTTAGAACAGCTTGAGGCCATATCTTATGACTTGGATGACTTGCTAGATGAATGGAACACCAAGATCTGTGAACCTAAAAGAATGGAGATAATGGACCATCATCATTCTTCCCTTTCCAAGAAGATGGTACGTCTCTCCAACTTTCTTTCTCCATGTTTTTGTGTCAATCAACTTGTTATGCATCGTGATTTTGGTAGCAAGATGGAATGTATTAAAGAAAGACTAGATGAGGTTGCAAATGAGAAAGACAAGTACCATTTTAATCTTGACGGCAAGACGGAAGAAGCAGAGCGACAGGAAACTACACCTCTAATTGATGTTTCAGAGGTATGTGGTCGGGACTTCGATAAAGATACTATAATAAGTAAGCTGTGTGAAGAATTCGAAGAAGAGAACTGCCCTCTTATTGTCTCCATAGCTGGGATGGGAGGCATGGGAAAGACAACTCTTGCTCAGTTGGTGTTCAGTGATGATAAAGTGACTGCTCATTTCGAGCACAGAATCTGGGTGTGTGTTTCCGAGCCTTTTGATAGGATCCGGATTGCAAAAACGATCATTAATGCTTTTGATGGAGTTGATGCTTTTGATGAACTCCATACGTACATATGGTGGCAACATTCGCAAGAACATCTGCGCAAGTCTGTCATGGGAAAGAAGTTCCTTCTTGTGCTGGATGATGTATGGACTGATGACTTCAGGATATGGGAACCAATAAAGGTAACCCTTAAATATGGAGCCCCAGGGAGTAGAATTTTAGTGACTACAAGGAATGAGGGAGTTTCAAAAATGATGGATGCTTCTTATATGCTCCCTCTAGGTAAATTGTCTCCTGAGGATTCTTGGTCATTGTTTAGTAAACTTGCTTTCTACGGAAAGAGCAGAGAGGATCGTGATAATTTAGAAGAAATTGGTAGAGAAATTGCAGACAAATGCCAAGGTCTGCCTCTGGCTGTTAAGTCCTTAGGGAGTCTAATGCGCTTCAAGGAAACGAAACAAGCTTGGGAGAATGTCCTTCACAGTGAATTGTGGGAATTGGAAGAAGCTGAAAGGGGAATTTTTCCTCATCTGTTATTGAGTTATCATGACTTGTCATCCCCCATTAAACGGTGTTTTGCTTTTTGTGCTATTTTCCCTAGAGATCATAAGATAGAGAGAGACACTTTGATACAGCTTTGGATGGCTCAAGGTTTCCTTGTTCCAACGGGAAGTGTTGAAATGGAGCAAATAGGTGCAGAGTATTTTGATAACTTAGTAATGCGGTCATTCTTTCAAGATTTGGAAAGAGACAAGGATGATTTCAGCATAGTTGCTTGCAGGATGCATGACATTGTGCAAAGCTTTGCCCAGTTTCTTTCAAAGAACCAATGCTTCGTTATCGAATTTGATGAGAAAAATGTGTTAGAGCTGACTTCTTTGCATAGAAAAGCCCGTCACATGACCTTAATGGGTAAAGAGGAACAGTTTCATCCCGTCATTTTCAACCTGAAAAATCTACGTACACTGCAGGTCCTACAAAAGGATGTGAAGACAGCTCCTCCTGATCTATTTCATGGCATGCAGTGCCTTAGGGGATTGGATTTGAACCATACTTCAATTATAAGACTACCGAGTGCTATTGGTAGACTTTTTCATTTAAGATGGTTAAATTTATCTGGCTTGAATTTTTTAGTGCTGCCTGATACTATCTGTAAGTTGTATAATTTGCTGGCCTTAAAACTTCATGGTTGTAGACGTCTTCGTAGACTGCCTAGAGGCCTTGGAAAGCTAATCAACCTGAGATATCTTAATATTGAAGAGACCGAAAGCCTTAGCGTATTGCCACAAGGAATTGGGAGATTAAGTAACCTCCGCACTTTGAGCAAGTTTTGTATTGGTGAGAATGGGGAAGGATGTAATGTTGGAGAACTGAAAAACCTCAATCATCTCAGAGGGCATCTGGAAATAAGTGGGCTAGAGAAGGTCAGAGATGTGAATGAAGTGATGGAGGCGAACTTGAAAAATAAGGAGCACCTAAGAAGTTTGGATCTAGCATTCTCGTTCGGAGGGCAAGAGCTGATCACAAATGTTCTTGAAGCTTTGCAACCACATCCTAACTTGGAAGCTTTACTTGTTTACGACTATGGTGGATCAATTTTGCCCAGCTGGATGTCATTGCTTACAAAGATGAAAGATTTGAAACTCCTCAGATGTGTAAACTGCAAGGAGTTGCCTCCTTTAGGGAAACTCCCATCTCTAGAAAAACTTCTGATAGGACACTTCAACAATGTAAAATGCGTTGGTGTTGAGTTTCTTGGGATAGATCCTGTCACAGATCAAAATTCTGTTACAGAATCAATTGTTTTATTCCCAAAGTTGAAAGAGCTCACCTTTCGCTATATGGTGGAGTGGGAAAACTGGGATACAACAACAATAACCTCAGCTGCAACAAGGAGGACAATGCCATGTCTGCGCTCATTATCACTCTATGATTGCCCCAAGCTTAAGGCAATACCAGAAGGCCTCAAGCAGAGGCCTCTGGAGGAATTGATCATCACCAGGTGCCCCATTTTGGAACAGCAATGATGTAGCCATGGCCTTCCAATTGACTAGCACTTCATGACAAACCATGCACTACCTGGAAATTTTGGTCAAGTCATGATTCTGTCAAGAGCTGAGTTTTGTTTTCGTATATTTCAAAAGCTTTCCAACTATTATTTCTAGAAGTTCTGTTTGTCTAATTTGGGATTTCTGGCTTCATTTAATTAAACTTTGCATAATATTCAGCTCATCCATAATTCATTTATAGCATCCACAAACCAATGTTCTGTGGAAAAACTTGGTTTGGAAATTGCATTCTTTATTGTCTATCTTATTTGGAATTTAGATTAGTTCGTAGAAGAACACTAGTTGCGGTAGCTGAATCTCGGGTTGTCATGACTGCATGATATCAGCTTCATGTAGTAATGCCACCAACACTGTGGACTCGTGAAAAAAATGCTTGCAAATAAAGTTATCTCAATCAATAACTTGTTCGGAAGAGGATTAAGAAGACAAAAAAGAAAGGGAATCTCAGGATTTTATTGCTATGGAATTACAATCCTATCTTAAATAGTCTTACAAATAACAGCTAAAAACTAACTAGACAAAGACAAGAATAGTTAATATTAACTACTACTTCTACTTAAATTATTAGTATTGTTTACTGGAAATCAACTGCTCCTTCCGCATTGCTGGGATCTTAGCATGCACAGAATATTTCAATTCATTGGAACTTGCATCAATATAATTGTTAGCTTTAGCACCATTCTTTCTTTTGCTAGACTCAATTTGTTTCTTTACTTTGACTTTGTTTTTAATGTTCTTGATCATTAGAACTTACATCAATTTACTCTCTCCAAGCAACTTGCCTCAGGCAAGTAATGTTTGGTATAGTCTTGAAGTAATTGATGAACTTCACTGCCTTTGTAACCACATTGCCTCCGAGTTGGAGTTGGGTTTGGATGCCCATTTCACCAAGCTGAAGTGTTAATATTGAATCAACAGCTTTTGTTGTTGGCTAAACTCGAGGGATTGTTGAAGGAGGATTCTCCACTTCTGAATGGATACAGAACTATAATAAGTTGTAAGATCTTTCATATTGAAAATTGGACTCAACTGGAAATTTGTTGGTACATCAATTAAAAAGGCATTAGTTACTAACTTCATAAGGATCTTGAATGGACAACCTCTCCTAGCATGCAATTTGTTATATGTTATTGGGGGAAACCTTCCAGGTCATAATATGACTAAAAACAAGTCCATTTCCTTAAAATATAGCTCACTCATGTGTCTATTAGCTTGTGTAGCATATTTAACAACCTGATCTGCCAAAATCCAACCTTGTTTCATTAGTCTTTTGAGGTAGAGGCAAGGAAGTGACATCTATAGGAATCTTAGAGTTAAACCCATAGATCAATTCAAATTGTGTGATGCATGTTATTTGATTGACATAATTATTGTACGGAAATTCAACTTGTGGTAAAATTAAATTCGAATTTACAACATGATCACTAGTTAAGCATTTAGGCAGGTTGCCAATACTTCTATTAGTAACTTTAGTTTGACCATCAATATATAGGTGGAAGGTATTAGAGAAAAGATGTTTCATTCCTAATTTAACCTAAAGTGTTTTTTTGAAGTAACTGACAAATTTAAAAAAAAATTCGTAGATAATGAAAACTAAAATGTCATATAGTCATATGATCTTTTAAGAACAGAGAAGCAATATGAGAAGCATTAAAGGTCTTTCATTAAGGAACAAAATGCACCATCTAGGAGAATTGGTCTACCACCACTATGATATAATCATTACCATGAACTGTCCTTGGAAGGCCAGGTACAAAGTCCATGCTCTAATCAAGCTAGGGTCTCTATGGAATTGTTAATGGAGTATATAGTCCATTATTGTGCTTGTTTTTCTTGTTTAGTTGGCGAAATCTACACCTATTCACAATGGTGTTAATGTCCCTTATTAAGTTTGGCCAATAAAAGTAATCAACAACCAAAAAGGATGTTTTATCTTTGCCCAAAATATCTTGTCGCTCCATGCAAATATTAAACAATAAACTTACTTAAAGACACTTTAGAAACACATATACGACCACCCTTAGTCACATAGTCATATATTATTGCATAGTCCGATATTGAAATGGGAGGACTGTTGTGCAAAGAATCTCAAACTTACTTTAAATCTAAGTTTATACTATAGCAGTTCTTCATTGAAACATGAATGACTTGTTGAGAGAATGACTAATGGATGAGGCCTGTGACTAAATGCATATGCTACCTTGTTCTCATATATAATCTTGTGCTTGATAACAAAGTTGAATTGTTGTAAATAACTTAACCATTGAACATGTTCAGCACTCAAATTGTTTTGAGAATGTAAGTACTCTAAGGAGTAATGGTTTATAAATAGAATGAACTTGTGATGGATAAGGTTGGGCCTTCAATGCTTCAAAGTTTGATTAAATGCATACAATTCTAGGTCATGGGCTAAGTATTTCCTCCTAGTATCATTCAATTTTCACTATAATATGCAATAGGATGTCCTGCCTAACTAAGCACACCTTTAATGCCTATGTGAGATGCATCATAAAAAACTTTAAAAACTTGAGAGAAGTTAGGAAGTTTGAGAATAGGAGCCTCTGCCATCTTTTTCTTAATGTCTTTAAAGGTTTATGCTGCTGCAGAAAACCACTTAAATACTTTGGCTTTTAAACACTCTATGATTGGAGCCATGATGGTACTAAAAACTTGAATAAATTAATGATAAAAGGTGGCTAGACCCTAGAAGCTTCTGACTTCAAAAAAAAATTATGGTTCTAGCCACTCTCTAATTGCTTGAATATTTTCAATGTTTGTTTCAACTGCTTGTTAGAATATGATAAAGCCTAAAAAATTCACCTTGGATTGAAGAAAAGAACATTTGTTAGGGTTAGCATAAAACTTCTCTTGTTATAGTACCTAGAAAATTTGTTCCAAATGTTTTTAGGTGTTCCTCCATATTCTGATTGAAAATAAATATATTATCAAATATACTACAACACACCTGCTTAGAAATGATTTTAAAGTTTGAGTCATCACCCTCATGAAGGTGCTTGGTGCATTTGTTAGACCAAAAAGCATCATAAACCACTCATGTAGCCCATCTTTTATTTTAAAGGATGTCTTCCACTCGTCTCCAAGCATTAGACCAATTTGATGGTAGTCACTCCATAGGTTTAAGTTTAGAAAAAACCTTGGCACCCCCTAACTAGTTAAGTATGTCATCCAACCATGGAATTGGAAAACAATAGTTGATTGTGATCTTGTTCATGATTGTATTATTGATTCATATTCTTCAACTTCTATATTTTTTTGGGGTGAAAAAGGCTAGTATAACAAAAAGACTTAAACTTTCCCTAATGAAGTCATTGTCTTCAAGCTCTCGTACATATCGTTATAACTTCTTGTGCTCAGTTGGACTTATTTGATATAGGGAAGATTTGGTAATGTGTAACCTGTAACCAAGTTAATTACATGTTCTATGTCATGCAAATATGGCAATTGTAAAGAGAGTTTTTCTAGGAAAACATTTTCAAACTACTATAATGGTTGCTGAAGAGCTATTGGCTATACCACCTCTATACATTGCACTTTTATATCCATAGCTTTACAAATTAGCATGAACATAACTGGATTTTCAAGCAGTGTCATTTGAAAATTATAAAATGACAAGATCATGGTTGATTTTTGTTGAAATTATCTAATGGAAAGCAGCTCCAACACTAATTTTTTATTCTTGAATATTAAAGAATAAATATTATCATAACCATTGTAATTCAATCTTCTGTCAAACAAGAAAAGCTATCCTAGAAGCAAGTGACATATGGTTATTGGAAGCACATCACACCAAACTTCATCTTTGAAATGGTCACCAAAAAAGGAATTGTACTAGATAGCGATGTTTGAATATAATAGGATTTTTATCAATGATCCTAACATTGTATGGGGTAGGGTGTTTTTCCTTTTATAACTTCAGTTTTTCCACCATTTTTTATAGAGATAACATTCAAACCACTCCCATTATCAATGATCACGTTAATTGTTTTGCCCTTGTATGCAACTCTCATGTGAAAGATATTATTCCTCCTCAAATCTTCTTTTACTTGTGTCATGGAATTAGTTTGACTAAATAGCATTTGGTAGACTACAAAGATAGGTAGATTAGTAGCTTGCACCCTTTCTTCTTTAATTTCTTGGATTACTTCTTTCACTACCTCTTGGTCTCCATTTGTTGATTCTAATGTCACTTTATGCTCAAATTCAAATACATGTATAAGCTTTTTCTCCTTTGTAGGACATATTGTTGTAAAATGTCTATAGTTTTTGCATTTATAGCATTGTGATCCATCAATGCCGATCATAGTTTTGGTTTGGTCTTCGTAAGAGCTTGTATTTCTTACATTGTTCATGTTGCGCTTGTAATTATTCAGCAATGGTATAGGTATTCATGCCATGCTAATCTGTCATATATTTATTTCGGATGAATACTTCTTGTTTTTCTATATGCAAAGCAAGTTGGTAAGCTTCATCCACTATAAACAATCTAGTAATGTACATATCTTTCCTAATATACCCTCATAAACCCTTCAATTAACAAGCAATGGCTTGTTAATCAGTTTCTATAATTTAACTCATTATCAAGTCATGAAATTTTTTTTTTAAACAACAAACATGTTTATCCCTTATGCCTAACAAAGAATATCTTTATACATTATCTACTCGTAATTGTCTGACATCTATTTTGTTTCTAATCAAGCCTTCATCTCTACCTATTCTTTTATAGAAGGTTTGTGTGTGTACCTCAATTGTTGTTCTTCTACACTCTCTCACCATGAACGCGTAGCCCCTTTTAATTTTAATTTAACAAACTTAACCTTTTTATTTTCAGGCACTGAAAACCATTTAAAATAATCCTTTAGAGATACCATCCAATCATGAAATGCATCACGATCAAACTTCCTGTTAAAGTCGGTCACTTCCACCTTTATTTTTTTAGTCAGTTCATCCATATGTTCCCCCTCTTTATAGTAACTTTATCCCCACATCTTTCATCTAATTCTACCCTTGTTTGACATTCCTAATGCCTCCATTAATGCTCTCCTTCTCTATATTATCCAAAAAAAAAAACCAATAAAGGTTCCTAAAGTATGAGTAACAAGGTCTATTTGTTGTTGTAACTGATAAAACATGGAGACATTATCATTTTGTGGAGGCGTTTGATGTGGTGGATTCAGGTTAGGTTAGGAAGGACCAAGATCATGCAATCCTTGGATTGTAGGATTGTATGAGTATCAATTGCAAGTTCTTGGCATAAGGAGAACAAAGAACTTGAACCCTGTTTTGATACCAAATAATGCCAATATCATTGTGGACTTGTGAAAAAAATGCTTGTAAATAAAGCTATCTCAATAACTTGTTCAAAAAAGGATTAAAAACACAAGAAAGAAATAGAATCTTGGGATTTTATTGCAATTTTAGAATTATAAAATAAGTAACAAGTAACCTTACACCAATCAAGAAATCACTCCCATATTTGGAATCTCTCCAATTTAAAGTTTAACTTTATCACAACAACCTACCTTTTGGAATTACAACCCTATCATAAATAGTTTTAGAAATAACAGTTATTTAATAACTAAACAAATCCTAATGGTTAAACTAACTAGATTAAAAACAACAAAAATTTATATTAACTACTACTGTTATTGGAAATCAACTACTATTTCCTATCAACATATATTGTTGGAATTTTAGCTTGCACATATAACTTCAATCCACTGGAACCTGCATCAACATAATCCTTAGCTTTAGGACTATTTTCCCCAGACTCGATATGTTTCTTTCCTTTGACTATGTTTTTGTTGTCTTTGTCTTAGATCATTAGAACTTGCATCAATTAATTACAATATGGTATCGCTTGAAAATATGATTTATCAATTAATTACACTATGGTAGCAATCATGTGCTCTTTAGTGATTGACATGTTGATGAAGCTCAGCTTTATATTGTCGCTTGACAATATGATTTATCATCTAATTACACTATAGTAGCAATCATATGCTTTTTAGTGATTGATATGTTGATAAAGCTTAAAAAGGGTTGACATTAGAAAAAAAAAATTAATAGAAAGGACAAAGCAAACTAATACAATATTAATATTCACGACTATCGGTGTTGGAAATCAACTACTCTTTCATGTCAACATATATTGCTGGAACTTTAGCTTGCATAAATTATTTCAATCCATTGAAACCTATATCAACATAATCATTAGCTTTAGAACTATTTTTCTCTTTGTTAGACTCAATATGTTCCCTTCTATTGACTATGTTTTTATGTCCTTGCCTTGATTATTAAAACTTGCATCATGTTGTTGATTGACAATTTGATTCATCAACTAATTAAATTATGATAGCAATCATGTTCTATTTAGTGATTAGACATGTTGATGAAGCTTAGAAAGGATTGACATTAAAAAAAAAATGGAGAGGACAAAGCAAACTAATGCACCATTAAAATTGTTTTATTTTTTTAATTAATTTTAGTATTTCAAATTATTTTGATGTGTTGATGTCAAAAATAATTTTTTTTAAAAAATATTAACATATATTTTAACCCAAAATACCTTTAAAAAAATAACTATAATCACAGTGAAACAAACAAGCTCTTCAGAGTAGAGGGACAATAAAAGCTTTTCACCAATGGTTTGACATGTGGTATCCTTTTGAGTGGTGTATCCACTGCGGATACATCAACATTGGTGAAGCCCGATCAGCTGCCGTGATCTGAATCATGAGCGATAGTTTTGTGACCTTGAGTAGGCCTCAGGTCCAACTTGCATTCAGCTTAGACCAGGAGCTCGAGGCCCGAACAACCTCAGCCCTCCAAACCACCCCTAGGACCGCCGCCCATGTGAACACGTGAGCCAGCCTTTTTCTAAATTTTCAAAGTAGAAGAAACCGTTTCCAGCCCGTAACACATATTTAAATATTTATACACAGGCGCACAATCCCCAGTCAGGTCTTAGCAGCCAACAAAAAGTTGAAGACTTTGAAAATTATACTTTCAATGGTGGCATTTCCATTCAACAAAGTTTAGGAGGCTAATTACCAAAGAAACCAAAAATCTACTCATCCATGCATGCATATATAAACTAGTGTCATCTCTATTGGGCTTGGTACAGTCTTCAACACTATGGGTGTCGCTAGCTACACACAAGAATTTACATGTCCAATTTCCCCAGCACGCATGTTCAAGGCCTTAATCTTGGACTCAAACAATTTGATCCCAAAACTCTTGCCGCAAATCGTAAAAAGTGTTGATTTAATCCATGGAGATGGAGGAGCTGGAAGCATAGAGCAGGTCAACTTCAGTGAAGGTTTGTAAACAAGGGCTATACATTAAGGATAGTCATGGTAGCTTGCAGCCGCGGATCACGGCCGTCGCGGTGGCCCTGTGAATCACTCGTACGGTTAGGATCCGTGGCTGCAAACAACTGCCATTGCCCTTAGCCTATATATTTAAGCATCCTCACATAATATATGCCAATATCACAACTTGGTGCATGCATTTGATTAGTTTACCATGCAGGTACTGATATCAGATACGTGAAGCATCGAATTGATGAGCTAGACAGAGTCAATCTCGTATGCAAGTACACTATGATTGAAGGGGATCCGCTTGGGGAGAAGCTTGAATCTATTGCTTATGAGGTCAGGTTTGAGGTGGGGAGTGATGGAGGTTGCGATTGTAAGATGACAAGCAGCTATTTAATGCTCGGAGATTTTACTCTCAAAGAGGAAGAAATCAAGGCTGGTCAAGACAAAACTAGGGGAATATACAAAGTCGTGGAAGCCTACCTCTTGGAGAACCCTCATGTCTATGCTTAGTTTCGTGTCTTCATCATGAACTAGCTCTATGTATGTTGATCTATCATGTCCTTTCAGACATTTGTTCTTCGTATGTTATAATTCAGAATGGTAAGATCAGAATATCACTACTGAAAATTCATGGAAAAAAGCATTATTAACATGCACAACTCCATTTTCAATGTATGTTATGAACTGGGATATAAAAGGTAAATCATATTTATGGAATGTGCACAACCTCATTTAAAATCTGTCATGTTTTAAGCAAAATCTGTCATGTTTTAAGCAAGTTGAATGTTAATTCTTTTGTTTTTTAATGAATATATATAATATTTTCACAAGATTTTTTTTTTAGAAGATGGAGTATAAATAAATACATATCCATGAAAATTTAGATTAGTTATTTTGAAGTCACGCTTTGGCATATCTTGAACCTATACCATATTTATTCACTAATTAAATATGACTAGATAGTCTGCATGGAGAGGGGGAGGGAGGGAGAGAGACGCAGAGTCTTTTGCTACCATGGGCGGCGAAAGAGTGACATTTTTCTTTCTTTGTTTCTTTCTTTTGGTAATGAAGGGTGACTTGTTCAAAATTCATAATCCTGGGACGTTTGGAGCAAGCAAAGAGAAAGCATATATGATCGAATGGCTGCCAGTGAAACGCAACATTAAAAGATGTGGTGTGGAATCAACCATTGATAGAGTAATCTTAAAGCTAAGAAAATCCTCGCCCTTTTCTAACCATAGTGGACATTGAAGTGGAACAAGAGTACTATGCATGGTTGAACATTTTCTCCCTACGTCTGTTTTGTTTTCTTATCTTTTTTCTACATGGCTAAACGGGGTTTGCAGGCTATTTCTATCTTAGAAAATGACATCAACATCATCCCAAAATTAAGCATCCGGCTACATCAAGGGTATATCAAGGGTATGTTTATTTTTATATTTTAAAAATATTTAAAAATAAATAAAATATTTTTATTTTTTTATTTTCTTCAAATTAATATATATATATATATATATATATATATATATATATTAATTTTTTAATCATTTTGATATGCTAATGTTAAAAATAATTTTTTTAAAATAAAAAAAATATTATTTTGATGTATTTTCAAGCGAAAAATACTTTGAAATAAGGACGATCGTTTTCGGTTCGGTTTGGTTATTTTAGAACAAAAATTGAAATCCAACCGATTGGGTTCGGTTTGGTCTTGGTTCAGTTTCATTTTGGTTCAGTTATTTTATATTAAAAACCAAAAACTACATTGTTTTTTCAGGTTTTTTTTATAATTTCTAATGGGTTTGATTTCGAATTAGCTCGGTTTTTCTAGTTTGATTTTTTTATTAATTTTGGTTCGATTTGGTTTGATTTTTCGGTTTCATGTTTATAAATGTTATGCCTCTTATTTTATATGCAGTACACAATACACTACAAAATATATAATAAACACAAAACAAAAGAGTTAGTACTCAAAAACATAACAATCCTTACCGCTAGAAACTGGACACTTGGTTGCCTTGTGGTTTGCGACAACTCAATCTTGAAGTAATTATTCAAAACCAAAAAGAACATATGATTTTTAGGTAATCTTCATATAATCCCTAAACAACTCTAGATTTATCTAATAAGATCTTAAGACTCCCTAGAATTTTTTTAAGTTTATTGTTTTTGCTACGTGTATATGTTTCAAGAAACCCAATATATAGAACCTGGGTCAAGTTGAGTTTTTTAAATAATTTTGGAAGTTGATCGATTAAAACTTAGATGGCCTATTCAGTCGATTTATTTTTCAATTGACCTGAACAAACTTGGGTGAGATATGACAAGGTTAACTGTAAAATAATTTTTTAAAATTTTTTGTTCAAAATGACATATGCTTTCTTTGTTCAAATTTAAAATAAATTTGGATTGACCAATAAATTCACAATTTAGGTCTCAATTTAGCTTCTAGACATATTTTGAATCCTTTGAATTGAATTTAATTCATAGGTTTTAATAAAATCTTATGTTGGAAATCACTTAAGTGTTTAGAATTGAATTTCAAATAAAATTCAATCTTTAAAAATGCTACAAAAGTAAATTGGAGATCAACTCTTTTAATTTACAATTCCAAAGAGCATAAATTTAATATTAAAATTAATTTTTAAAAACATCTAGCTTAAAAAAAAATTAAAAGAAATAAAATGAAGGTAATGAGAATAATAAATAAAATAAAATGAATTTTATTTTATTTTTTTAATATATAAATTAAATTTATTTGTTAATTAAATTTAAATTACATATTATAATAATTAGATGAGTGAAGATGTGAAAGTTATTTTAAACCCACCCATTCATTCCTACCCCAAGTCCTATCTAACTTCTAAAGAGGCACGCACATGATCGAGCATGCAAATGAAATCCACCAATTCCAAATTAAGACTG
The DNA here is from genome assembly GCA_018804465.1 of Populus tomentosa. Classification (NCBI taxonomy): domain Eukaryota; kingdom Viridiplantae; phylum Streptophyta; class Magnoliopsida; order Malpighiales; family Salicaceae; genus Populus; species Populus tomentosa. The sequence goes on along the minus strand of CM031983.1, from coordinate 15,923,237 downwards.
CCTCTTGTCCGTACAGTGACAACCTTAACAGAAAAAATACACCGACCAGTGCGGTCATCGGCGGCGGCGGCGACAAAAACAACCTCATTATCATCACTGGTCTCAGAATCTTACCTCCAACCTCACATAAACGACACCATTTACGCCAAAAACAGAACATTGGACAGCTACATAAAATCAGGGAACGTTACCCTTGCTCAAAAACTATTCGATGAAATGTCCATGTGTGATGTTGTTACATATAACTTGATGGTTTCCGGGCTTGGAAAATACGGAATACCAAAACAAGCTCTTTATTATTACTATGAAATGGTTTCCTTAGGAATTAAAGAAAGCCCATCAACTTTTTCTTCTGTTTTAAGTATATGCAGCAGCCAAGATGGGTTTTTAAAACAAGGAATTCAAGTTCATTGCAGGATTATTAAACTTGGGTGTGGCTCCAATATGTTCATTAGAACTTCACTTGTTGGTTTTTATATGCAGATGGGATGTTTTGATTTGGGTTTTAGTTTGTTTGATGAAATGCCTGAGAGAAATTTGGCTACTTGGAATTTGGTTTTACGCGGTTTCTGTGAACTGGGTTCATTCCATGAGTTACTAAGAGTGTATCATGAGATGAAATTGGATGGTGTACATCCGAATGGACTTAGTTTTTGTTATTTGATTCGAGGGTGCTGTAATGAAAAGTTTTTATATGAAGGGAAGCAGCTGCATTGTCATTTTATTAAAGTTGGATGGGCGAGATCAAATATTTTTGTTGCTAATGCTTTAGTGGATTTTTATTCTGCTTGTAAGAGTTTGAATGATGCAAGGAAATCATTTGAGTCCATTAAGGTGGAGGATGTCATTTCGTGGAATTCAATAGTGTCAGTTTATGCTGATTGTGGCTTATTATTAGAAGCTGTTGAGTTGTTTTATTTGATGCAGTTTTGGGGAAAGCCATCAATTCGTTCATTTGTTGCACTATTGCATTTGTCAAGCTTGAATGGGAATATTTTGTTTGGGAAGCAGATTCATTGTTGTGTCTTGAAGATGGGTTTTGACATTGGAAGTTTTCACGTACAATCTGCGTTGATTGACATGTATGGGAAATGCAGGTACATTGAGAGTTCAGTGTCCGCTTTTGAAAGTGTTCCCAAGAAAACTACACAGATTTGCAATTCTTTAATGACCTCTTTGCTGCACTGTGGTATTGTTTATGATGTAGTTGAGATGTATGGTTTGATGGTTGATGAAGGAATTGGACTTGATGAGGTTACATTTTCCACAACACTGAAAGCATTATCAGTTTCTGAATTTGCAAGTATGGACAGCTGCAGATTGGTGCACTGTTGTGCAATAAAATTAGGTTTCGGATCCGATACTGCAGTTTCATGTTCGTTGATTGATGCTTATTCAAGGTGTGGTCATGTTCAACTTTCAAAAAAGGTTTTTGAACAACTTCCTTCACCAATTGTAATCTGTTTTACGTCAATTATCAATGGTCTTGCACAGAATGGGTTGGGGAGAGAATGCCTTCAGACATTTGAAGCAATGATCCGAAAGGGTTTGGAACCTGATAAAGTGACATTCTTGTGTGTTTTAACTGGATGCAGTCATTCTGGGTTGTTTGAAGAAGGAAGATTGATTTTTTATTCAATGAAAGCCCAGTATGGGATCTGTCCAGCAAAGGAACATTTTTCCTGTATGGTTGATATCTTGGGGCGTGCAGGTTTGCTTGATGAAGCTGAAGAGTTGACGCAAAAGGCACCTGGAAGAGGTGATTGTGTGATGTGGACCTCATTATTGCGAAGCTGTAGGATCTATAGGAATGAAATTGTAGGAAGAAGAGCAGCAAAGGCATTGTTAGAGCTTGACCCAGAAGATTTTTCAGTGTATTTGCAAGTATCAAACTTCTATTCTGACATTGGGGAATATGAAGCCTCAATGCACATTAGAGAGCTCGCTATAGCAAGAAAGTTGACAAGGGAGATTGGTCGCAGTTTTATTGAGGTGAACAATCCCCATATAGATTGGAGCTCTGTCCAAAATAAGAAAACTGAAGACATCAGACATAGCCTCAGACAGTAGACAGCAATTGAACTTTCTTTTCACAAAATCTAGCCCTTCTTGTCAAGTCTACTAAAATATCTATGTAAAGTTTTCTTTTGCTTGAAGCGTTTGATGTGCATGTAGTGGGAAGTCACCATAAGCTTTTTGGCTGCCCTGTTTGGTCCAACAAAACAGTTGGATTTCTTCATAGCTTAAAGTATTTTGCATTGTTTCTCTGCCTCATTGTATACTTTTGCACTAAACATTTAATTTACGTCTTCAAAGAGAGAACAGAAGCCGAAGGCAGAGTCTATGAACACTTCGAATGGTCTGTGTATTTGTTGAGTAAAGCAAAGTAGTTTTTTTAAAAATTTCTTGTACTTTAAGTGTGGGGGCGTAGAAATTCTTGCTTGTTAATGTGCTTTTAAGCCAAGCCATAGAGCCCACAAAGTTCCAGATTTCAATATCTAATCTCCACATATAAATAATCACCTAATGTTCACAAGGACTTGCATAAATCAATTAGTGTTGCGAAACATAAAGAAAATATAATGGATAAATTCTTCTTTATTTCCGTTCTTGGTTTGCTGATAGTGGCTCACGGAGTAGCAGGAAACATGGCATGTGACAGCATTGCCATGCTTGAGAAGCTTGAAAACTTTGACATAGAAGAAGCAGATGAGACAGAGCTTTCCCAGGTTGTTCCATCATGGACAAGTGAACGTGGGGGCAAGGTTCTTGTCAATGTTGATAGCTTTGGTGCTGTTGGAGATGGGGTTTCTGATGATACTCAGGTGCGTTCTGTTTTCTTGAAATAACTTCATAAACTTTTTAGTATTTGGTTTTCCTTGGTGGTCAAGCTTCACAAATCAACTCCAAAATTGAACACCGACCTTTAAAGAACCAGCTAGCCTGGAGCTTATGCAATACCATTTGAAGCATACAATATTTACCTTTCTGTCAACTTTTATGATTCTTTCTATGTTCAAAGTAGTCTTGATGCTGATTATCAACTGGCTTTATTTTGTGTTGTTATATCACCAGGCCTTTGAAAATGCTTGGAACACAGCCTGTACTACACCAAAATCAGTTTTCTTGGTTCCTCCAGGACGGCATTATTTGGTTAATGCAACGAGATTTAAGGGGCCTTGTGCTGATAGGTTGGTCATCCAGGTAATTTGGAAGGCTGTATCAAATTGAGTTGACCAAGACCATATACTTCAGCAGAGATTAGCGTTGTCATTTATTGCTATGAATTATTGTTGGCACTTTTCCAATGTGATGGTAATTTGCATATATCCATATCATCAAACATTCCATCTTCATTATGCGTTTGCAGATAGATGGAACAATAGTGGCACCTGATGAGCCTAAGAATTGGGATCCAAATCTTCCTCGACTTTGGCTATACTTCTCTAAATTGAATGGAGTTCTCTTCCAGGGGAACGGCGTAATTGATGGCTCGGGAAGCAAATGGTGGGCATCATCCTGCAAAAAGAACAAGTCAAATGTAATTCTAAACTCTATCTAGATTTACCCCTACTAGTGTGTTGCTATTGCAAGAGTAAAATGTAACACAGTTCTCTTTCTGTACTTTACAGCCTTGCAGAGGAGCACCAACAGTAAGCATCTGTTTCTTCATTACATTCACCAGTGTTTGAGAAACATATCCAAAACATCAAATAGAACTGCCAAATGTACACTGTTGGAACTAACAGACAAGGATTTTGCAGGCATTAACTATTGATTCAAGCTCAGCTGTGAAGATTAACGGCCTTACTATCCAAAACAGCCAACAGATGCACTTTGTGATTTCCCATTCTGATTCTGTGCGGGTTTCTGATGTGCTAGTCTCAGCTCCAGAAGATAGTCCCAACACTGATGGAATTCATATTACTGGATCGACTAATGTTGTTCTCCAGGACTGCAAAATTGGAACAGGTTTGAAAACCTTATCATCATTCTTTTCTTCCTCTTCCATTTTCTGAGTATAAGAAAATGAGATTTAAAGGGGAGAGAGCTCGTATTCATTTGTTTTTTAAGCATTTGTCTTAAAAATGATAAAAACGAACCACAAGACAAGTAAAACAATCAAAGAAGTTAATCATGAGGCATCCATGGAGAAACTTAGAATTCTAGACTAAGTTCCCAAGTGAAACAAGTTTCATGGTGGCAAGTATGCTGGTGTTATAGGCACACTTAGTAACAGGTCGTTGTGTTGATTCTACTTCAATATACAGGTGATGATTGTGTCTCAATCGTGAATGGTAGCTCCAATATCAAGATGAAGAGAATTTTTTGTGGACCAGGACATGGAATCAGGTATATTTACTGTGAAGTCCTACAGCTCAAGGTTCAATTGAATTGTTAATGTCCACAAAGTGTTTAGAACAACTAGGAATGAGTTTCGTATTTTATTATGAACCAATTCTTTTGCGCAAATGTTTTTGCTAATCAGCATTGGAAGTCTTGGGAAGGACAACTCCACTGGCATGGTAACAAAAGTAGTCTTGGATACAGCATTCCTTCGGGAGACAACAAATGGCCTCAGAATTAAAACTTGGCAGGTAATACTTTGCATGATGATGAACTGTACTGTTCAGACTCTAGAGGCTTCAAGTGCTGTTTTTCTTAAACATTTTCCAAATCTTACTATATAGGCTGTGCTTTTAAATGTCCAAGTGATCATTCCAGTTTTCTGTTGCAGGGTGGTCATGGTTATGTCCGTGGGGTACGCTTCGAGAATGTGGGAATGGAGAATGTTGCAAACCCCATCATTATCGATCAGTTCTACTGTGATTCTCCAAAAACATGCCAAAACCAGGTAATTCTGCCATTTTCCATTTTACCATATCTTGTAGTAATATATTTGTTAAAATAGGCTAACTGCCAACCATCTGACCAGAATCTCCGTTATTTTTTTCTGCCGTTCTTTCTTTTTAGACATCAGCTGTTGAAATAAGTGAGATAACATACCGGAATATAAGTGGTACCACAAAAAGTTCAAAGGCCATGAAATTTGCATGCAGTGATACTGTTCCTTGCAGCAACATAGTGTTGAGCAACATCAACTTAGAGAAGAAGGATGGCACAGAGGAGACCTATTGCAACTCTGCACAAGGCTTTGGGTATGGTGTCGTGCATCCCTCAGCCGACTGCCTAAGTTCCCATGACAAAAACGATAATGTCACTGGTCAGTCAGCAATTACCAAAGAGTCCAGTGTCATAGATCAGATGAAAATTTCTGAGCTTTCTGAAACCAGTACTGAGGATATTATCCACACTGAGCTCTGACTTGATCTTCAAAGAAATTAAACTAATCTTGTTATAGTATTGTACTAAATAGGGTGAGTGGAATGTAGGGCATGCTATTGCTGCTAGATGATTTTTCGAGGAGAAATGCCAATCTGCAGTACTAGGGTTCTAAACTTACAGCAAGGAAAGATGCTTCCTATGTCATAAGCTTCACAGATTTGTAACAATAATAAATCTTTTTTTATTTTATTTCTTCTTTTTATCCTTTTGGAGTCGCCAAGAATCAATCTCAAGATCATCCAGTCAACCAAACTCAACTGCTGAAGGCAGATGAACTATATATGCTGCAGCTTTAATGGATGTTCATGGAGTAAATTTGGGAAAAGGAGGCGTCCTTGGTCACAAATTGATGCTGATTTTCCAAATTCAGCATAAACCAGTTTTATATGCACCATAAAGACCGCAACATATTATTGCAACAGCCATTTCTATTAATCTTGAATATTCATTTACATCTAAAATAAATATTATCCAATTAATTATGAGTAATTGGGCCAAATAGAAAAAACTTTTATTGTTTAGGGACCAAATCCAATTATTCAAGCAATTCAAGGGACTAAACATAGATTAAGACGAATCAACTTTTCTTAGAATTGTAGAAGCTGTCGCGACAAAATAGAATTGAAGACTTCCGTGCAGGACCTGGTTTATTTGAAGACTGATTTACCTCTCCTATATTGTCCATGCAATTCCTGCTGTACTATATTATGAGTTGAAGACTGATTTATATAAGTTTTAGGTCTATTTTGAAAAGAAAAGAGTTGTGGACTTATTATAGGGATTCATAAACTAGACAAAAAAATAAAATTATCAAGATAATATTTGATTTCTTAAACTAAATAAGAATAAAATTAAGGAAATAAATAATTTTCTCTAAAAAACCTCTTACATCAATCTATCCATATTAAAAACAACTCATCCTCGAGTTTAAATTGTTATTGCATTGATCTCATATATGTCCAATCAAGACTTTTTAACCCCTTATATTTTTTAATTTTAGGTATATAACAATTTTAGATATCTATTTCAATCTTTTCATGTTAATTTACATAAACAACAACAATTTATAAATTATTTCTCTTCCATTGACTTTAATAGTAATGAATTGTAAACTATGAACTTGCTTTATCAACATATGATGTATCCAAATAACCCTTAAAAAAAATCTACATTTGTGTTAATAGTAAACTTGTAATTAAAATGGTCAAGAGAGCCTAAATCAATTTTTTTTTATTAAATATTTTTTATGTTATCTTTGCACACAACCCTTAACTTATCAATGATACTATTGATAATATCATTAGTACCATTACTCGTTACTAGCAATGTTTATGCTATTATTATCGATGTCATAACCCAATTTTAACTTTTTTATTTTTATTTTATTTTATTTTTTATAAAATTAATAAAAAATAAAAAAATGATGATGAAAAAGTAAAACAATATATGAAAAATGAAATAAATGAAGAATAAATTGATATTTGATCAAGACAACATAAATTGAAAGTTTTTGGAACTTAATTAAACTTTGTATTAATGAAATCAGGGGGCTTACTTGAAAAAATACCAAAGTTTGGAGCTGATTTGGGTTAACATTGCAATAAATTAAAGTTCAAGGATCATTTTGTAAATTATGATAAAATAAAAGGGTATAATTACAATTTACCTAAGGGCTTGATTACAAAGTTTCAGGACTTCAGTGACCATATTGAAAATGACTATTCCCATCCCAAAACGGCACTGTTTCAAAGCAAACTATTCATCTCCTTCATCCTGATTCAGCGAAAATGGCAGAGAACGTGGTAACGTCTTTCCCCCACGATGTGCCATTAAGAGCGTGTTTGGTAGTGTAGTAGCGGTTGCTTTTCAAATAGCTTTTTATGCCGAAATACATGCCAATGATGTTTTTTATTTTTTAAAAATCATTTTTGACATGAACACATCAAAACGATTTAAAAAGTACAAACCGCACTCAATTTTAACAAAAAAAAAAATTGAATTTGCACCAAACGCTGCCTAAAAGTCCAATAATGGATGTTATCCCAGCGGCTGAACGATCACCATTCTGAAAGGTGCAAGGGCGTTCTCTTGCATATAAATACGAACACAACAGGTGAACAAAAGTGAGGATAGAGACAAAAAAATAGAGAGAGAGAGAGAGAGAGAGAGAGAGAGAGAGAGAGAGAGAGAGAGAGAGAGAGCAGAGGCATAAGGTGAAGTAGAGGAAAACAGGGAAACAAATAACGAACGAACGAACAGAAGAATACCAGAGGTAAAAAAGAAAGAAAGACAGAGGAGGCACGAAGAGAGAAAACCATAGGCATAGTGAAACGAAGGAGAGGGACTGTAGAATTTCCTTCAAAACTGCAGCAATTGGGAGCAAGCTCAGACGAATAGGAGACAAAGACTACAAAATACTGGACCCGAGAACAAATGAAAAGAAAGACCATAGGGAGTGTAAGTAGAAAACGCAGAGAGGATATAACACAGAAGATGCACATAAACAGGAAAAAAAAAAAAAAAAAACCTGAACACAGAAAGATACAGAGATAACAACAAAGAGAAAGAGAAGGAACAAGAAAAAACAAAGGAGGAGAAACCAGTCGGCCAGCCTTCCTTCTACATCGGCTTAATCCCCAGCAGTGGCGGACCTAAAGTTTTTTTAATAAAAAAATAAATTATTAATAAATACTAAATTATATAAATATATATTATAAATCAATTCAAAGTATATATACTAATTCATATCAAGTAAAATTAATTTAAAAATATTTTTAAAATAAAAAAACTTACATTATAATTATTCTCTTTGAATTTTCATATTTTGAAACCACTTCATACAAGCTAAAAAAAACTTTGTTTATACTAGTAATAGGTCTATTTTAAAAAAAAAAGAATTATAGAGTTGTTATAGGGATTCCTAAACTAAATAAGAAAGATAAAATTATCAAGCTTAATATTTGATTTTCTAAACTAAATAGAAAAAAAAAACACCATACTAAACAAATATTTTTCTAAACTGAATAGGAATAAAAATAACAAAGAAAACAAATAATTTGCCCATTAAGTCCTTTAGAATCAAAATTGCATCATACTTACAATTTTTACCTCATACTTAAGAAAAAAAATAAAAAATAAATTGCATCAAACTTAAAATATCCTTTACAATCAGATATCAACATATTGTAAAAATTATATTATGGTTATAAATGTTGTCATAACCTAATTCTTGAATTTCTAAAAAGTATAATAATAAAAAAATAAATGAAAAATGATTTGAGGATTGGGTCATGATAACACAATTTACAAGTTGGAGGACTAATAAGAATAAAATTATAAAATTAGAAGTCAATATGGCCAAAAATAAGGAGAATTGATAAGTTTAGGGACTTAATTAAACTTTGAAATAGTTTAATTAATGCAAGCAGGGGTTTAATTGAAGAAATATCAAAGTTCAGGGTCAATTTGGGTCAAAATTGCAAGAACTTAAATTATAAGGACTAAAGTGAATAAACATTGATACTATAGGGGGTTAATTAATTTTTTCAAGTGTTATTTTGAAAGAATTAAAAATTGATGAGTCAATTAAGAACTGAATTAATTAAATTTGAAACCAAGTACTATTTTGTAAATGGCATTGGAATATAGGGGTCCAATTGTAATTGATCCAGAGGCGACTTTAAAAAAAGAAGAAGAAGATTTTCATAAATAAGGGCCAATTGCTAAATGTTAGAACTTCAAGGAGCAAAATGAAGATGCCAATTTCATCCGAAGAAACGATGGCGTTCCAAGAAGGGCTATTCATCATCTTCCTCCTTGGAATAGAGGAACCCGCCTGCAATAAAGAGAAAAGGGACGAAAAATGATGATGGCCTTTGTTAGACCCATTAACACAACCAAAGCGATCCAATCTTTTCAGTCCTTCTTCACCCCACGACGCGCCATTAAACATTAAGGAAGCCATCACAACAATCCAGCAATGACAGGATTGTTGGTGTCCTAATCCTACCAATTATGGAGCTAATGTTATCTCCACGCAAGATCACGATCTCAAGGAGATAAGATTGAATTCCCTCAAGAAGGCCTATAAAAGCATAGGCGGAGGAAAAAACAGAGAACCCGGGGTGACTAGAAATGAAAGAAAAAAAAAATAGAGAAAAGATCATACAGAGGGAGCCAACAAACACAAAAAAAATAGAGAAACCAGAGAGAAGGACGACCGGAGAGAAGCAGACAGAAACAGAGAGGAAGAAAGGAGCATTGTCCAAACCAGCATCGCCTTAAGTCTTTGTCTCCAGGAGCGACTGAAGCAAGTAAGTTCTTCTTTCCCCCCGTTTTACAATCATAATTACCCTGTCATTGTTGTAAACATGCATGAGTAATTCACGCATGCCTACTACTATGGCAAGCCAGGTCACTGGTCTAGCCAATGACTAGGCTGGATCAACTAGATGAAGTCATGTTTGTATGGTTGGGCTAAATCCAGCGCATTAAAAAAACAAAAGAATTATTGAGACTAGGTTGGGCCTCTGACCCAGCAGGTCTAATTTTTTTAAGAACATAATTTTATATTTTATATATATATATAGCCTAACAAGTCTTTTAAAATATTAAAAAATTCTAAAAAAGTTAGAAATAATTTTGAATTTATTTGTGGGTCTCTTACGTTTTTTTTTTTTTTTGACAACTTTACTTACAATTAGATTGTGGGCATATACTCTCAAATGCACGAATCTAGTATGCAATGCATTTGTTTTTTTTTTCTTTTTCATATATATATATACACCCCAAATATTCATGCGAGTCCACGGTGGATTCACCCTATATTCTGACAAATGATGTACCTACCTACCTCATTCAGGACTAACAAATGAAAAGAAATAGGACAAAATGAAATAAATTATACAACGAAAAAAGAGAGTAAGGCTTAGACTTTCTAAAAAATTGTATACTCACTCGAAAAAACTCCAACAGAAACTGCTTTGATTTGCTTTGTGCTTCTAGACCTACAAAGTATAAATCTTGTATATTTCAAGTCATCAATCCTCAAGCCCAAGTTCTTAAATCAGTTTGCTTTAGATTTAATTATGATTCAAGTGAACATTTTTTAGAATCCTATCACCTACGAGTTCATAAAAACAAATGAGAGGTTACTTTTGCTTTCCTAAACACAATCCACAATAGTATTTTAAAATAAGGTTGAAATTATGTATTTTAAAAAATTTTAAAATTTTTTTATTTAAATTTTTTTTTAATATTTTAATATCGTTTTGATGTGTTAATGTTAAAAATAAATTTTAAAAAATTAAAAAAATATTTTTTAAATATATTTTTGAATAAAATATATTTTAAACAACAACCGTTATCATCCTCTCAAACACTCCTAAATCTTAAAACCACTCACACGGCATCGTTTCATAAAATTGAATCACTATCACCAAATCAAATAAAGATGTCCATGGATCTCAACGCACAGCAAAAAACTCCTTGCCTATGAACTGGAGCTGGGCCATTGTGAGAGAATATGACTCCCGACACCGTCACGCCAAATTGGCACGACGAAAACACACCCAAGGGTAACGTCTTATTGTCCTTGTGTGCTAGCATTTTGTGGGAGCATGTGGGCCATGCATAGCACAGATCAAACAGTTTTGACTGTCCCTACCAACCACCGTTAAAATTTTACTGATAGTATACCATGATTTTTTTTTACTCATTATTTTAAGGTTACCATGATTTTATTATTTTTTTGTTGTTCAAGTTGATCCATTTATTGTAATTACATTATACGAGCATTTTCAGATGAGTCTATGTCTCAAGATGTTTTTTCTTTTATTTACTTCTTTTAAAACATGCTTGTGTTGCTGACAATTTTTTTTACTGATAAAAAAAATATTCTTGCATGTAGCGCATCTAAAATTAAGTGTATGTACTAGTTAGATGTTTTGTACTATACCATAAGCTATTTTTTTAATATAAAAAATATATATAAAAAAAGTAAATATTTTTTTAAATAAAAAATATAATATTTAGGTAATTGGGCTCAAATGAGTTTAATAAAATCAGTTAATTTAAAAATATCATTAGAAAATAAGATATTGACAACAAATAAAACAAAAAATACAACAATAATTCAATATAAAAGATGAAAGCTTGCTAATATTATGGAAATATATCTTCACAATATTCTCAAAATGTCTCAATGATTTTATTTATTAAAAAAGTATAAATTAAATGAATTATGATAATTTTATAGAAATAAAAAAAAAATATGAATATAAAAAAAAGACAGAAAAGTCAATTAGTGTTAACTTTTTAAACGATTAACAGGGTTATAAAACCAAAAGTATTATACATGAAAAAATCATGAGTGTTAAAATCACAAAAGGAAACACAAAAGAAATCCAAAATAAAAATTACAATCAAAATAATGTATTAAAATTAAAATAAAAAATAAATCAAAAGGCAACAACAAATTTTAAATTTGAGAGGTAAATTGAAAAGAATAAAAATATTAAAAATAAAATAAAAATCAAGACAAGATAAAACAAATAATACACTATAAATTTGGATTGAGAAGTGAAACTACAAACAATGAAACTTTCATTAATGATTCAAGGAAAAAAAAAATAAGAATAAGCATAAAATCTTAAGCATCAAAACATAACAAAAAAATGAATATATAAAATTATTCAACGTGTTCTTTTGCACTAAAAAAAACTCCTAAATTACATATCTAATTAAACAAATTAATAATCATTGTGTAAAGCAATGAGAAAACAATCATCAGCAATAAACAAAAATAAAAGTGAGAAAACGAAGAGAAAAATCAAGATCAAGATATCTAACATTGCAATACAAATAATTTACTTGATTATGTTTAATGAATTCCTTTATCAAAATAAATTTGTAATGGAAAAACATATTAAATTTGTAATAGAAATTGACATATACATAAAATTTATTAAATAATAAAATAATATTATTAATAATAAAAAACAATGCAAGGCTGCACATATGAGAAATCTTATAAAAAAATCAATATTAAAAAAATAAATTTAATCTATATAAAATTAAGAAAAAATCAATGATGAATCATACCTACCTCTTTAAAAGTTAAACACACCCACTATCTTTTAAAAATAATCACAATTTAATTAAAACATTAACCTAAAATTTATTTAAAAAATACACACAAATAATACATTTTTTTAAAAAAAACTAAAAATAAAAAAAATAAAAATTAGGCCAGGCGCTACGAGGCTTGGCAAACTTGGCCCAATAAAGCAATAGTCTGCGCGCGAACCTGCAAGACTAGGCTCAAATGCTGGCCTTTATTTATTTAAAAAGTTCAATGGGGTAGATGACATCATCCACCCCAAATAAATATTAAAAAAATAGTGTGTTGCCTACATTATTAAACGATGAGTCGATTGCACAACCCAGAATCCGACCATTATAGTGGCTGGAAAAACAAGATTCTTTTTTTTTATTATTCAAAAATTCATTTCAATTTATTTTTTACTTGAAACACCTAGAAAAGACCCTAGAGATTATTAAATCAATCTATGGCCATCAAAAACCCAGTAAACCGTCCAAAAACCTAAAAATCCACTTGAAATAAAAATTTATTTTGATCTCAGATTTATTTTTTTAGGTGTTTTCAAGGTAAAAATAAAATAAAATAAACCTAACTTCTCTCATCATATGGAACCTTTTGACACAAAAATCAACCATTTTAGTGGTCAAAATCTTCCACAATGGTTATTTTCTCTCTCTAAACTAGAATGTAAATCCCGAGAAAAAAAATAATCAAGGTTGGATCAAATTAAAGAAAATAAACTAAACTAGAAAGAAGTGGGGGCAAAACAAATACACTTAAGGGAAATAGGGCCTAAATGCAAATAAGAATAATTATAGAGCATAAGTACTCCTCTTGTCACCAAAAACAGATCTGCAGATAACGTAAAGAAAGAAAAGAGAGAGTTTTATGTTCATTTTTACAAATCAGGATAGAAACACCAAAATTTCAAAAACTCATCCAAGATTAAGGGTTATAGGTAGAATAAACACTGGTAGAAAAGAGATTAACAAGAAGAGAAAAGGGGAGGGCCAGCTGTCATTAGAAACAAAAAGGATGAATCGAAACTTTGATTCATACCGGGTAAGATATTCTAAACCTGCTCTTATGAGTCATTTCAAGTTGATTATGAATTGATGCCTGAATGTTAATTTATAGATTTTAGTTCTTACACTTAAATAGAGAAAAAAATATGAATTGTTAAATTAAAGAACTTTATGTGTTGTGTGTAAATGGAAAGGCTGACAAATCTGGATAGTTTCGTCTCTTGACTTTCGAAGAGATTTCGGGTTGGAGGATGAAAGAATTAGGATCAGATTCCTTATGAAATTATAGTTTTGAATGTTGGCTAACTAATGAAATTGATCTTGCTTAATTTGGAGTTATAAAACTCCAGCTATGGGTCACCAATCGAGACAGTAAAGTTAAAAAATAAGACAGTGATAGTTCAATGTCTAGACAGTAACTGTTAGACAGTGATAGTTCAATGTTTAGACAACAGTTCAAAAATGAGACAATGACAGTTCAAAAACGAGACAGCAACAGTTCAAAAATAAGACAGTGACAGTTCAAAAACGATACAGTAACAGTTCGGATTTAAGCAGAAATAGTTCATATATATATATATATATATATATATATATATATAAAGGAATGATAACTACGGTTACACAAAAAATGACAATATTAATAGGTGAAATAAGAAAAACGTAAAATATTTAAAAAAAAATGACTGAAAGAAAGACTTATTGGTTGTTGATATGTTTATAATAAAACATATCCTTGAGTAAGGAGAACTTAAAGGATAAACCTGTGAATTTCAGGAGGGACCACAAGCGTGGTGCAACAGCAACAACAGCAGCAGGAGAATACGAGTAAAGCTTCTATTATAGATAGGTGAATCACACCTATACTTTCTAGTTAATTTCCATGATTTATTTATATTACCAATGTGAAATGTGAATTACTAAATGTATGGGTATTCAAGGTGAAAAGTTGTGTGAATTGCCAAATAATGAAATATCACTAACAAAGAAAATATGAGAAGTACGATTTGAGGTGTAAACTGGCATACATTTAGTGTATGTTAGGATCCCGGGTAAGGGGATCACCATGTATCGGCTAGCATACATTTAGTGTATATTAGGATCCTGGGTAAGGGGATCGCCACGATTGGACTAGCATACATTTAGTGTATGTTAGGATCCCGGATAAGGGGATTACCTTGCATTGACTCATATAGAGTGATGATGATGGTACTAGTGAAATTGGTATCGGTAATGTGATAAGTAAAAATAATCATGTTCGATCTCATAAAGTCTGGAATGAAGGTTGAAAGTGGCAGAGGGAACAATTAATAATAGTTGGATAAGGAAGGGATTCTAATAAAAACTAGAAGGGAGAAGCAAATGAACTATGAATACATGTTACCTTGTTAAAATTGTTAAATGTTCGTGTTGTCATATTTATTGTAATATTCACCTTTTAACAATATGTATTTTGTTTCAGGATCATTACATGCACGACAGAAATAGATCCTAGTTTATGTTTCCCTCTTGTAATCTAGTTTCTAGGGAGTATATCCTTGTATTTTATAAACATGAAAATGTTTGTGTAACTTAATTTGTATAATTAATGTTTAAACTTGACTGAATGAATTTAACCATGTAGTTCATATAACTATACTTCATGCCTATGTAATTATACTTATTTATTTTTATATATCCATAATGATATTTTGCTATATAATGCATATCATAAATATTGTGGTTGATAGGTGTGAGTATAAGTGTGGAAATTGGAATCCCAGGATAATTGGGTAGGGAATTGAGTTATGAGATGCGAGCTATTAGAAGTGTAAATAAATTTATGTCAATAACCTGGGACTTTCTGGTATATAGGGGAACTCCGTCGAAATTCTAGTAGAATGTGTGTGTGTGTACGTGAATGGGATAGAAGTTCAAATCCTCCTCCACTTCATCCGCACTTGCATTATTTCTAGTGTTCGAGGAAGTTAACCGATGAAGGAAGAACAGTGTTTTAAAATTTTCGACAAATTCTATCACGGCAGCAATGTCTGAGAAAGTGAGACATGTCCTCCTACGACCCTACCATGGCGTCAAATTCTCACTCACTCAAATGTCATGACCCTCCCCGTGTAGTCACAACCCCACCCATCTAATCAATCACATCAAATTCTATCAACTCTTTCTCTGTCTCTCATTGTTTGAATTAATTTGCAGAATTCTTTTTCAAAGTAGAAAAAATTTAAATCTTCATTTATGTCCAGTACAGTTTGAACGAGACCCTCATGTCTAAGTAAAAATCAACTCTTAATTTGAATTCTCACTCACACATCAATGAAACTTGTTGCTTGTAAAACCACCCAAACCGCTGCTTCATCACCCCTCCACAATGTGCTGCACTCCCTCCACTCTTCTTCTCCTCTCTCTAGCTTCTATACTCTCTGTCTGCTCCTCCGATGCGAAGAACATGCTTCCCTCTGAGGTTGAGACCATTTTCAAGATCATGGAATCCATTTCCTCGGATAAAAAATGGAGAATCTCTTACCCCAACCCTTGTAATCCTGGCTCAACCTGGCTTGGAATTGAATGCAAACTAGGACAAGATAACCACCTTCATGTCTCCAGGCTTGATTTTGGTACTCGTCCAAACCCAACTTGCAAGAACACTGCTACATTTCCTTACGAAATCTTTGATCTTCCTCATCTCCAATCTGTTTTTTTCTTCCAGTGCTTCACTCGCACTAAAACCACGCTCTCTGCTTCACCAAATAGAGGAGCCTTCTTCGATTCTTCACTTCAACAACTCAGTCTTAGATCAAACCCTGCACTTGTTGGTCCGATCCCACCACAAATTTCCTTCCTAAAGTCTTTAGAGATTCTTACATTGTCACAAAATCGCCTTTCTGGGCGTATTCCAGTTGGGATTTTTAGCTTGAGCTCGTTAGTCCACCTTGATCTGAGCTACAACATGCTTACGGGTCCTGTACCGATCCAGTTGGGGAATCTCAACAACCTTCAAGGCCTTGATTTGAGCTACAATTCACTTAGTGGACCAATTCCTGGCACCATTGGCCGCTTGGGTATGCTTCAAAAACTTGATTTGAGTGCAAATTCATTCATTGGTACCATTCCTTACAGCATAGAAAAGCTCACTTTATTGACTTTCATGGCTTTGAGTAACAACAAATTGAGGGGAAGTATTCCAAAAGGAATTCTGAAGTTGCAAAGTCTGCAGTACTTCATCATGGATGATAATCCAATGTATATACCTTTGCCAGCAGAGTTTGGTAAACTGGTGAAACTGCAAGAGCTGAGGCTTGCCAACTCATGCTACTCAGGAACTATACCACCAAGCTTTTCACTGCTTGTCAATCTAAGCACATTGTCTCTGCAAAACAACCGATTAACCGGTAAAATCCCAGAAGGGTTCAGCAGCCTCTCTCGTATATACCACTTGAATCTTAGTGGAAACTTGTTGGGAGGTGTTATCCCTTTCAATGCAAGCTTCTTGAAGAGATTAGGAAGGAATTTGGACCTAAGTGGCAACCCGGGTCTTTGTTTGAGTCCATCTGAAGCATATAACAATGTCAAGAGTGGCAGTGGAGTTGGTGTCTGCGGCACTGGTTCTCTGATCAAGAAATCTCAAGCTGCAGCTCATGGATTATCCAAATTATTCTTCCTGTTTGCTGCTCTGGTTTTTCATGTAATGCACCAAATGCTATTTTAATTAGTATGTTGTTAAACCTTTCTTCTTTTCTTAATTAAATTCTTGTTTTAATTTGGTTTTTTAGAGTTAATCTTTTTATGTTGGGCTCTGTTTTCGAAATGAGTAATGATTAGTGTGTTATTTTACTCCAATGTTTATGTTTATAATTAGTAACTTTGGCCCTCCGACATCAATGTTTATGTTTGTGACATCATAATTATCATTAGAAAACTGGCCAAGCAAGAACAGGTGTTTACCGCTCGTGTTTTCTCTAAGACTTCGAGTGACTAATGGCTTCATAGGAAGCCATCTTTTCTTATTGCATTTGAGGCCGTAAATTAATTTCTTTTCGATAGTGTATTTTAATTTTTGAATTGTGTTCAATGGTTTCTTGTAGATATCTTAATGGCTCAACTTTTAAATACAATATATCAAACATTTTTTATTCAATAAAATTCATTTTAAACAAATAAATACCTCAATGAAAAGGTTATTTATCTATGTAATTCTTTTTCTCTGATAATGTTATTATTTTTCATTGAGTTATTTTAATATAATATTTATTTCTACTTTTATATATATATATATATATATATATATATATATATATATATATTGTATGGAATTTTACCTATCTCATTATTGTATGTTTGTTGGTTTTTTTTATTTTTAGAGATGTTTTTTTGTTGTGGTTATTGGTTTATTGTGAGCAATTGTTGGCTTGGAAACCATAAAACACAAAACCAAATGAAATGAAAATATTGACAGGATATTCTTTTTATTACTGATGAATAGAAAACCCTTACTAGCAAGTTTTCGACAATGATATTCCAATGTCCATTAGCATTAAAAAATATTGATGAAATCTTCACTATATATATCAATAAAATATTTTATCAGCATTTTTAAATTTTTTTATAGTAAAAAATGGCTAGAGATATTAATTATTTTGTTTCGGTTAACAAACATGGTTTCTAGAACCATGTAGGAACATTTGACGCATGCGTCGGTGCATATGGAGCCCCTGGCAACCAGAAATGCCTTTCCATCATGTCATTGAAAGCATCACTACATCCTTTTCCTGTTGATGTTGTGCATGTCACGATGGAGCCTCTCTCTCTCTCTCTCTCTCTCTCCCCCCTGAAAAGTATAGTTTGGTCTTCATTGTTGTTGGTATTTTAATTTTAATTCATTTTCTTTTTATTTTTAATTTTTGTTCTTGATCCTTTTATAAAAGTTTTACTTATTTTTAATTTCATCCTCAATCTCAATTTGTAATACATTATTTTTTCCAATTTCATCTCCATTAATTTGATTTTTTTTGCTCTTTTGTTAAATTGATTTTTCTTTTAAATTTCACACTTCAATAAAAAATGTGTTCGTATTTCTTATTTCAATTTTGATTCTCATTCTTTTGATTTTTCTTTTTAATTTGACCCTTTAGTCAAAGATCAAATTTATTTTGTATTTCAATCTTGATTCTTATTATTTTAATTTATATTTTTATATTTTAAATCATTGTGTATAATTAAAATTCTTTCTTTCAATTTCATCCTTGAACATTTAATTGATTAAGAATTTAATTTCATAGTTTTTCCATATAGAGCGCTTCCGATCTTATGACTTAAGTCACGAGTTTAAAAAGTTAATGCAGTTTGATACTGGCTTTTTTTTTTTTTAAATAGGTTTTGTGATTTTCGTTATTTTCTTTTCTATTAGGTTATCTCAACCCTATGACTTGAGCCGCGAGTTTAACGGGATAATCTGAGTTGACTCAACTCTAATTACCGGGGTTACAGGCTGTCATGCTAACTTGGATTGACTTAGATTGATTTTTGTTAGATCTGTTTTTTTTTCTAATTTTATTCTTTCATGTTTAATAGGTTGAGAATTGAGCTACATCATTTATATCTCTTTGGAAAATTATTTTTTTCATAAGTTATTGTAATTATTTTTTTTTAATTTGGTTTATTTGTTGTCGTTATTTATTTATTTAATTAAAATAAAACTAACTTAATTCATCATTTGAGTATTCATCTTCTTTCTTTGAAATGTATTTGGGGCACTTTTATATATATAAAACAAATGCACAACCAGTAATTATGCTATAAACTAACACTAGACTTTAATTTCGTTTAAAATAAAAATAAATTAATATAAATGTTTGGAGTAATATCATGTTTATTTGGACACCTATAAGGCATTTATTTAATATCATGTTAACTTTATTAACAAACGTACATTTCTTATTAATTTTTACTATCTACACGTCATGAGTAATAATTGAGAGGCTATGATTCGTTACTAATTATTACCTAATGATGTAAATAATTTTAAATTAACAAATAATAATTATTTATAAATCTGAAATTAATGCTAATTGTAATTGTTTTTATACTTCGAATGCAATGTAAAGGTTATATGAAGGTAATCTTTTTCCTGCATGAAAGAATAAAAATTAATATTTAAAATATAGCGGTTGTTTTTTTTAAAAAAAATTTATTATAAAATATATTAAAATAATATATTTTTTTATTTTTTAAAAATTATTTTTAATATTAATATATTAAAATGATCTAAATATATAAAAAATATTTAATTTAAAACAAATAAAATAGATGCATGCATAGAGTGATTCTGTCCATGCTTTTCACTGTTTTGTCTTGTCTTGGAGCATGGCATTATTGTCCTTGCATGCAAATAGTATTAACTTTCAATAAATGCTAGATGATAAATTACAAACTACTGCAAGTGTTTTTTAATCTTTAAAGATTATTATAACACTGAAAGAAAAAGTTTATACAGAGGTTCTATGCTTATTTAACCTTAACTTTCAAATAATGGTAACATGGAGATGAAAGAGTTCGGCAATCTTCATGCGTGTTCCTGATGGGATGAAAGCATGTTTTAGGTGTTTTTTGAATTAACGTGGGTAGACTAACTTGTGTATATATTGACTAATTCTATAAGTTTTGAAGTTAATGATTATATAAATTTCTAGTGATTTTAAGATTTGCAAGATTCGAATTAATGATCTTTATAAAATAAATCTAAAATTTGATCAGTTAAACTACATCTCTTAGATTTGCATGTTTAAGTTTTTATATTGAAAATATTTTTTTTCTCAATAATTATTTTTTATGTAAATATAAATTTAATTTTAAATTTAATGATGGTGATGAAAATAATAAGTGTTTTCTTGCACAGAAAGCAATAAAAACAATAATGAGGAATCACGTAACTTGGTATTGTTCGATAGAGATAATCTACCTAGGAGGCATTGTAGCTTTCGGTATCTCGGATTAATTATAGTATTGATTGTAATTTAATTATCTCAACAATTAATTATATTTGTATCGTATTTTCACATCATTTGGGTTCCTAAACTTTCTTGAGACTTTATTTTGAACTTTGTATTTTATTTTTTCACAAATAAGTTCTCAATCAAATTACTATAAATACAATTTAGTCTCTATATGATATTATTCATTTAAGACCCTAAATGTCAAATTATAAACTTGGTTAAAATTAATCAATAATTTAAATAGTTTAATGGAAAAGATAAGAGTTGAGTGGATACAAATAGGTATCTTAGAAAAATTGTTTTCTATAGTATCACATATATATTGTCATAATTTTCTTGTTAAAAAAATTATTTTCAAAATCGCAACTAAAACACCATAAAAAAATTTAGAAAAAAAAACACCATAAAAAAATTTAGAAAAAAAAAGAAGAAATATTCTAATTATAGTCTTAACATATTATAATAAATAAAGGTTTTATCAAATATAAATTATTATTTTCAAGTCATTGAAGTGTTTTTTAATTTTAGCGATCAAAATATACATCAATAAAATATTCCATACTATAAATAGATGATACTAGATACGTGACCCGTGTTTTATCATGGACCTAAATAATTTTTTTTTTTTTTTGTAACTTAAAAAATTATACTCTAGCATTGATGACATGTTTAAAAGAAGGAAAAAAAAATAAATGTTCATTCAATTACATGATAGAAAAAGCAACGACAAATAACGATAACAGAAGAAAATACATGATTGTTAAAACGGAACAAATCACAAAGTTGAATGTCAAGATTATTCAATATTTAAAGATAAAATTAAAAAAATAACAAGATAAAGTGAGTCGAATCAATTTGAGCTAACATATTAAAATCACAACTCATATAAAAAAATTAAAAAAAAACTAATGACGGTCAATCCCCAACAATCTAAATATAGAAAATGAATAAAAAAGAGTCAATAAAAAATCCCAAAGAAATAAAATACTTGCAAACTTGTGCAAGGTTGTCAAATCTTGTGAGTCAAATTATATAAATAAGGTAATCTAATAAAAAAATAAAAAAAATAACGAAACTTAAATTTCTTTAAAATATAAAATTTTAAAAACAAAATTATAAGGTGTGGTTTCAAAAAGGATAAAGAAAGAAAAACAAAAGGCTTAGGTTTTTTTTTTTTTTTTTCTTTTGAGTTGTTCCTAGTGAGAGAGAGAAAGAGATGAGAAGAGGGGCTATATTGCGCTTGTAGTTGTGTGTTGATCTTGAAAATGGAGTGTCAGCGTAGAGAATGAGAGTTTTTTTTATTATTTGGTGGGGGTCGGGCCATTTTTGTGTGTCCTCTCCCTAACCAGTTCACTTTTTTTTTTTTTTGTTTTTGGTCAATGACGACTCCTCAAATTTCTCTCCACAAACCCCCCCGTGAGGAAAGACAAATTTATATTTTTTTTTAAAATTATTTTGTCCTTAAATAATAAAAAAAATCACTTATTTTTCTTCCTTTGCATTTTTGGTCCCTTATATATATATATATTTGATTTTTTTTATTTTAATATTTTTAAAAAAGATAACATTAACATTAATTCGATGAGAAAAATAAATACTGATTTTGAAATAGACACGTTAATAAATGAACGCATTAAAAATAAATTTTTGAATTTTGAATTCTTTTAAAAGAAGTTAAAAATACCAAAAATAACACAAATACATCAAAGATATATTTTTTGTTGTTTTTGCGCTATTTTTTTATTTTAAAAAAACTGTTAATAAAATAAGATAAAAAATCAAGTTATGACAATTAGCATTAAGGGGAAATTTGATACTTTCAATTTGGTTTCTTTGTTATTATCATGTTGAGGGACAACTTTGTATTTGGTCAAATATATAAAAAAAATTGAAAGCATAGTAAAACGATCAAAAATCCCTTGGAAGTCAAAAAAATAAAATTAGCCATGGAGTTTTTTCATCCTTTCCTAAGGGTTTTGTTTTGTTTGTTTATATATATATATATATATATATATATATATATATATATATATATATATATATCAGATTACAGGTCATTTGATATTTGTCTAAGTATAAAAAAAACAAAAACATGGGGCACATAAAAGGCAGCGCATGCAGCATTTTCTAACATTCGAAAAATATCATTATACCATGTCATTGAAAGCACTATTATGTTTTTTTTTTATTGGTGTTGTGCATGTCATCATTGGTGATCCAATTTATCCTAGTGGGTTTTTTTTCCCCTTTTATTTTCTTTCTCCTCCCTCAAAAATTATAGTTTGGCCCTTTTTGTTATTGGTATTTCAACTTCAGTCCTTATTTTGTGAATTCTAATTTTTGGTCTTGGCCCTTTTGTATAAGTTTTATTTGTTTTTAATTTCATCCTTCAATCTTAATTTACTAAATATTATATTTTTTTAATTAGGTTCTTATTCTTTTAATTTCTATTTTTTTCCTAGCTATTTATTTTTGTAAGAGTTTTATTGGTTTCCAATTACATCCTTCAATTCAAATTGATAGTATTATGTTTTTCAATTTGGTCCTTATTGTTTTGATTTCTAATTCTTTTTATTGGCCTTTTTTTGTAAATGTTATTATTCTTTTCAATTTCACCCTGAAATCAAAATATTGTTTTTATTTTTTATATCAATTTTTATCCTTATTCTTTTAATTTTATTTTATCCTTTGAATAAATTGATTTTTCTTTTCAATGACTATTTTTTTATTTTTTTAATTAATTTTTTTTTTCTCAATTTCATACTTCAATATTTGATCGATTGAGAATTGAAATTCATAATTTTTCCTGATTGGATGCTTCATGTCTAATAACCCGAGTTACGAGTTTGAAAAGTTAACATGATATTTTTTAAGAAATATGGTAGATCCCTTAAGAGACCTGATATACACCTAAGAGTATAGGCATGGTGGTTTATCATGTCTTTTATACTTTTATTGTAGAGGTTCGTCCACAATCAAGCATTTAACTTTAGAACTAGGACATTACCAAGTTCATAGCACAACTATAGGTTATATCATAGGTTGAGCTATGAAAGTGCCAAGTATTTGTTGTGCCAAGTGTTATACAACACAAATCTAAATTAACCATTTAACAAGTAGGGTATTAAGAATTAATAAAATAAAAATAATAAGACATGTTAATAACAAACTTTATTGGATGTAAGCATTGAAATCCATATTGAGTTTATATTATACTTATCCTAACACCATTAGTGAAACCTTTCCACATTGACATATGAAACTTAGCTAAACATTATGAAGAAGAGAAATATAAATAAACATGATGAGAACATAGTTATAATGAAAAGTATAAACAAGAGATTAATAAAAGCAAAACTTAAACATTACAAAAATACAAAAAAAAAAGCAAGAATATGATCTTGATCTGAAAACCAAGATGCCTAAATGCATTGCAGATGCCTCCCTTTATAGTTCAAAATTCAGAACTATTGATTTGATGACTAATTGTTGAGTGGGTGACTACATCTTGACTTGGTGACAATCCTTATCTTCTTGTATGAACAAAACGTCATTGCTAACACTAGCATTTGAATAGATAGTATTCATGAAAGTTCTGGGAAATTATCTCAGCTTTCCAACAAAATAAGAATCAGCGTATTTGGACTTCTAGAAATCGAGATATGGGCTAAACAATGAACTCTGAGTTGCAGGACAGATTTCAACTTCTCCGTTGTTGCTACCATTTGAACTAAAAAATAGCACTTTTAAAACTTGGACTATTCATGAAAGTTTTAGACTTATGTATTAGCTTTCTATGCATATAAACCAGACCTAAATCCAAGTTCTACAACTTCAATTATGATCCAATAACCGAATGGTGTTCTAGTTTGGACTGAACCAACATATCTTTTCTAAACTTAGCCTTCTATTTGTCTTCTCAATTTCAGTAGTTAAACTCATCAATCAATCTTTTGATTTATGTGATAGGCTTGCATTTAAGTTGAACATTTACCATAAATTAAAGGTATCTTATATTATTAGACATGTTATTATAAAATATGCTCTAGTTAAGGAGTTATTGATACTTCAAGTGCAAAATGTTATATAAAACCTTGATAAAAATGCACTTTTAAGTATTAATCACACCCTCCAACCAGCTTATTACTAGTCCCTAGTAATCAAAGTGTTAAAATAGAAAAATAATTTGCGCATTCATCATTCAACTTCTATTAATCTATCCAAATAAACATACTCTCATTAAATTTATATATATATGATTCATACTTCTTAAACAAGATATTAATAAATATTATTTTTATGCTCAATATAACAACACATAGTTATGGGATTATTATCTTTTTTTTTTTATTGTTATATATACATATATTTAAAACACAATGCATCTTTAAACCATGTAACAAGCTTTAGGCTAATGACTCCCAAACCAGTTGATCTTAGGGCGTTAGGTGTTGAGACACCCCTTCGAGCTTAGTAACTTGGTTTGCAGATATTGATACGTTAATAGTGCAATGTTTGATTTCTTTAAGCTTTTCTCATTAACCCATGTAACAAGCACTGGGCTAATAGCTTCCAAGTAAGTTGATTTTAGGGTGTTAGGTGTTAAAACACCCCTTCGGGTTTAATTGCTTAGGTTAGGGAGGCTACGAAACCAAACTTATCTATGTTTTTATTATCATCAATATTATCAATTTGCTTTTGTTTTTGTTTTGTTTTTTTTTTAATTATATACTATCCATTTCCTTTAGTCGAACAAAAGAACATAAATAATATAATAATCCAATGTGCAACCCACAATCATATGTTAAAGT
>CM031983.1:15847469-15897523 GCA_018804465.1 Populus tomentosa | reverse complement strand
TGGCATTTTCCAGCAAAAAGTACACCAAGAATTATACTGTAAATTATTATCATTACTAACATGAAAGTAGCGGCACCAAATTCTCCAAACAGTATTAACAATTATTTATATTCTTGCACTTGCAGCCACAGGGGAGAAGTTTTGGCCTCCAAGAATCCTACTTTAAAGGGATCATGACTGCATTAAGGGTTTTTAGGGTATAAACCAAAAAAAATGATCATGTAAACCTTTAGATAATACATAAGTGGGTGGCCAAATTGGACTTTGGATTCAACATGTCAGTGGATTATGGACACTAGATAGTACAGCACACAACCCTGGGATGCAAAATTTGCTTCTATTTTCCGTTCAAGAAAAAAGTCATTTGCTTCGCAGAAAGCTATTAAGAAAAATACACCTAGCGAAAGACAGATAAAACAATCAACTATGAAATTTAAAATCCCCCTCGTCAATGACAGCTCTAATGCATCAAATTGAATTCATTTCATCCAAATCAATAGCCTCCCATTGCTCTTTATCCATTCCAATCAAAGATCCATCTATAATAGAAACCACAAGGAGGAACTGACTGTGAATGGACCTAAGAATGGAATTTTAAAAAAATATATATTCCAGAAAAAAAGAAACCATAACCTTTCTCATATAAAACTAAGTTTGTAGCCTTTTGATCCGTTTCTTAATTGGAATAACAACTTTAAGATTTAGATAAAAGAGCCATATACAAAATGGCATATCCGTCAAACCCTGTATATTAAAAGGACAAGCTAACATCATCAAGCGAGAAATCCATGGAAGCATTTGACAGAAGTAGGTACTGCTAGTAACTATAAACTAACTAAAGTGCTAATACTGGCCAACAGTACTAAAAGCCTTTCACTTCCATCAGATAGTTGATTCAATGCCTTTCAATGTGTCCAAACCTTATGCAAATAAAAATAAATTAAGCCAGAAAATTAATCAATCACCTAAACTCAATGCGTACAATTTAAGATTAAAATATTGAAGAATGGCCATACATCCAGAGTTCACATCAATAAATCCATCAAAACAATGCCAGGACATCAATTGGAACTGGGAAAATTAACAAACATGAAAAATATAACCAAATAAGAAGCCAAGAAAATGGCTCACCTTAGCCTGTGGGAGGGGCGCAATGGATCAATATACAGCTGAATGCCAGACAAATAGGGAACATAATACTGCACAACAGTCTCACTCCCGTTCAAGAGAAGAGGAACACCTGCTCCATATGCACTCCACTCCTTGAAAGATTCCCATAAATCCCCAAGCACAAAATACAAGTTCTGGTCATGCTGCACTTCACGCGTTCTCCATCCCCCAATGCTTGTCTATATGACCCACAAATGCCACCGTTAAAAGAACATACATGCCATTAAAACATAAAACGTTCAGCTCATTTTCAATCTAAAGCAAACTCAATAACAATCAAATCAGTTTTCCCATAGACCCGTTTAGAATCGAAGCTGTAATATAGGATAAGTTGGAATAAAAGTTTAACAATTCTAATAAGTCGTTTCTAAATTAATTAACTGAATTCCAAACCCTAAACCTTTAGGATTTAAGACCTCTAATCAATAGCAACCCCTTTTAAACAAAACATGTCATCAACAAACAACAAGGTAAATCAAACTGAAAAAAGCTAATTAATTGTCAAATTGGTGTCATTTAAAATCAACACCCTAATTAATTACAGACGATTGCGTTCAAAATTAAACATTGCCAACAATTATTTGCTTGATTAATTAACCCAATTCATTGTCCTATACAATTAGGTAACTCAAAACCCTAATCTAATCAAGTAATTAATCATGTCCTTCACAATTTAAGACCTCTAATCAATACAGAAAAAAATTAAGCCACAAGATCAAAAGCCCACTAGACAAAAGCCAAAATATAAACTTTATTACAAAACAAAAAACAGAAATCAACAAAAACCCAAAAAATTACCAATTTTTTAATCAATTACCTTAGGCAGAAACTGAGCAGGAACGACAGGAGTAGTGTGCTCCAAGAACCGATCCAAATTCGTGGAATTAGTGTCAGACCCAACCCGACCGGAAACAGAACAATTCGACCCACATTGATCGGACCCCTTTCTCTTCTCAATCTCAGCCGTTGAATCCTTCGAAATCGACGGCTTCAGCTGCTGCTGCTGCAGCTGCTTCTGTTGTTGTAATTGTTGTTGTAATTGTTGTTGTTTTCGGATCCCTGGTGAAACATAGAATCGATTCTCTCCTCGGGTTCGGGCAACTGAGACACCACCGGAGCCTGACATTGCACGGGATTACGAGAAAGAAAAAAAGGTGTCGAGAGTCGGAAGCTTTTGAGAGATTTTTATGTTTTGGAGACAAAGTTTTATAGGTTTTATTGTTTTTTTCTTTTCTGGTAAAAGGAAGTCTCTGTTTCAGATATTTATTCCTCTTTTTTTCGTGCGTGTGAATAGAAAATAGCGAAATAAATAATCTTATAAGATAGATAATTTTTCTTTTTCTTTTCTTCTTTTTTTTTTTATTTTTTTTTATTTTTTTTTATTATTATTATTGTTGTTTAGTTTTCAAATCAAAAGGTTTGGAGAGAGTTATTTTATTATGAATAACTTAACTATAAAAAAATTTAATTTTAATATGGAAAAAAAAATTAAGATAAAGAATATTTTTCCTCTCAGATTAGTCTGCTAATTAATAATTATTTAAGAAAAAACAAAGAATGAAGTATATTTAATTGACCAACGAAGTAAATTCTAGAAATTTCATAAGAAGAAGAGTCAAGACTAGGAAATCTTCGAAGGAGGGTGAGGTTTGGGATTATTTTGACTTTTTGGATGAGGATTGGGTCCACGTGTTTTGTTTATTTTATTTTATTTATTTTGTTTATTTGTTTGTTTCAGTAGTAGGAGAACCGGTGAAGGGAATATCCGGGAGGAGAGATGCTTTATTACTCTCTTTTATTTAATTATATACATAAACATGGAACAAGCACACTTGACCATCATCAAACTCAATCACCAAAATGCTGCATTTATTATTATTTTTATTATTATTATTATATATTACAGGAAATTGAATTGCTTAAGCTATGAGATATGAATTCATGTCGATAGCTGAACCTTTTGAGCCTTACCAAAAGTACTTGTGTCACCCTTCATGACATTGATATTTATGCCCTGGATTGTTTGTAAAATTGTACGTGTACTAGAAAAGATTAATTTAAAATAAATTAAATATTAAAAAATAAAATTCAAAAAATATAATAAAAATTCAAAATTATAATTATAAAAACTAAAAACAAAAAAAAAGCCTCAAGCATACAGGCATCGGTGCCCAAGCACACCCAAACCATAATTAAAAAAACTCAGGCTTTCAAGTTAACCATCTCAAGATCGTGTACCTTCATATATTTTTTTTAAGAGAAAAACAATATGTTGTTTACCCTTTATTTTTTTAAAAAAAATAGAGCATGCAACCATTGCCTGTTGTTTTCTCTACCTAGATTCGATAATCAGAGGGTCATTGGAAAATCGAGCTAGAGGAGTCTTACACCTAAAAATTCATTTTCAATCAGTTCCGATGTTAGAACTACTCTATAAGGTGATTTCAAGGTGAAATAACACCCTAGTGGAACTATCATAATCAAATGAGAAGTTTGAATATGTCATGTAGCTCAAATATTGTGTAAGAATTATAACACATATTAATAACTGCTTTCTTTTTAATTATGTTTAGTTAAGTTTATTTTTACCAAGGTAAAAAATAAACTCAATATAGACTTTATTTTAATGTTTAAATTCAAAAAAACTTGTTATTAACATGTGTTATAATTGTTATCTTAATCAGTCCTAATACTTGCTTATTAAATGATGAGTCTAGATTCGTGGTGTATAATCTTTAGGACAACAAATTATTTATTCTTTTATAGCCTACTGCATAGAGAATCAACATATATGTTATAAAAGGATCTTGATTTATTGTTGATATAAATTAACGCCATGCATATTTCACAACATTTGCAAGTGTTAATTTTTTTAAAAAGAGTAATTAAAATAATTAATATGATCATGTTAATAACTTGAAATCAGTTATTAATGATAAATCATCCAATTGGAACCTCTTTTGTGTGTGATTTTTAGTTGAATAATAAAAAAAGTTTAAACTATATTTATTGGAAATATTATTAGTGGATCATCTAACCTTAATAATTGTTTTATTTGTGTTAAGTCTTTACATTAATATCACATCTTAAAGATCTCTTTAAGTCCTTTTATTTCATTATTTATGGTTCTATATATTCAACATCTCTATGGATTGACCCTTGTCTTGCCGAGTTATTTATTACTTAGACACTTTTACATATGGGATAAGGCATTAATTATTCGATCGTGTCAGGTTTTTGGTACCATTACCGGAGAGGTAAGTTATTGTACAAACAATAAATTTTGTTTTTGTTTTTTCTTTTAACTTTTATTTATATTTTTTTATTTTCTTTTTGTACTTGCATTAGACGATAGACTTTCTAGGAAAGCTTCATTTTTTTAAAAAAAACATAGATGAAGAAGATAATTAGTCACTTCACAATGATAATAATTGTCTTAGAACTTAAAGATCACATGAATTCGACAAGAATAAGTGCACCATCATGTTTAGTTTTCTCTTCTGATGCATCTCACTTTAATGTTAATTCATGTATCATTCAACTTTTATCAAATTTCCATGGCTTAGATCAAGAAAATCCATACTTTCATTTGAGAGAATTTAAAATAGTTTGTAACACTTATAATGACTTGAATTATAACATAAACACCATTATACTTAGCTTTTTCCTTTTCCCTTGAACATAAAGCTAAAACATGATTATAAAATCTTAGTTCATGATTTGTTCGGGTTTATGATGAAATGCAATAACAATTTTTAAAATAGTTTTTTCTTTCTCATCGAAAAAACTCTTTTAAAAGACAAATAATCACTTTCACTAAAAAATCAAGAAAAACATTTTACTAGTGTTGGGATAGGTATAAGGACTTGTTTAATACATGTCCTTACCATTGTTTTCAAACATGAAGATTAGTTTCACTCTTCTATGAAGGTTTAACACCTAAAGATAAGCAAATTATGAAATTGATGTGCAATGTAACTTTTGAAGATGAAGATCCTAATAAAGTAACAAAATATCTAGTCTTGTTAATTGAAATTGCTCAAAATTAGGAGGTATTGAGTAAAACTCAACCCTATATATTAAGTGGAGGATGTTTACAATTTTAGAAAGATCATGACCTTCAAGCTAAATTTGTATTTTTAACTAGAAAAGTCGGGCGCTAGAGTTGAACATAAGTGGTTAATTAAAATATGTTCAAGAAATTATGCGTCAAATCTGTGAAACTAATAAACACTCATCTAATGATTATCTTTGTCATTTTTCAAGGAATGTCTTAATGAACAAAACAATGTTATAAACAGTTTTCAAAGGCTAAACCCTAAGACATAGTCCTAAAATATTCACAAAAGCCTAAGACTCAATACTATTGTTTTTAAGTTCAAATCTTACCAATAGAAGAGAAGTATAAATTTGTTCTACATCCCAGATTTTGTTCAGTGTTTAGCCTATATCTCGAGTTCTAGAAACCAAATGAGGCTTCTTTTTTTTTTTTCGTCGAAAAGCTGAGACAAATACCTACAACTTTCATATAAACCATCTGTTCAAATTATGATATTTTATCCAGCCACTAAATCAATAATTAGCCACCCAAATAGTTAAACCACCAAATTAATTAGTCACCATTAATAGTTTAAAATTTGAGCTTATAAAAGGAGGCATTTGTCATTCATTTATACATATTGGTTTTTAGATCAAGACACATGTTTTGCTTTCTTTTTTTACATTTTTGTAATATTCAAGTTTTATTTCATGCTATATTATCATTAATCTCTTGTTTATGCTTATCATTTTGTTTATTATTCTTAGTTAATTTATTTCATAACCATGTTCTTATTTTGTTTATTTATGTTTTTCTTTTTAATTTTATTTTTTCCAATGTGAAAATTTTACACTAATAGCGTAAGAATAAGTATAATACAAACTCAACATGGACTTTAATGTTTAAATTCAAGAAAGTGTAACATGTGTTATAATTGTCATCTTAATCAATCTTAATACCTTGGTTGTTAAGTGATAAGTCTTGATTCTTTATTAGCCTACCGTATGGAGAACCGGCACCTATGTTAAAAAAGGACCTTGGTTTGTTGTTGACATAAATTAACGTCATGAATACTTGATAATATTTACAAGTGTTGGCATTACTCAAATAAGATAATTAAAGATAATTAATATGATCATGTTAATAACATGAAATGAGCCATTATTGATAAATCCTTTAATTGAAACCTTTTTTATGTGTGGTTTCTAGTTGAATAATAAAAAGATTTTGGACTATACATATTGAAAATATCATTAATGAATTCTCTAACCTTGATAATTGTGTTTTCTCTATTAAATCTTTATATTAGTATTACATCTTTTATATCTCTTTAACTTTGTTTCTTTTATTATTTATGGTTTTGTATCATTAACCTCCCTATATATTGACCCAGTCTTGTTGGGCTATTTGTTACTTTAACACTCCTACACTTAGAAAAAGACATCAATTATTTAATATTGTCAAGTCTTTGGCGTCATTTTCGGGAAGATAAGTTAGTGTACAAACTATAAATTTTATTCTTGTTTTTCTATTTTCACTTTTATTTTTTTTATTTTTTATTCTGTTTCTTTGTCTATTTTGTTTCTGCACTTGCATGAAATTTTGGTCACACATGTTAAGTGGTAGACTTTCTAGGAAATCTTTATCTTCTTTAGAAAACATGGCCGATAAAGATAACCAATCACTTCACAGAGATAATAACCATCTAAGAACACTTAGAGACCATATGAATCCAACAAGAACAAGTGCACCATCATGTATAGTTTTTTCTTTTGATGCATTTTACTTCAATTTTAAGTTAAGTATCATTTAACTTTTATTAACTTTTCATGGCTTAGATTCATAAAATCCATACTTGTATATGAAAGAATTTAAAGAGGTTTGTAACACTTATAATGACTTAAATTGTAGCATGAACACCATTACTCTAAAGTTTTTTTCTTTTTTCTTAAAATATGGTTACAAAATACTAGGTCAAGATCTATTCATGTTTGGTATCAAATGCAATAATAATTTTAAAGAGGTTTTTTCCTTCTCACTGAATAAAATATTTCTAAAGACAAATCACCACATTCACTAAAAAAACTAGGGGAAACATTTATCATTGTTGAGATAGGTATAAGGACTTGTTTAATACTTGTCCCCACCATGGTTTTGAAACATAAAGATTCATTTCACACTTATATAAAGGTTTAACACCTAAAGATAAACAACTATTGGCATTGATATGTAATGAAATTTTTGAAGATAAAGATCCTGATAAAACATTTATTGGCAATAATTATGTTGGTAAATCCATCAATGATTATACCATATTACCGATGTAATTAATCCATCAGAGAATTATTATTATTATTATTATTATTATTATATATGTGCTTAAAATGAGGACACTGTAAGCACTTGTGAGGTATTGACTATATGAAACTTAACTTAATGATTAGAAAATATCATTTTCCTTCACCTTTCATGGATCAAATCCTAAAAAGAGTTATAAGTCATGAGTTTTATTCTTTCCTTTACCTTTCATGCTAAAAAAGCTTTGATTATAACTCTTTTTAGAATTTGATCCATGAAAAGTGAAGGAAAATGATATATTCCACTACTGAAAATGAATTCCTTTTACATGAAAAATATAGATCTTATCTTTTTGGTTGACTTTGTAAACCTATAGAAATTTGAAAATATATAAATAAATAGCAAATGAAATAATAAAAAAAAACATTGGAGAACATCTTGGTTGAAAAATGGTAATATTATTATGAAATGGTAATAAGTTTGTAAATAAACCATAAAGAAGAAGAAGTAAAATAAGTTTTTGGAATAAAGAAATGGCTATAAGGTTTTAGTGAAATAAATGATTCTACTTATGCAAGGATAACATAAGAAAATTTGGATTTTAATGAAAAATCACTTACCAACCAATTTTACATTACCGAACCTAACTCTTAATCTGATTTTCAAATCAAGCTAAAATTTTACAAGGACACTTCTAACACATTGTTGTATCTTAGTTTAAAATTTTAAGGTGATTGCAAAATCTGGTGTAGTTGGGATCAATAGATGTAATTGTTAGGAGATTTGTGTGAAATTGAATTAGTATGTATGTTTAATAGTTTAATAAGCCATGAATCTTACAAAGAAAAGAAGAAACTAAAACTAAAATTGATAATTGATGTGCTGCATGAACCAGTCAATCGGTTAAAATTACTACATGATCTAGTTGATCGATTGACGGTGAGGAACAATGAAATTGGCTATTATCTAATTCGATCGATCGATTAGTTGTGTCAATATGAATCAGCCAACCATTCTAACTGAAAATGAACTAATATTATTTTAAAGAGAATTTTGATATGAGTTTCTAATAGTGTTCATATTGTAATGGTGATTAAGTTGAAAGACATCAACTTAGATTATATTATATAGAACAAGTATTGAATGAAAAATGTTATGGTATACCTGTTGATATAGAAGAGGTCATAGGAGCTATATAACAACAGTGAGATACATCTAAAGCTTAAATAGTAGATAAGTGTATACCACCTCGATGACGTAGTATTAAGACAAGTAATTTTAATTTCACAGAATGTGTCTTGTTTCTATTTTAATATTGTTGTGATTAAAAATAGCTTCTCAATAATGGGTAGAGGAACTAGTTTCTTGATAATAGGACAACTGCCTAATATTAGGCAAAGGAACTAGCTTCCCGATCATGGGACTAGTGCCTAGTAATGGGATTAGGAACTAGCTTCCTAGTAATGGGTAAAGAAACTTTCTTTCTAGTGATAGCGTTAGATCCCGGTAATGGGAGGTAAAGGTAAACACCTGGTAAGGGGGATATTATACCTAATAAAGGCTAATGGCATTAAGTTGATCATGTCCATGACATATGACTTATCATGATGGTTTGATAAAAAAAAAAAAAAAGAGAGAAAATTGATTGAAAATAATCTATTAAGACAAAAAATGTGTCATTATAGTTGTTTTATTGATTTGATTATTTATGATGTAGTTATATTTATAATGTGAGATAAATTAATTATGGGTACTTCGCAACCTTGCATGGAATGAGTAGATGACTAGAAATTTCTTTTTGTTAATTAAGGAAGATGTGATTTTGTAATGTAAAAGATAGCATGCAATTAATGTCAAGATTATAATCCTTGTATCTTTTGTTAAGAATTCTTCAATAGACTTTTATAATGTTATGTTTCATTTAGTGCTTTAGAATTTGAATCATAGAAAAATCAAATTCATAATGTTTTTCCTATAATTATTGCATCATACCTTGTAATTGCCTATTGATTGTGGAAATTGAATTATGAGATATAAGTCTAGGATATTTGAACTGGAATCATGATGAAAAGATGTAGTGTGATGGAAGTTAATGATAATTTGATGAAATCCAAAGCTAAAGGGAAATCTACCTGAAATTTGAAAAGTAATATTATCCAATCAAGGAATTAAGTACTATGTTGTAAGTTAATAGTTAATCATAGATTCATTAACAAAATAACATGAATCTACCTAAGTTGGTTGACTGTTTGGTTTTATAAAATGACCTGGTCGACCGCTTAGTTAAATCAAACAGTTAATTTATCAATCAATTGATCAATTAATCAACCAATAAAAGAAATATTAGACTATTAAATACATTGGTCGACTGAAATCCTAGATAAAATTAAACTGGTCGACCATTTATGTTGATAACAATCCGTACAAAAAATTACCTTGTTTTGATATTAACTTGAAGGAGATTATTGGTAATTATATATAAAATATTAGGAATGTTACAAACCTGTTGTTGTTTTGGTGATCATACAACATTAAAATATTTTCTTTCTAAGAAGGATTTTAAGGTTAGATTGGTATGGTGGATCTTGTTAATCCCAGAATTTGAGATCATAATCAAAGACAAAAAAAGCACTAAAAATATTGTCGTTGATCATTTGTCAAGATTGATAATAGAGTCAACATTTGATATCACACAAATTAATGATTACTTTCCTATCGAATCTTTATTTTTCATTGCTACAATGCCTTGGTTAGGTTATGTTGGTGATTTCTAAGTCTGCATCGATTTAGTTTTCGTCAATAATTTATGTGTTGACAGTAAGATGTGTGCGCTGATAATTTCAGTGTTATTCGTAGAACTAGGCTGCATTGATGAATTCTAGGTCAACAGTGACTCAATTTTTATTAATGATTTCTAAATTGGCAGAGGCTTATGTGCGCTGATGATTTCAGCGTTAGTTGTAGAACTGGGTTGCATTGATGAATTCTAAGTCAGCATCGACTCAATTTTCATCAATAATTTCTAAGTCAGTAGAGGCCTATGTGCGCCGATGATTTTAGTGTCAACCGTAGAACTGGGTTGCGTTGATGAATTCTAGGTCAACAACGACTCATTTTTCATCAGCAATTTCTGAGTAAGCAATGGACTAAGTATGCCGACGATTTCTTATGTTAACAGTGAATTAATTTTCACTGCCGAATTCTAGGTCGCCATCAAATTGGTTCTCGTTGCCGAATTCTATCTCACCAGCTAATCAATTTTCACTGTCAATTCTATGTCACTAGTGAATTAGTTTTTGCTGTTGAATTTTGTGCCACAAGCGAACCAGTTTTTGCTCCTGATTTTAGTGTCATTAGCAAATCAGTTTTCGCTATCGATTTCTGTGTCATCAGTAAAGTAGTTTTCACTGCCAAATTATGTGCCACCAGTAAATTAGTTTCTGCTGCTGATTTATGTGCCACTAGTGAACTAGTTTTCACTCCCAAATTCTGTCACCAGTGAACTAGTTTTCGCGGCCGAATTCTATGTCACTAGCAAACCAGTTTTCACTGCCGATGTTTTGTGGCAGACTTCTATATCATAATTGATTTAAATGCCTATAACGAATTCATTATATAATTGTGTAATATGTGAAGCACTTAGCTTTGACTAATGGCATCTGAGATGGATGACCGGGTTGTAATTGATAATTAGCTTCGACTAATGACATCCGAGATGGATGACTAGATTGTGTTTGATGATTAGCTTTGCCTAATAGCATCTTAAGGGGATGGTCAGGATGAATTGATTATTAGCTTTGGCTAATGGCATCCGAGGGGGATGATCGGGTTGTGATTGATGATTAGCTTTGACTAATGACATTATAAGGGGATGGCTATGATGAATTGGTGATTAGCTTTAGCTAATGACATTCTAGATAGATAGCCGGGTTCTATTGATTGTTAGTCTCAGCAAATGGCATCCTAGAGGGATGACCTGGTTGAATATGACGATTAGCTTTGGCTAATAACATCCTAGATGGATGGTCAAGTTGATTATGATGATTTGCTTAGGCTAATAGTATCCGTAAAAGAAGACAAGTTTGATTTTGTGATTAGTTTTGGTTAATGGCATCTGAGACTGATGACTGAGTTTAGATATTGTGATTAGCTATGGTTAAAAGCATCCAAGATGGATGACTAGGTGAATGTGAAGTAATTAACCCTGGTCGATGATTAAACTTCTACCCCACAACTTTCATGAATAGGTTGGGGCATATGAGTGAGACTAATATATTTAATGAAATAATAAGGATTGTACAATGCATATAAGAAGTAAATGAAAGAATGTACTTATTTTCAGCTGATAACAAAAAGTAATGATAATGTTCTTCTAGTTGTTTTTTTATCATGTTTAGATTATTTACAATTCTTGTATCCATGTTGTTTTTGTAACAAGGACATCACACAATCAAGGTGCGTAGGAAAGCTCATTCCACAGGTTCATGTATTTTGAAAGGTGGTATATAAATGTTTTTAGGTATTATGTATTTGATAAGAACAAACAAACTAGTTGAATATTTGCCATTCGACATTGTTGTAAAGATTAGTATCGAAAATTGTAATGGAATACGGATGCAAAAGTACGATCTTGTAACCATGATGTGATGAATGTATATATGTGATATTCTCTCTTATAAGAGAGTTGTATTGTGAAATCACATAAGTATTACACTACACTAAAAGATGAATTCTATTACGATAAATCCTAAATATCATTACAGGGATGTGTATTGTCACTTTTTATGGGATGATGATTTACATTACCCTATGTGGGTAACACCTTGCTAATAAATGGAATGCATTTATAAATTCATATAATGATATTGTGAAAAGTATCAAGAACCTAACAACTTACACACACAAAATTCCACTGATTTTTTGCTATAAAAAAACCGGGTTGTTGCAAAATTCATTTTAATTTGTGCTATCAAGTAAGATATAAAGATTTATATAATTTGCACTAAAATGAATCATTATGAACTAAGTTTTTACTTGCTTTGTATCTTGGACTTGTTAATGGATTTCTTCATTTAATTTTTTATGCTTGTTAATGTGCTTTTTATATAAAACTTGTTTAAATTTATTCTCAACCAAGCATATCATTAGTCAATTTTCATTTATTTGTTATTATCAATATTAACATGTAATCCAAAGGACATTGTTTGCACTCAGTAATGAACAATTTAGTTTGAAGGACAAATGGTTGAATCCTTTACTATAATACAATATGCTTTCTTTGTTTAGACTTTATTTTTCTATTATTTTGTTTTTATAATTTATTATTTATTAGATACGGGGAAAAGTAGTCCTTTTGATTTATGTTAAAATATATTGTTTCGATATTCAAAAAGGATAATGCTTTATTTAGAAAATGAATTTAGCTAACTATTGGATAAAGAATGAAGAAAACCTTTTTATTTCACTTATATTATAAAAAAAAAAAACCAAAAATGCATAATAGTTAATAAAAGAGGAACCTTTTTGTTTCACTTATATTATAGCCCACTTTAAAAAAAATATTGATTGGGAGAATAATAAAAGAGTAACCACTTCAAAGTTGTTGAAGTTTTGAACTAGGCATACTAGTTAAAAGACAGAATCATAACTATTGTTTATTATAAGAAGCTTATTAACAACTTTGATTATGTGTATTTGAGATTATAATAATAATTATTTTTTAAAATATTTTTTATTTCAAAACATATTAAAATAATAATTTTTTTTAATTGTTAAAAATTATTTTTGATATCAGTACATTAAAATGATCTGAAAACATAAAACAAATATTAATTTAAAATAAAGATAATAATAAAAAAAATTAGTTTGTTTTTTTAAATACTTTTAAAATCCAATGTCAAACGATCAATAATGAAGTCTCGTTCGTTGCAGTAAATGCAGACTAGGGTTTTGATCAATGCGATAAACTCAAGAATGGTGGACAGTCAGCAGGAAAATGGAGGCTGGGAGCATTATTAGAGAATTTTTGGTAGTTTGATGCCTCGCTACAATTTTAACAGTCCAAGACAACAGCCTGCTGGCGAGGGCAGTGCCCATCGAGATCCCCCGAGGTCAGACTTGTGATGGCGTGCCAAAGGCCCCAACGATACCCCTTTATACGATGCATCTAAGAAAAAAAAAAAAAAAACAGTGCAAAACAGGATAAGCTAAAGAATTAGTGCCACAAACAATTAAGTCCACTGCAAATGCTGGTTCCTGGTACTTAAATATGATGGGCAAGGAGAAGAGATTGGCCAGAAGAATACGTAATAAGTATTATCAGAACACAAGCCCATGGCACTGCACAAATGCAAGGACAAGTAAACAGCTATACATAATCAAGGCTTGCAAATACAGTCCCGAGAACTGATATACATTGTCACAATTTCTTAAACCACAGTAGCGATTAAACATAAACCACACTTGAGAGATCTATGCTCTTGTGGACTATCCGTCCAATATACATATACACATGAACATGATGATTGAATGATTCAGTCGTAATATATCTGGCAAGATTCTGAGCGCCCAAAAATGGTGTAGCGATTATTTGCTACATTGTCATATACAAAATCCCTCAAGAACCTGCAACAAGCATCCAGAGGAGGAAAATTTTAATGGACATATCTCATCTCTCCGTGTCAGAATTGGTATCCTAACCAGTTCCAAACTGACTGACAAAACTACATGAAAGTTATGGAAAGAGATGACTTACAGGGGCACAATCTGTAGGAAAAATGCTAGCTGGGGAAATGGTAAGTCTATGTATTCCATAATCTTCAACACAGCTTCCGACTTGATATGTGATCTAAAGATTCACCTTAAAGTATTAGCTCTCCACACTCATTCTTTCTCTAAGCACATCCACAATCTATAACTTGTAATACATTCGTCAACCAAATGAATCAATGAAGAAACTTTGAAGCATGCAAACTAACCCTAGTCACCATGTTTTAAACTAAAAAGAAAAGGAAAAGGAATTGATATTGAGAAAATGCTTGGTAGTAATATATATGTTCATTAATTACCTATCTCTCTCAACAAGAACAACACTTGAAATATCATCAGGAGCTCTTCCGGACCTCCTCAACAGTTTTCTCCCTGCCTCACTCTGGAGAGGCTCATACCTGATTCTCCTGTCCATGATGAGTGAACAAGAAAAGATAAACTTCTGAGAGGAAAAATCAATAACATCTATTCCAAGAAAGAAATGTAAAAGGCCAAGTTCCTTCATTACAAGCTCAGAGCTCATCTTGTGCGCAAACTCAAGAAGAAAGGTAGTTTCTTGTGCCCACAGGTAAGATGAGACAATCGATTACACTTTATGACAAAGATTGCAAAGCTAAACAACTCCAATCGCTAGCC
The DNA here is from genome assembly GCA_018804465.1 of Populus tomentosa. Lineage (NCBI taxonomy): Eukaryota > Viridiplantae > Streptophyta > Magnoliopsida > Malpighiales > Salicaceae > Populus > Populus tomentosa. The sequence goes on along the minus strand of CM031983.1, from coordinate 15,882,612 downwards.
TGATTAAAGAAACTAAAGAAATCCAAAATTATGGTGTATTTTGGCCATCTAATAGAAAGAAGGCCAATTAAGTAGCCAAGCTGTCCAGATTGCTCATAATCCTTGCATTTAACATCAAACCCTCAAGCATAAAACGTAGAATTTCAACATCCTATCCATCAATTAACCAGAGATCACCATCATATGCTAAAATTAATGCAAGGGAGGTCATTATTATACATAACAAACTGACCTATTTCGGTCATTATCTCGCACAAACCTTACACCTCCATTACAGAGGTTACACACACCTGCAGCCGTAAGAAATAGATATATGAAACCAAAGATAGATGTGTAATTGATTGACACGAAAAGCAGCTACGATTCAGCCGTACCATCAAATAACATGATTGGTCGCGAGTCTTTCTCGAAGAAGCCACTAGTTGCTTCAACCCAGTTAGCTGCACTGTCATTTCTAGGAGGAGATTGAGTGGCAAAAGTGGCGATTCTTCGTTTATCATGAATGCTTGGTGTCAGCCTTAATAGTGTGCAGCTGCCTGAACCAAGAACTGCCATTGGAGACAGGCAAAGCAAGGTTATATGAATCTGTCAGTGACCACGTTTCTGTTTCCCAGTAATTGCTACTAACGACTCGATTTTTTTCTTCAGTTACAGCAATACCCCTGTTTTCTTTCTTTCTTTCTTTTAATTTTCCACATCCTTCCTAGGATTTTTTTTATTAAATTATATATCTGAAATGGATGTATCATATAATAATTCTTTCTTTTTTCATTGTTCATTTTGTGATTAAGGACATTCTTAAATTAAATTCTCTTGCACCAGGGCTGATTATACATGTTTTATCGTTATTAAGAAATTCAACAATTTATAGATTCAAGGGTATTTCTGTGTTATAAGAGAAGGGGCAGGATCGTGATTTCAAGTCCTGGTGACGTGGCTCCATGTTTTTTTAGCACGTGATTTAGGAGAGACCACTAATATAACAAGGAGAATCAAGCTTGTGGTGTGGGTTTTCTTCTTCTTCTTCGTCTTCTTCATCCTTTTTTTTTTTTTTTTGTAAACATCAAATTTAGTCCCTAATAGATAGTGACAAGCTGTATATAATAATTCCAAATTATATTTGCCTAAACTAACATATTCTTAAAAATAAGGAAACATTCAAAATAATTTTTTTTAATTATTATTATATATCAGCTCATCAACCTCTCATTATCGAACTTTTATTTATAACAACAACAATAATATTAAGAGTAAGAATTTTATTATTATCAGAATTAAATTTTATATTTTAAATAAAAAAATCAATTAATTCCAGTGATTAGATCTTATTTTATGGATAAATCTTTACAAAATGATCTTTGTGCTTATAAATAAAATATTAACTAAAAGTTTTTGTTATTATTTAAAGAGACATGGCACTCTAGTTAATTAGGTATAACACTCCACTAAATAGCTATTAAATATCTAGATTAACCATATTAAGCATTTTGTCAAAATATATGTTTTATTTAATTATTTAATTAGGTATAACACTCCAGTAAATAGCTATTAAATATCTAGAAAGTAATAAGATTGCATAGAATGCCAGTGTTTATAGTAATAGATCGGGATCCTAGATTCACATCTCGATTATGGCCAAGCATATAACGGGCTTTGGGGATAAGATTGAATTTAAGTACAGCATTTCACCCTCAAACTGATGGGCAGACAGAAAGAACAATTCAAACCTTGGAAGATTTGTTGAGGGTTTGCATATTAGAATTTGGAGGCAATTGGAAGGATCATCTACCATTAGTAGAGTTTACGTATAATAATAGCTACCAGGCAACTGTGAGGATAGCACCGTATGAAGCCTTGTATGGAAGAAAATGTCGAACGCCATTATGTTGGGAAGAGGTAGGGGATAAGAAGTTAAATGGACCTGAGATGGTTCAAATCACCACAAAAAAAAGTGAAAATCATAAAAGATAGAATGAAAGCGGCTCAAGATAGACAAAAAAGCTATGCAAATGTTTGAAGAAGACCTCTTAAGTTTAATGTGGGTGATCGAGTATACTTGAAGGTCACTCCCTAGCAACACATGTTAAGATTTGGAATGAAAGGAAAATTGACCCCAAGGTATATTGGTCCCTATGAAGTCCTTGAAAGGATTGGATCGATGGCTTACAGATTGACCTTGCCCTCACATCTGAATAAGATTCATGATGTATTCCATGTTTTGATGTTAAGAAATACTGAAGTAGATCCATCTCGAGTCCTGCCACAGGTTCCTATGGAGTTTGCAGAAGACCTGACTCTAGAAGTGAAACCAGTGAAGGTGCTGGATTGTAGTGAAAAAGAACTGAGGAATAAAAAAATTCCTATGATGAAGGTGTTATGGAGAAGTTCGCAAACCGAAGAAGTAACGTGGGAAAGAGAGTCCGAAATGAGAAGGAAGTATCCTGAGTTATTCATAAATACTAGTAAGAATCTAATTTCGAGTATGAAATTTATATAAGAAGGGGAGGATGTAAAATCCCGGAAAACATTATTGTTATTAATAAAAGTTAGGATTATAAAAAATAAGGAAAAGTGATAAATTGAATTATAAGAATGATGATATATTTGAGAATTTGAATTAAAATGTTTGTTCAAGTGTTAATATATATATAAATAAATAAATAAATACGAAAATGTGAATAAATTTTTTTTAGAAGTGAATTTCATGAAACTAAAAGTACCAATGAGTAACTTAGTAAAATTCAATATAACCCGGGCAAGATTTGGTATAAATAGGTATCAGGATTCAAGAAATTTTACTTAAAATCTTAAAAGTTACTGTTAAGGGATATAGAAGGCATAAAAAAAAAGGGTTAAATAAATAATGTGGGCTAAAGTGTGTGCAAGGAAGAAAAAAAAATTTAGGGACATAAGTGGTATTTTTTAAAAAAAGAGCTATATATATATATAAAAGTGCAGGTGTGTGCGGAAGAAAACATTAGGGACATGGATGGTATTTTTAAAAGAGTTAATTATATATATGTGTGTGTGTGGGTGCAAGTGTGTTGGAAGGAGAAAAAAAAAGAACAAAACTTACTTTTCAAAAAGAAAGAAGAAGCATTCGGCAGGAGAGGAAAAAAAACAATTCAAGCAAGAAAAACTTTTCAATACAAAAATGTTAAAGCTTTGGCTATTACTTGGTAAGGTGTCCCTGCACTTTTAAATAAGATTCTTGAAGAATAAATACTTTAAATTGATTGAACTTTGTGAAATGAGGGATTAGGGTTCATGATAAATTTTGAGAAAAATGACAATTGATTGTGAAATTGTGTTAAGATTGTTGAAGTGAGTAGAGAAAGTAGGAAATTATGGTAATTAAAGCAAAATTTTAGGTGCTCTTGAAGAAGGAATTTTTTGGAAAAATAATAATAAGAAAAATAAATTTTAAGAATTTGAATGAGATGATGAGATTGTGTAGGAAAGAGATGATATTAATGTTAAAGAGAGAATGGATCATGAATTTTTTTATGTTTTCCTTTAATTTAAATTTTGATAAAATAAATTAAATAAATACTTATATATATATATATATATATATATATATATATATATATTGTTTTGAATGATGAAATGTTGTGTGTTACAATGCGGAAATTGAAAGAATAGGAAGGAAATTTACAAAAGAAAGAAGGAAAATTTTCATGTTTCTCTCTAAATTTTATTTTGGCAAATGAAAGGATAATATGAAGGATTTTATTTATTGAGTGTTTCGATATGGAAAGTAAAATATTGATGTGATATACATGTCAATTCAAGAGAGGCTACCAGGCCGACACCACAGCAGAAAAACTACGGCTCGAGCTCAATCGTCAGGTAATTACACAATACCCGAATTTAACATTGAACAATATGTGTGTGTGTGTGTGTGTGTGTATTTGATTAATTGTGGTTGATATATTAGAAATTATTATGTTGTTTACTTGAGAAAACAAGATATGCGATATGATGAATTAATTCTTGAATGAATGGGATTAGTGCCCTGGTGAATGGGCTTGGTAAGAAATTGAGTCCCTGGTTAATGGGATTAGTGCCCTGGTGAATGGGTAAGTTGTTGAACTAATTCCTGATTTAATGGAATTAGTGCCTTGACAAATGGGCAAGATGAAGAGTTAATTTCCTGGTTAATGGGATTTGTACCCTGATAAATGCGTGAAATATTAAACTAGTTTATTTGACTGATGACAATATTGCTTGTGTAATGGACTAGTAGAAAATTAGTCATCTATTAGTGAATGTAATGTCATGTTAATTGGGTGATAGGAATAATTATATTTTGTTGATGTTAAAAAAAAATTCATAGATTATTTTGAAATTTAATTGATATATAATGCTAGATGAGCAAGTTAATTTAATGATATTTTGACTAAATTTACAAAAAGAAAGGAAGAAAGAAAGAAAGTAGAAAGAATTTTATGAATGTCTTTTTTTTTTTGTCTAATTGAATTATTGTATTTAATCTATTTTCAGGTACATTCCCCTACTGGACTGAACAATAAATTAGTTCCTTATATTTTATTGGATATTATGTAGTAATGAATGACTTTATCATTTTGTTATGTGATATAATGCGTCTATAATTTATCGAAAGCTCTTTTGTGTAGTACAATCTAAATTATGAATTTCTTCTTTAATTATGAACTTATTTCGATTATAATTTCTTTAATGGTTCTTATGTATAAATCTTTGAATTATGTAATGTACTTCAATTACTATTTTTAAAATAATTCTTTAGATGACATGCATGTAAATGTGGGATATTGAATTGTTTAGCCATGTGTGAATTTAATTATTGAGAAGTTGTAATATAATGAGAGGAAGATGTCCTGGATGATAGGACAAGTAAGAGATTTGTTAATTGGGGATTGTGGAAGAAGAGTCAATAACTTGATACCTAAAAATATAGAGAAAAATTTGCCGAAATTTTGATTGATTATAGAAAAAAATCATGTATCTTAATTAAATTATCATGTCCTTACTATTTATTTTGAATACAAATATTGGAGATGTTACATAGAAAGTTGTCCCCCTTACTCACATAAAATGAATTTTTCAAAGTGATTTTGACACCATCCAAATCAACTATATATATTCTTAAAAAAAAAAAAAAAAAAAAACTAGTGCGTATTCTCACATAGATAAAATAAATAAATAACAAAAAAAAATGAAAAATAAATAATAGCTAAATAAAATAAGAAACATGCTACATTGTTTTTTGTTTTATTTTTCAATATATTATCACGTCACAGGTGTTTGTCTATGGTGGCTGGCTGGCTTTTGACGAGGATGAGGGGCTAGTAATCTCGGTGGCGTTTGTCTGGATCGGTTTTTAGGGCAGTTCAAGTGCTTGGAGGTGGTGGTTTGGTGGTCAAGGAGGATACGTTGGCTTGGTTTAACAAAAAAAAAAGAAGAAGAGAGGAGAGGGCTGTGTCGGTTAGAAGATGGGAGCTATGGGCGTGTGTTTGGGAGAGAAAGTGGCAGTGGCGGCTGTGGTGGTGTGGAGGAGATGAGGGAGATAGTGATGTGGATTTGCTGTCTCTTTCAGCAAGGGGGAGGTGAAGGTGGGAGTTAGTTTTCTGGGTGGTGGCAGCTGTGATTTGATGAGGAAGAAACGATGGTGGCCAAGATCAGAATTGAATTTATTTGCAATCATCTGAATTCACTTAAATTGAATTTAGAGGTCTTTCATCTTCTCTTTATTTTACTCTCTTCTTCTTCACTCTTATTTTTATTCATGATCCAAGCTAAAATCAAGCATAATTTTCTCTTCTCTTTTTATTTTTCTTCTTATTTTTTTTTATTTTTCAGGTTTTTTTAACAATCTCTTTTCATTTATTTATTTTTTGTTTTTCTTTTAATTCTTAGCATGCCATAGTAAGAATTTTTCATTTTTTTTTCATTTTTTGTGTGTTTTTTTATTTGTTCATTATTTTTAATTTTTTAGTCATTATTTTTGTTCAATTTTGTGTTGAATTTTATTTGTTATTTAAATAATTTTTTTATTATTTTGAAGAATTTTAGTTATTTTTTTTCCAATTTTGTTGCTTAATTTCAATTAAATGTTTAGTATTAATTTTAATTTTTTTTAATTTAGATTAATTTTTTTAAAATTTATGATTAAATATATCACCACTTAGAAGATGGGAATTTTGTGTGAAATTGGTTAATTTTTTTTGAATAACCTCACATATAGAAGAGGTGCTGTCAAATTAAAAAAAAAAACTAGAAATCATTTAATTTTTTTATCCTATTAATATGTGTAGATGTTACGGGGAAATTTTGTTACAAGTTATTAGGACATGATCGCTGCTAGTTTTTCTAGCAGCAATGCTAATAACCACGAGTCAATAAATACCAATCAAGAATAAAAACATTTTTAAAACATGATTGCTTCTAGTTCTTGTTTTTTTGTTTTTTTCATGTATAAATTAAAGTATTGGACAATTGTGAATTAAAATCAAATTAAGCTTATTAAGCTTAATTTTTTTAGCTTAATATGTCTTAAGTAGATTTGATTATCCAAACTCAAACCTTTAAAGTGATGATTTTTTTTAGATTTTATGACTTTAAACATTGTTTAATCTCCTTAGAATGCTCATTTTTCTATATCTCTAAAGAGATGTTCATCACATTTATCTATCCTTGCATTTGTTCGATCTATCATAACAAAAGTTTCATCGACACCAATCTCTAAATTTTTTGGTATCATTGTGACTACAAAGGCTAATAAAACAATGTTAGAAAAACATTACCACCAGGTAAATAATATTTTTTATTGTACTTGTCATAAAATTTATTTAATATTATGGTATTAATTACTTTTTAAAATATTTTTCACTTAAAAATATATTAAAATAATATTTTTTTATTTTTTAAAATTTATTTTTAACATTTGTATATTAAAACCATTTGAAAACATTTTAAAAATATTAATTTAAAATAAAAAAATATATTTTTAATTATTTCAAAAATATTTTTAAAACATACGATCAAATAAGTTATTAGTGGAAAAAATAATTTTTTTTTAGATTAACGTAGGTGTCTGGATCAGCTTGCGTGTATTTTAATTAATTTTATAAACTTTAAAGTTAATAATTATATAAACCTCAAATATTTTTAAAATTTATTAAATTTAAATTTAAATTAATAATTTTTAATAAATAAACTATGCTGCTAGTTGTGCTTAAATAATTTTTAATAACACAGGTGAATGACAATATATATGAACAATGCCAAGAAGGTCTTAATAAATTTGTTGTTGAAGCGGCGCGGCACCCGTAGTCTCCCTCTTCGATTCGAGTCTTTTTATTGTAACAAAATAAACAGGCAACAAAAACAATTCAGAGAATAAATATTATAATTACAATTACAAAGCTTGCTTTAACACAAGTTTAAACTTGTTTATTTTCCGCTCTCACTGCGGCTTGTATCAAAATATTTTAAAATATAAAAAAAAATATCTACAACAATAATTTTTTTAATATTATTATTAAATTTGATATAATATTTCAATTTAAAAAATAATTACTTAGCTTTTTATCCAATACAGATTTTAAATTAAAATACATAAAATTATTTTAATACAAATTTATTGATTTGACATACTAAAAAAAAAAAAATTGATTAACCTGACTATTAAATATGTGATTTGGATGATTTTATTGGATCAAATTAATTTTTTATTTTAATATATAATAAAATAATTTATTATTAAATAATAAATAATAAAATTAAATAAAATTTTATGTTAAAGGATCAGATAAAAAAAATTAAAAATTAAAAAGTAAAAATTAAAAATAATAAAATTAAATAAAACTTTATGTTGTGGAACTAGGAGTTGATTCATCTCCTTTTCTCAAGCATATAGCCTTCGTTATGTTTGAAATTCTCTATTACATAAATCTTTCAGGTGGAAAACACTTCAGCTCCTAGAAGTTCAAGATTTAGTCGCTGCACATTCATGGAGTTTTCCGCAGCAGCACAAGGTTGATTTCATCGCTACCACTTTTTGCCGGGCAACTTTTATTTTTCTGAATGCTATTTTGTTAGCTTTTTCCACATTCCATTTTGCTTTTCCCGTCCGCAAGTTTGGATTGGCTCTGTAACTTTCTGTCGATACGTGCTGGGTGATCGCCAAGTTTCATTGGATACGCTGATGCTATTTTTATGGCTGTTCTGTGACATGAAAAACTCAGCTGGTTTGGGTATTTTTTTCTCAGTATTTTCCCAGTGATCACTACTGCAATCTCTTACTAGCATATGAGTTTTTCCAATGCCTACAGCCCTACTCTCCATCTTGAAATGGATACTTGTCTGAGCGAGACATTGATCCCGGTTCTTCAGACTTTCTATTTTCTGTGTTTTGTTTGTTTGTGACCTTCTTTGATGCGCATAGCCCATCGGTTTCCTGCAATTTTCATACACTGCAAAGTTGTTTGTTTTGTCTTTCAATGCGCGCAAACATTGCAAAACTTATTCATCGCCATCGTCGCAGTCTTAGGTGTGTCCTTTTTTTTTTTTTTTTTTTTTTTAATTTTTATTCTTGTCTACTCTCGGTTTGGCTGTTGATGCTGTGTTGATCTGTTCAATCTTGGCCTACATTTTTTACTGTGCTAATTCATTAATGATCATTGAGTATGTCAAATTTTGGTTATTTTATTTTTACAATCTTTCAAAAAACACATTGAAGTAACATAGCTGACAAGGAAGGCGCTGCTCACTAATTACAACGCGTATTCTTTCTTTACTCATTTTGTTCAGCGTCTTTATCTTCTTTTATCACAGTATTTGCGATGTGAGGCCTATCTGGTTTTGATTTTTTCCCTTGCGTTTGATTGTTGCAGTGTCCAGGCATGGTTCTGTTTTCGCCACACCTTAATTTCTGTATTTTTTGTCTTGCTGTGTCCATTTGCTTTTCAAAAACATGTCGTGGTCCCTCATGTTAATCTGGCAAATCTTACTGTGTTTATTGGTTCCTTCATCTTTTTAATACATCTTCTCCTGCAACCTTACCTCCTGTTTAGTCCATACATTGCATATGAAAATAGCCTTGGCTAACGCGGCTGTTTCGCTTCCCTTTCTTCCTCCATCTGATCATATCAAATATGACATAAATTGTTGGGTATACGATCAAAGTTCCACATTGGCTAGAAATAGAGAGGATCAAGGGTATATAAGGATGGACAAATATCTCCATTGGTATGAGACCTTTTGGGGTATAGCCCAAGAGCAAATCCATGAGGACTTAGGTCCAAAGTGGACAATATCATACCAATGTGGAGATAGGTGGTGTCCATAGTCCCTACAAGTGGTATCAGAGCCTTGCCCCGGAGTTAGCCATGATGGATGAATCCTCGGAATGCCGAACAAAAGGTGGTGGGCCCCCAAGCAAATCATGATGTACTCCGTGGATCAGCTCTAATTGATAGGCGGTGTGCTCCAGATGCTTCACGGACGTGTCCTGGCTCCAACACAGTGAAGAGGAGTTGACCTAGAAAGAGCAAACTCTCAAGTCAGGTAGTGCTCTCCGGATGCTTCATGAACGTGTCCTGGTCCCAACACGGTGAAGTGGAGAATGAAGAATCATGGTTGATAGAGAGTGGATGGATGAATGATCATTTGAGGGGAGGTTCGGTGGTCGTTTGTTCGAGGGGAGGATTGTTGGGTATACGACCAAAGTCCCACATTGGCTAGAAATGAGGAGGATCAAGGGTATATAAGGATGGACAAATATCTCCATTGGTATGAGGTCTTTTGGGGTATAGCCCAAGAGCAAATCCATGAGGGCTTAGGCCCAAAGTGGACAATATCATACCAATGTGGAGATAGGTGGTGTCCATAGTCCCTACAAGTGGTATCAGAGCCTTGCCCCGGAGTTAGCCATGATGGATGAATCCTCGGAATGCCGAACAAAAGGTGGTGGGCCCCCAAGCAAATCATGATGTACTCCGTGGATCAGCTCTAATTGATAGGCGGTGTGCTCCAGATGCTTCACGGACGTGTCCTGGCTCCAACACAGTGAAGAGGAGTTGACCTAGAAAGAGCAAACTCTCAAGTCAGGTAGTGCTCTCCGGATGCTTCATGAACGTGTCCTGGTCCCAACACGGTGAAGTGGAGAATGAAGAATCATGGTTGATAGAGAGTGGATGGATGAATGATCATTTGAGGGGAGGTTCGATGGTCGTTTGTTCGAGGGGAGGATTGTTGGGTATACGACCAAAGTCCCACATTGGCTAGAAATGAGGAGGATCAAGGGTATATAAGGATGGACAAATATCTCCATTGGTATGAGGTCTTTTGGGGTATAGCCCAAGAGCAAATCCATGAGGGCTTAGACCCAAAGTGGACAATATCATATCAATGTGGAGATAGGTGGTGTCCATAGTCCCTACATAAACTACCCTGAAACTTTTGATTTTGTTGGGTCTTTGATCCTCCCATTTTGAAGCTCTTTCATGATTGTCCCCAGCAATTTTCAGCTACCATTTGAAAGTTCCTTCATCCTATCTAATAATGATGGTTTTTCAGGCTTTTACCACACTTCTAATTGGGATCTTTTCTATTCCAACTGTTTATGATCTCTCATGCATTTCATTTTTTTATGCAAAAGCCTGTTTACAATTACACTTCTTGCACTTTTGCGCAGCTTCACATACTTTTTTTTTTTTCTTATACAGGACGAATTACTAGCAGGCTTTAGCAGCTGACCACCCATTTTGTCAAGGATTTTGGCACAGCTTCATGCTTGTACCACCTCAGATTCCAGCTCATCATCCCACTCGCATACTGCTTTGTTTTTGTTCTGTACATGCTTTTTTGTACCTTTTTCAGTGCCTCTTGCTGAACCAAATGAGGCATTGCCTGTGTGCTGCTGGAAAAACTCCCCATCTGTCCTTGTTTTTTGCCCTTTTATTTTGATGGTGCAGGGCTGAGTGTTTTTGTTCCGTCTGGTTTTTCAAGTTTTTGAACTGAATTGAAAACTAGTTTCAACCAATTAATTTTAATTTAATTTAGTTTGTTTTCTTTTCAAACCGGTTCAAACTGAAATTATTGTAATTGAATTTTTTCTAGGCTTTTTATTCATCATATTTTTCAGGGTTTCTATTTTTGAACTTATTTTTATTTTCTATAAAATTAACTTTAATTTTCTTTTTGTTAGATCTTTACTTAGAAATTAAACCCTGTAAAAAATTACAAAAAAAAAAAGAAAGAAAGAGTAATTTGACTAAAAAAACAAAAAGAAGATAAAAAGTTATTAAAATATAAAACCATCAAATTATTATTATTTAAACCAGAGAAAACTAATTGCAAAAAATCTATATAGATACTATTTTTATCTTCTTTACATGGTAGAAGTCTCTTCTCTTTCTATTTTAGCTAATTAAGTTCTCTCTCAACATTTTTCTTTCTGCTAGGCTTGAATACAGTTCCTCGTCTGGGTCTTTTCTTTTCAAAACAATCTAATGGATCATAAAATTTAATGGGTGTGCAGTATGGAGGAGAAAAAGATAAATTTAAGAGATGAGAGAGAAAAAAAAAAACAAGAAGAGATGCTGATTTAAGTTTAGGATTAGAAGAAATTATCCTATTTTAGCCCTATTAAACTAGGTTGGATTGGTTCGCTTCAATCGATTTTTAAATTTTAGAAATCAAAACTGAATTAAACATGAAATGTTTTGTAATTTTTTAATTGGCTAATTTAATTTTTTATATTTTTATATATATATTTTTTAATTTTCTCTCATTAGATTTATTTTACTGTACCTTAGTTTGCTGGACTTGCTTTCTTTTAACTCATTTCATTTTTTCAATCAACGGTCGCTATCTTTTGGCTCCTGCACTACATTCTGTTTGTATAGACATAATTAGCTGTTACGAGATTATGTCTACAAAAATAGCGCAGACCGTAACTTGGTATGGACAGGTAAACTACAGTGACTAAAAATATAAATTAGACTCCCAGGTTGCAGGAGAAGTTTTGTCTGGCTTTCTGCCATCAATGGCCATGAAAGCTCCAAAATCTGGAAGAATTTCTTAAATCCTGCAAATAAGAAAGGAGAAGAAAAGTCTCGAGTTCTTGCTCTTCAATAACCTTTGATCACAATCAAAACATAATTTTTATTATGCATTTTGAATACAGCAACTTTTACTCTTTTCAAAACAATACAAGTAACCCGAAAACCCCAAGCACAAATTATTATGGGTAAAAACATGAAAGCCACACCGAATACACGCCTATATTATCTCACACAAATAATAATAGAAAAAAAACTAGAAATTTTCAGATTTAGGCATCAGGATTTGCCAAGAAGTAAGCTTCAACGACCTTGAACAAGGCCTCTGTCTTTTTGCCATATACGTCCTTGATTTTATCTTTGTTGATCTCACCATCACCTTTGATGTGATATGTGCTGGTTCTCTTGCAGATGGATCCTCCTTCAGGAGTAGGCACAAACTTGTTCTCGTAAATAACTTTCTCAACTTCGGCGAACTTCCAAACGTCAGCTTCAATCACGCTGAAGCTATAGGTGAAGTTCTCTTCGTCGATTGCTTCAATCTTTTGCTTCACATAATTGAGCCCTTTTCCTGCAAATGAAAACTTAGATTGTTACTTGTTTGATCAAAATATGCATGTTCTGTGATCAACAAACTTAGATTCTTACTTGAAGCTATAGGTGAAGTTCAATCTTTTAAAAAAAAAAACAATAAAAGCTAGATTGTATTAAACTAATTTCAAGTGTAAGAACTAGGTAGAGATTAACACACACACTTGCAACACACACACTTGCCTTCAACAAAAGTTATCTTCCTGACAGTTCCTGGTCCTCCATTTCCTTCAATTATCTCAGAGCTCTTGATATATTCTGGTAGAATTTTAGGCATAAGAGCGTCGGTGTCAAGGCAATATGCCTTGAAAAGCTTGGCTGGAGACACAGCAACGAGGAATTCATTTTCCAATGTGATGACACCCATTATAATATATAGATAAAATGATCAGAGAAGATCGACAAGGAGTAGAATATTTAGAGTTGAAGGATGGTTTTGTGGTACATGTATGAGATAAGTAGAGGTGGTATTTATAGGAAGGAAGTGAAGGTTATCTCATGTGAATTTTAGTAAATGGTCAAATACGTTAACGAAATTCCTTCATGAATTTGGCTCTCGGTGTCTTTTTGAAAGAAGAAAAAATCAACGTATTTTTTTTTAATGGTATTTGCTCTCCAAGTCAAGGAAAGTGACTCTAAAATTTGAAGATAATTCTCATTTGATTCTAGATGATATATTTATAAGCCGCCCCCGTCAATTTTTCACGAGAGGATTAGGGCTTGGGTTTGAATTGACTATTTTCCCTTCACTACGGTTTAGATCCTCTAACTGAAACCATCTCTCATGGAGGAAAGTATTGCTTTCAGACAATTAACGAATATCCCATAGCACAAGTTCATAGAATCAAAAGTCAGAAGCAGGGATTTTGATTGGTAGGCATTTAAAATACATGGAGAGATTGTTGAGCTTTTTAGATTATCCACTATATCAAAACGTGTTATGAGCCTGGATGCCATGAAAACATAGGGTGTAAACTTGAGTTCCAATATGAATCTAGCAATGTTACGGGAAAGTCCAAAATTAGAAGATTAATTCTTTTTGTGTGTTCCCAAACTCCAGTGCCCGAACCATCCCAGAAATAGTAAGAGACGAGGTTCTCATCAGCTAGGCAAATAAAGCTTAGAGCATCAAACCAAAGCATTGACCCACATGCTAGTTTGCCTTCTTTCAGGGGGGGGGGAGAAAATGGATATTTGTTGTCCCACTTGTAGCCATCAAATATTTTATACAACAAAAAGAAATCAAAACGACCTCAAGAACATCAACTGTTTATTTTGCATCAATGCCCTCCTTTTCCTTTGCTCCTTCTGTACGTTTCTTTTACATCAATGAACTCTTGTTTCTGTGCATTACTGGATTTCATGTTAGAAAACGGGCATTGAACTGCCTTATCCACGCGGCAGAAACAGAAACAGAGAAGTTTATAAATTTCCTTGTGTTTAATGCAATGAAGGAAGAATGAAAACGAAATTGGCTTCACCAATCGACAAGTTCCTTGTGCACGTGCTTTCTTTAGTTTTTAGCCAAAACTATCTGGAGTACTGAGAATGAAAGACCTTACAGCTAAGTCATGTTTGTTCTAAGGAACTGCATTTTTCATTTTGACTTAAATGAAAAATGCCAACTTTGGAACTTGAAACTTTAATGATGACAAGTCCTCGTATTGTTATACTTTTGTTAATCAAAATTCCGAAATTGAATACGTGTCAAGAGACCTAGTTGTTGAAAATTGTAGATCACTTTTGCTGGAAAACTCCACTAGTATTTTCGTGAGCTGTGACAATCTGCTAAACAAGCTACTGATAGTCAGGAATTCTCTTATTTGTTTCCTTTCCCAAACCTTCAGATAAATAACCTGCTAACCTTTGATCATGAATGTTTCCAGGTAAAACTCAGGAAACGATATTCATAGTGTGTGAGAGCTTTCTTTCCTCTTGTAATCGCAGGAAACGATATTCACATATTTGATGCAGCAAGGCAAAAATTGCTCCTTTTGTCTTTGTTTCAACAATAGTTGAATACCATCAAAAACCTACAATCCATACGGTGTCATACAGGGCCCAGCATCACAAGGTGTGATTTGATAAGCTCACCATATCTGCTCAAGTTGGTCCTGATTCCCTTAAGCATGCATGTGGCAGAACATTTTGGTTGGTTTCAACAATATTTCTTGATTATTTATCGTTTCCCTATGCTCTTGGCAATGCTTATGCTCTTGGCACAGGGAGATGCAAATCTGCAAAAAGGGATCCCTATAGTGCCGTGACCAAAAGCCTCCACAAACACTAGGAGCTGCTGCAATTCTATTTCTTTCCTGATAGTATTTTCTTAGTTTATTATTTTCCTAGTTAGAGTTAGAATACAACGTGAAGAGTACATATAATTCTAACTTTGACAAGGGTAAGAAACGAGCTGGCTGTTAATGTAATCCCTGGACTCACATGAAAATAGCCACACTTGGCATGTCTAGATTTGTGTACTCTCGCTGAATTGTTATCTCCTTGTTGAGTCCTTAAATGTGCTTTCGTTAGTAATTTGGTTTCAGAACTCTAGTGTATACCATTTCTAGCAAGTTTCACGCCTCACATCATATTGAACCTGTTCCTGCTGCTGAAGATGAGGTAGATCGTGTTTAGAACTATTGAAGCTGAAGCAACAGCTGTTCCAGACTTGCTCTGCCCCTTAAAAAATTTGAACCGGTAGATCAATCAGATAGTTATCACTGTATTTTAAACCCCGTTAGCATCTTTATTCAGGAATCCAGCATGCAGCATTGAAATTGGAATGAAACACATGCATATATATATATATATATATATATATATATATATATATATATATCCTTTTTGTGATAAAACACCTGCATATTTAAATCTGAAGAAATGATTTATTGTCAAAATCAATAGCGAATGATCTCTGCTAGTCATGAAGAATCTGGATGCAATCTGGGAACCATAGCTGATGAAAGCTCAATGTGAGAAACACGGACAGCTCCAATCAACTGCTCTGGCAATTCTTCTTTAGTATTTGCCTGTAAAAAAGGGGAAAATTAAAAGGAGAATGGTAAAATTTTAACAGATCCACGGTAAATGATTTAGTATTGCCTCTCCATGCATCGCTATATATACATAAATCTCAAAGCATAAGAGCAGCTTGCATCGTTACCATACCAGCAATTACCAAAATGCAGCCAGACCAAAATGCAGCCAGAGCAATATTCCCTGGCTCTCACACTAATAGCAACTACTTTTAGCCCCGCTTGAAATGAGCGATGAAGCATTACAATGAATGTAGAACACGAAAGGATGCACATGCTATGGCAACATTACCAAGGGAGCTTGAAAGAGACATCCAAAGTGCTTTTTTTCATTTCATTTTTTCGTTAACATATTCTTCAAGGGCAGTGAATATGCATCATAACTGAGATAAGTTGTTTCCTGTTTCAGTTTTACCTTACTATTTTTCCCCCAATCAATCATCGATCAAATCTCTCTTGAAGTAAAAACTTCTAAACCAAATTTCCTAGATAAACTTGGTTTTCATATTTTCAAAGTGTTGATGAAACTTGCTTTAGACTAATGAACAATCAAGTTAATTTTTTTTATTACAACATAGCATACTAATCCTAAAAAGTGATCATAAAGGCTTAGTCCTCTTAAACCTTGTCGCTTGCTCATGAGTATGAATGCATTGTCCGTAATTTTAGATCTTGTTTGACAATGTGGTTGCGGTTGCTTTTCAAATAACTTTTCTTGCCAAAATGCATGCCAACGATTTTATTTTTTTAAAAAAAAAAATTATTTTTGACAACAGCATATCAAAATAATTTGAAAATATTAAAAACATATTAATTTAAAATTAATAAAAAAAATTCAAATTTTTTTAAAAAAACTTTCGAAACGTAGAAATAAACAGGCTTGGTAGCCTTCCTGGTCATATAAATAACTGAGATGATTCTATGAAATAGAGCCTCCCACAAGACACCTGTACTAGGAAAGCCATGTCAACCACCAATGTTGGAATTGTGCCCATTACAAGCCACAGAACTCCAGAAGCAACAGCGGAAGAACCAATATCAACATCGACCTACAGATGCATAAAACTAGTTGAGACCATGCTAATGTGTTGTTCAAGCAATTCCACAGTTACAGATTTGTGTGGTACTTACTTCCAGGTACTTGGGACCACGGATGTAGTTGCACTCAACTGCTTTTCCCAATAAACATGGAGTGCTTCCTACACTTTGGCGCATAATCCATGAACCCTGCATGGTTCAATATAGAAAGCAACTTAGTCATGCTGAACTCATTGCACATATCCGTGTACCCTGCAGGATTCAAAAACACTACCTGGAGAACTGATGGAAGAAGCTTAAACCTACTGTTTCGGAATTCATCATCACCATCAACAAATCGTTGCAAGAGAGATCCAGGTACTAATTCCTTCGTCACAAAGTAAAATACCATGCTGTAGTGTGTTGAACCAGGTACCTGTGATAAATGAGATAAAACACAGTTGCTCATTGTTGAAATGGAGCAACTGAAATTCACACCACCTGGTAGAATAAACTTACTTGCAGATTAAAAACCACAGAGAAAAGCCCTTTCTCAGAAGCAACCTACACCGGCATTTAAAGAAGTGCACAGGTAAGTTAGCGCCATCATACAATTGACAACCATGGACTTCTTAAAATTTTTTCAATCAACATGGACAAGGTTGACCAAGCTATTTCAACTCTTAGGATTAATCAGATACAAATATGGTCAAAAGCAGCTCTGCCCACCAACACCAACTGGATAAAGTATTGAGATTATTTATATTTAATAAGGTCCATTGGCAGACCAAAACAGATTATTTCGGAAAAGTGTGTTTTGAAGTTGTGAAACGAACAGCACCAAAAGAGAAGAGGGGGGGAGCCTGGAAGGTCTTTACTTGTGCTGCAGAACCTCGATGCCTGGCAACATGGTCCATTCTTTTCGTGTCCTTGAACCAATCCACAGCAACAAGATCCATCAAATGTTTTCCTGCAGGGACCTTCGTATGCACATTGCATAGAGTGCAATAAGTGTAAGACAAACCAGGTCATAAGATGATGACTTTCTAACTCCAGATGTATGTACTAAAAAAATGAAAAAAAGGGTAGGGAACCTTTGATCTGTCATGAAAAAAATGCTTGCTGCGAACTCTGAAGTTGTCTCCAGCAGATATTTGCCAGCAGTCATGGGCATTGTCATGATCATCACGACATAAGTTACCAGAAAAACAGGATAAATCAATTTGATCCACTGGATGTTCCTCCAAGACTGTTTAAACGATTGTTAAATTCCCAAACAGTTCCATAAAATATTAAACTTATTAAAATGAGCAAAACAAAGAAATGTTGAAGCTATTATCCACCTGTTCTCTCTGAATTGTTCTTATGCTGAGTTGGGTTATTCTGAAAATTAAGAAACAAGAGCAGTGTTTACATTTTTTATGTAGAAATCATACAAGGGCAAGATGTCAGCCATACCTCTTCTTCTTCCTCATTTATTTGAAATTCTTCATCCTCATCGGAGTATTCATCCATCAGTGCAGAACTTACAGTTTTTTGGGGTGAAACATAACCTGAGGTCATATTGACCATGATTGGGATTCTTGTATGGGCATCTCTTTCATCTCTTTGGGCACACCATTCACGTAGTCCTGTCAGAAAAGGCAACATAACCATTACTAAACCAGAAAAAATGGAGCATTGAGATTGAAGGAGTGCTTACTCAATGACCTAACAGGAATTAGAAACATCAAGTTACTGTTGAGTTGTGGCTTAAATTGGTGAGATGGTTTAGGTTAGATTGGTAATTGCATGGAGTTGTGTCCTAAACAAGAATGAAATGTGTTGATATATTTTGTTTACGAAAAGAAACTTTT
This sequence comes from Populus tomentosa, assembly GCA_018804465.1. Taxonomy (NCBI): domain Eukaryota; kingdom Viridiplantae; phylum Streptophyta; class Magnoliopsida; order Malpighiales; family Salicaceae; genus Populus; species Populus tomentosa. The sequence continues at coordinate 15,864,060 of CM031983.1, read as the reverse complement.
CTTGTTGGAGCTGGACTTGAAGTATGTTTCCTAATGAAAATTAGACTTATTGCAAGTATAAATATCATGTGTCGTGGCTAATTTTTGTGTGTCTCTAATATTGATGGTGTGAGGCGGCAACCACAAATCTTAGATGGTAGAATTCTATGGTAGAATTCTTTGGTGTGTGCCATGGTGAATTTTGTGAGGGTTGCCTTTGCGAGGCCTGGTAGTTGTGAAGATTCTAGATGTAACCAGGTTTTCGATAATAAGGTATTTGTGTAGTGTTTGATTAGTGGATGTAATCTCCAATTTTTTATAGTGAAGTTTTGTGGACTACACTTTGCCAAATCAATTGTTATATTTCATGTCCCTTTTAACAGTTACATGTTTCATTACTTCTTAGCCTTTGGCATCAACTCTATTTGATCAATAATGAAATTTAAAAAAAAAAAAAACACAAAGAAATGGTAAATTCCATAAGATGTGATATTGATGAGAATGGAAATAATTAAAGGAAACAAAGAAAAGGAAAATTAGCACCTACAACCCAACCCCAAACCCAGACTTCCAGATGAGAGGAAGTAGTGCAAAGCATATAAGAATGACAATTTATGATGTTGAGAAATTTTAGCATGCAATACTATTGTTTTTCCTTGCTATGGTCAATAAGAGAAGCAAGGAAAGAGGTGCTTCTTCCACACTTAGCTTTTAGCTGCTTTTCTATGATAAATTGTTCGATCTTTTTTCCACAACACTTCTATTCTAGAAAATGTTGGATCAAAGCAGCTTAACTTTTAAGCACAACAAGGCCAAATAAACCTATCAATTTCTGACAAGAGTGGCAGATTTCAGTGAGTTAATCACAGAAGGAACTCACCAGCGATATTATTTAACATCTCAAGAAGACAATGCTGCTGAAACGATGGAATGTAACCCACACCCCATCCCTTTAGATCAATCTGCATAAGATGCTGCACCTGTGTTCTAGGTCTCCCATTACGAGGTTTCAAAGGGGAAATATTGAAACCTCCACCTGTAACTCAGAACGTAGCTAAAAACTATCAGAAACTCCGATGATAGATTCCTAAACACAAACCAAAGGGACGGGAATTTGAGACTTACTCTCAACATGAGCACGCACATAACCTGGTTGTGGACCACAGTTTCCATTCTCTCTAGAACGAAATAACACAACTGCACAATAACAAGAAGGTTAAGCTTGTGACAAGTTAGAAGATCAAAATTAATTTGGACAAGCAAAAACATTTACCATAGCTTCCATCATCATTTCGCCGCCAATACCTTACATAGCAAAGGTCACGGGGCCACACAAACCTGCAACCCATTTACATGCAAGTGACAGAAGAAGATAATATGTGATTTCTGAAGGAACAAAAGGAACTTCACTCTTGAAATATGGATACACATTAATAATCTTAAAAATACTGTTCGATGTAGGTTATGTAAAACACATCCTGATAATTCTTTCTCAAGGAAAAATGGCTAAACCCTGGCGTATTTATGCCCCTACTTGGAGAGCAACTTAGATTTTCATAACACAATTAATTATTGCGCATACATGGCTTGGAAAAGAAGAAGGGAAAATATTAGGGTATATAGCTTAATATGGATTTGCTATGGCTTTATTTTGGAAATTTCATACTAGAAAACACGACCAACAACACTACATATGAAATGCATTCATTATTTTGAAATAGGCAAGGAAGCGATTTATATGGGGGTGTAGGGGATGATAGTACTTTGGAAACCAGCCCAGCTGAAGACGATGATAGAGTATTGCTGTGTGTCCATCTACCTCTTCAACTAAACTACCATACTGGAAAGTGGAATCCCACCTGCACAAGGTAAGAAAAATAGCATTCATGAACTGTCGAAGTACACGAAGATCATTGCGTAAAATCTTATATACCAAACAGCAATTCTCTTCAAGTATTTGCAGGAGTTCTTCGTGAATAAGTCAAGTTAATAAGACATTAATAATTAAAGATACAAGTAAATTGCGTATAGGTAGAATTTAACACCATATTATGCACACAGCAATGCATCAATCTACAGGGGGAAACACACATATAACAGGGTCTCTAAAACCATCATATTAAGTTCTGGGGTGAAAAAGGAAAAAAAACCTACTCAAATCGTGTTGCATCCATGCTCATTACAAGTTCAAATATTTCTTCACATGTAGCCTTAACAATACCTACAGCCTTCATTGCTTGACTGCAGCTCCTCAGCTGCATCAAGGAAACAATAAATGGTGGCAAGACCAATTACAGCCTCATACATAGCAAACCAAAGTCTAACACAGAAAGCAAATGAACAAATGATTCCATACAAGGTAATCAGTTTCAGTAAGCTCTTCAAAAATGCGGAGTCCTGTCATATGTACAGCAAATAAAACTTGAGTATAAATTCATCTATACCACTGTAACATAGCCAGCAATCAAATTCCCAGTTCAAGTCTTTAACGTGCTTCTATATATGAACTTTTAAACGATGAAAGAAAGCTATGAGAAATAGGTCACCATTGTGGCATTTTAGAAGACGCCAATGATTTATAGAGAATGCTCGGTTGTTAGCGGTCTGGTTTGGCAATTCTGAGTCACATTCTGGTGTCCGGTCCTCTACTGAATCAGAAGACACTGCCAGTTAGGAACCAAATGAGAATTGGAAACAGATTGAATAAGTTGAATTCCATGAAAGGAGTCATGAAAACCATTTCCAATTGTTTTTCTCCGGATCAAATTTGTATGAGTGTCATCTTCTTCCTCTTGTTCATCAAACCTGCAGACAATTCAGAAATCAGGAGAGTGCACACGCATATTGCCTCCAGACTTTCATGGCAGTTGGAGCAGCTGATAAAACTAGCTCCAATAGCAGTTCAAATTGTTGATGAATCTAACATCAATTGCTGGAATATTGTAGTGGTAGAAAATGTCTGACCTAAAATGTAATGAAATTCTTTTAATTAAGACAGATGAAAGTGAACTGCTGCACAATTTATTCCCTTGAAATACAGAATATGTTTGCCAGTATCAGCATAGTTTTACCAAAGCAGGCAGAAAATAATGCTATGAAGGCATCTACTTTCTTACAGCTAAACTAGCAGAGAAATATAACAGGCACTCACTGGATTCCATTTTCTGATGAACTAGCAGTCACCCCAGTATCCATGCCAGATCCATACTTGTATGAGGCATATTTGTCACTAACAGTGTTATGCTGCAACTAAATCATGCAACAAGTCTTATAAGCATCATCATTCCAGTCAGTGTATAGAAACTGAAAATGTTCAATAAAGAGTCAACGGAACATCTTATGGTTAACCAAGGATATTTCATCCAGGATTTCATAACACCTATATTTACCAGTGAATAAAACCAAAACTCAAAAGGAGAAAAAGCGTATCGAATTATAAGGACTGGGAGATAACAAAGTTTACACATTCTGAAGTATAGAGACCTGATCAATTACAGATTCAATTTTTTCCTTCCAGATCAGTGCTTCCTGGATGTTAAATGCCGCCAACTGAAATAAGAAAATAGCACATGAGGATCAACATTTTCTACAAATAATTCAGATGCCACAACAAATTCAGCAAGCTAAGGAAGTGCAAAAGGTTAAGAATGTTGTATTCAGACAAAGATCTTGTTTTTGCTTATTTCCAAGGCAGATACTAAAGATATTATCTTCATTAAGAATTTCAGGAACTGAGAGCAAAGACCACTCACTGTTATTGCATTATTCCTTTCTTTCTTGTTGTAAACAGATAGGACGAAAATCATCTGCAGAAATGAAAACAATATTCAGGTTATCTTGAAGATTCAATAATACATTGAAACTCTCCCATCAGCAAAATTACATTACAGCTAATTAAGATACCACCAGCTCCCTAAAGCTGGTTCTCCATGAAAAAGGGACCACTCAAAGAGAAAGAGAGGAAGGAGAGGCAAAGCCAACAGAGTGACAACAGCAAACTAATTTTCCAACAGTAATCGAAACAAAAACCCAAGCAATTACGAACTTCCAAAGATGCGGTTTCATTAGGTAAAAAAAAAAAAAAAAATTCCAAAAAAGCATTTGAAATGTTTGTTTAGCATTCAATTCAACACAAAACACATCCACATTCACATGAACAAATACAAAGTTAGTGTGAAGCCTATCTGCTAACGGAGGCTAATCCAATTCATTTGCATACCAAAACAGTTGGCAAATTTCTGATAAGAAGATGTGTCCTCCTTCAGACATGGCAATGCCACAACTCTTCTATTTATGTTTTGGAATGAAATTGGATTGATGTGCATTAGTGTAATGCACATCAATTTAATTATCTTCACCACTACTGACATCCATCATCACCATGAAGTCACTTAAAAATACATAATTTCCAACCTCATTAAATTTCCTCAACTTCCACTGCTGAAAAAAGAAATTCATCAACTTTCCAATTCTTTTTAAAAATGAAACTGATAAAAAAGTATGATGTAATTATTGAAGCTGCTAATGATCCTATATATAAGAAACTATGCATAGTTATATATCTGAAAGGAAAAACTCACATGTCCTTGATGAGTCTTCAAACCTCTATCCTCTACCCTACAACTGCCATCAATCAAAAGGGTCTTGATTGGAACCTAATTTAAAATAGACAAAGACTTTAACACTCAACATCATACCTGCATTCTCGTTTCCAAATATACGAAAATCCATATAAAAAAGATACATTTTTTTTTTTAATTCCAGAAACTCATTCGGGATGAACTTGGGGGATTATTAAAGAACTAGTGCAAATTTAACAAAAAAAAATTGTTACCCCATTTTCTTGCGGTCTCCTCTTGTAATAAGAAAGGAAACCGGGCTCCAGGGTGAAGTACCTCATGTGAATATATGAACGCCCTATCTTACTCCTTCCGTACCTTACCATCCACCCTTCGTGTATCAATTTTGACCCTCTTGCCGTCCCAGTCTCCTCTAAAATAGTAGAATTCTCTAAAAACAACAGAAAGAAAGGATGATCTTATTATTACTTGGTTTTTCCAGTATGATTTTGCTCGCATTTTCTACATCATCAATGTATCCAGCTTGTGTATATATCAATGATACGGGGTTGTTCCAAGCATCGTGAAGTAGCCATAAAAGTAGTATATAGAGCACAGCATCCCAGTACTTGGTTTGAGAACCTGACCATGAAACACTAGTAGTATTTTTAAGCAAGTAGTAAGAAAACAACTGGAAACAGTACCATTAATGTCCATGTTGAGCCACTCCAGGCGGTTGGTTTTGGCGGCAGATGGTTCTTCTGTTCAAAGAAAATATTAGCTTGAAGTAATTAAGTAATTGTATGTCATGGGGAGTTGATGATGTAATTATAGAATAGTATAGCTTACCATCCCAGTTTCTGCTTGACGAAAAGGAATTGATCTTAAGGGATCTTCTCAATCTGTTAGTCATGATCAGCAGCAGCCTCGGACTCAGCCCAGCTACCTCCCTTGCAACTTCAAGCCACCAAGATAAACGGTTCCCTTGCGGCTTCTCTCCCTTACTACTTGCTTAAGTAGGCTGATTCCTTTGATGAGTTGACTCACTGCGCGATGTGGATGAGCCTCCGATCTTTGTTTTATCCATCTCTGCGAGATTATATAATATTATATTGTTAATGAATAGTGTTGACAACAGCTTATGTGGCTGGCTGATGACTGTTTGCTGGTGCTACCGTGCATTGTTGCAGCGAACCTTTCGTCCTTAATATAATAAAATTACTAAGATAAAATATTACATGTCATGTCAGAGAAAGTTGTGATTTTTTTTTTTATTATTATTCTCCTTCCTTGTTTATCAAACCTGGTTTGTACATAAAATAATCTCACAAATGTTTATTATTGTGGTAATTTTTTTAAATATTTTTTATTTAAAAATAAATTAAAATAATATTTTTTATTTTTAAAAAATAATTTTTAATATTAGTGTATTAAAATAATTTGAAAATACTAAAAAAAATTACTTTAAAATAATTTTTTAAAATTTTTTCAAAAATATTTTTAAAATACAAAAACAAACATGACTAAAAATGGTTTGAAATTATATTCTAAACAAAGTTCTAATTTTTTTAAAATTAAATTTTTAAGTATTAAATTGTCTTGATGTGTTGATGTTAAAAATATATTATTTTAATATTTTTTTTTAAATAATATTTTAAAAATCAATTATTACTATACTCTTAAACACTTTATTATTAGAGTAATTTATACACCCGCAAATAAATCATCATAAATTAACTAGATTTATCTTAAACCAAAATCATTTTATGTTTTTTTAGTTAAATCGTATAAAACATTCATCCAAATTTACATCATTATGTTTTATTAGAATTTAATTTAGATCATGACTTGATTTTCTTGATTATCCAAATTTAAGAGGATTAATTTCCGACCACCTCACCCAAGTCAAGCTCCAATTTCCCGAGTTGATACGCGGGAAGGACTTACTTTAACTACAAGAAAGACCCTCTTGAGAATTTAATGTTACACTTTACATCTTATTGTTTATAATAGTTTACGTGCGCGAAAAATTACTTAATAAATATTATAACTTTATTGTTAAATAAAAATAAATAATGATAATAGAACCCTAAGTGAAACCATTCACAGCCAACTCCCACGCCACTGCTCTCCTTTCGCCGTATGGAAGCTGAGAGCAAACCAAGGAAAACACCTAAAACCCTGCATCCAATACCCAAACCCAGGGGCGGAACCGGGGGAGGCGGGCAGGGATTGCCCCTACAAAATATTTTAAATATTTGTATTTTTAGTGTTTAAATATAGTATAATATAGCGTCTGATGGCTACTCACATGGCCAAAATGCCTGGCTCATCTTGCCTTTCTTGGGAGAAACGTGGTCTGGGGTTATTAATATGGAGCCAAAAGGACGAGTCTTGGGCTTTGCACGCTTGTTAGTAGTGTTGGGGTTTTTCTTGTGAAAAGAGCTTCGAACTGGTTTTAATGGAGATAACTTGGGGGTATTTGTATTTTCGCTTCTTCTGGAGACAATTTTGTGACCGGACTTTGCCTGGCCATTGATAAAGGAATCATGGTTTGAAGAGAGGCTGGAAAGCCGAAGGGTCTCCATGATTCCAGTTATAGAGCAATGGTTTGAGGAAGGCAATTCCATTAAACAATCCCATCTTCAAAGTTCTATCAAGCAACTTCGCAGACATCGCCGCTCTGGCCATGCCCTTATACATTTGCATTTTTCTTCTGCCATGCCCTCACCAAAAACTGACCGAAGACTGGAAGAAGGGTTTGTTGCTGGACCCATAAATCAAACGGTTAAATTCTGCATTGAGCATGCAAAATGCAAATAAATGGTCGAATTAACACAACAGCAAAATATTGTGACAAAATACACACTTTTAAGATATATATTTTGATGCATATGATATATTTAGGAGAAAACATTCATAAAAATCATAGTTTGTGTGCGAATTAATCAATCAATTCCAACAACTGGATCATTAGGCCGACTGATTCAGCTAGAGGATTGGTAATTAGACTACTATCACTCCTAGTACTCAAAATCTAAATCTAACAAAAAAACATTTTATGAGATTTATTATTTACTTTGTTAATCTGATAATTAATTTAGTTAATAATTTTAGAGAGTTAAAAAAATTACAAATTTAACAAAATTTTAATAGAGTTTTTTCTGTATGGAAACTATATCAAAGTTTTGGCATGCTTAAAAAAATTATAGAAAACCACATAAACCAAACTCAATAAATTGTCACCAAACTTAACAAACTCTCATATTTCATAATCACAAGTAACTCTAAAAATGTAAAAACAAGAAAACATATATAACATGAAAAATGAATATAAAATACTTCAATAATACAATATTCAAGTAATTAAAATCTCATTATATATAAACATAACTAATTTATCTACATCTACATCATCTATTAGATGCTCATTAGTAGCACGAATGGATCCAGCTCTTACACCTACCTGAGTGGCCTTGTTCTCTACCATGACATTATCAAGATTTTAACATCTCTCCAAAGATTTCAAATGTAGTGCGACAAACATTGAACCACTAGGACATAGAAATGTAACTTTCATTTTATTCATCAATATTACAAAGCACTAATGCGGTCTCTCGATCATCTCATAGCATGAAGTTAACTTAATATTAATAAAACATTAACGTTAAATTAAAATATCAATATATAAAACCCAATTTTTAACATACTTACACCATTTTGAATTTATTTGGCGCATTGCTCGTACTGCATGTACCTAGTATAAGAACCAACTTAGGATTTAAAGTAATGATCCGACGTGTGATACTTATTTACCAAATTAAATGCTTCTTATCTGTAATCACAAGTTGCATCTCTGTAAATATATCATTTCTTCGTGCATCCTATTGTAGTATATAAGCTCCATGGCGGCTTAACCAATCGTAATCATCATTTTTACCCCCAATGAGTAATGACGTTCAAAGCATCACTCGTATCGATGTCAACTGGAATGTGCTATGATGAACTAGTGCATTACTTAATCTAGGCAATTTAGTTCAACCATCTTAAAAAATATCAGCGAGACCACTAATGTTCATATGTCCATCTCGCTGGTGCAAATAGCCAGACCAATCGTCAATCTTTCTTCCTAGTAAAGCGTCCACATGACCTTTGTAATATAAGTTTTTTAAATACCAAACATATACAATTTGGTGGAGTCATGTTTTTTTATTTAAAAAATGGCTAAAATACCTCGATAACAGGCTGCCTATGTAGCCCCTTATAATAAAATGTCAATACATGTGTTAGATTATTTTCAAATACTTGACCAGCACACCACTTAGCATTATAAATATATCGGTTTAATTGTATTTTTAAAAGTTACAATTAGAGAATATAATTTTGCATCAATATTGCTAAATAACTTTGCCATAAATGCATCCTAGTGGGAGCTATATTGTAACCCCAATAGTTTGGATAGCCATAAGCGACAATTTAGGTATTTGGGGCCAACATGAAGCACCTATGACCATAACTATTATTAAATAAAAACAAGTTGATTATTTATTGTTAACATAAATATCTTAAATATAAATAGTTATAATCCAAATTTTCGATTCATACATGAAAAAGTAGCAAACATCCTTTAATTTGTTTGCTCTTTTTATAAATGCAAGACATAGATGTTTGTATAAGTTGCCAAAATAGCAGGTCCCTAGCTATATATGGGGATGGTGTTAAAACCATCTAGGAGCGTTAGATAAATTAATGGCACATATCTCCATGTGAGGTTTGTGAATAATACACTACCAAACAAATACAATATATATATTCTAACATACCTACATAACACATTGAAATTATAATAACAATTCACATAAATTTAAAAAATAACCAACACATGAAAATGTTATTCAAATCATAATTTAATTTGTACCTCCCCAAGACCTTATTGTCAGCATCATCTAGTGGTGTCATAAATGTCTCATCAATTCATTTAAGATGTATGTTACCCCCTTCAACTTAGAAGGAAGGGATGTCAATCCAAATGATCACTCGCGTAATGTAATCCGATTACAAACACCAATATATGTGACTGTCTATCCATTAATAAGCAATCCAAGCAAAACTGCCATGTCCTATTGTGTTAGTGTCACTGCCCCATACTTAAGATGGAACATAATGTGTCAATCGCTTAATTAGTGCATGGATTAGGTCATGGCTAAGTTTGATTTGGTCTAGACAACTGACATTAGAAAAACTTAGCTAGAACATATATGGTTGAACCCACTCATGTGGTCTCATCTGCCTATGTGTACGACAATAAATAGAGGATTCATCTTGCATATATAATACCTTTAATGATAAGTAAATTAAATATATATTAAAATTAAATATACTTGGAATATTAACGAATACATCTTCCAATTGATGTTGATCCTGCAACCATAAAATAGAAGTGTCGGTGGGTTTGATATGCTTGTACTGTGACTGACGCTCTTTCGAATCATAGTCACGCTCTTTTAGATCATAGTCATGTTGTCTAGATTTATCATCGTTCGAATATGAATGCTCAACATGAGCAGATGATCCGCCATCTCAAGTTTGCAGCATCCTATGTAATAGTATCTGTAATTGATGTGAAATTAGATAAGTTTAATATGCTTAACAAAAATAGAATTATATATCCTAACATATTTTTCATATAATTATATTGTCATATATACGTTGTCGATTATGACATGTTTTTCTATTATGGCTTGTGTCATTGCATATGCCATACTTATAATATACATGACCTTCTCTTGCATCCATCTCATTGTTCAAACGAGTGGACATTCATTGACCATGCTCAAATTTCCATCTATATGAATTTGCTTCAACTCGAGGTCTAATGTACTCACTTCATTCTAGATTGTCTAGTAATCAATGAAATGACATGTTATATACTGATCCGTAATTAATTTCATGTTTTTTCAAGGTAAACACATTTATATAAAAAAAAAACATTTAAAGATAGTTAGAAACACACTCCCAAACATTTAATTAGAAGAAATCATGCCATTTATGTCTTGATAGAAAGAAGGGTTGTGATGATGGTTGGTTTTTGACATGAGATAAAGAGAGATGACAACTAGGTTTGATAGGAAATGAAAGGAAATGACACCCGGATAAATGATATTTTTATTTATTTTATTAAGATTTAGATTTTATGTTGATTCACATAATTTTTCTAACTAATGTTTGAGAAATTTTGACTATACTTGTCAATTTAAGATTTGTATATGGATTTTTAATTTGTTCCATATAGTGGATGCATCATCAACTATTAAATATTTTATACTCTAATCGTTGCTAATATTTCTTATTTTATTTATTAGAAATTTTTTATGTTTTTTATTTTATCATCCTTTCCAATCAAGTACCTTTTTGTGTGTATTAAAAGAAAATATATTAATTTATACGTTGCATAAAGATTAATTAATTATGTTGTATTGTGGTACAAAAAATAACATTACATATTAAATTATTTTGCTTTATGATGGGTCATGTTTTTTCTGAAAATAATAATAAATAAATAGCTAATGATTTTCCAACCCTTTAAATAAGGTGTTGACCCGATGTATCTAATCTTGTCTAGCATGCTTTTTTGTGAATTTCTTTGGGTTTCCATGAACCACACACAAACTTTTCATATACATAGTTTCTCTTACGCACAAACTAGTTTTTATATGTAAACCATGCACCATTTTCTATGTCAATAACACTACCCATCACTAACATTTTCACCAACGACATGGCATAAACAACTACAACATAACACATCAACCAATGAGCAATCATGGCTAGTTAATGGTTTTTTCCTATACAATAGCACTAGCAAAGCACTCTTTTTTCTCAAATGAATTACCAACACCAAAATTTTCCTCCAATGATACATCTCCTTCACCATAAAAAAATTCTAAGGTTTAGGTGTCTCACTAGGCAAATAAGCCAGAGCATAGCAAGGGCTAAACCAAGGCTATAAGCCATGTAAATTCCTAGCCAGACCATACAATCCCACCTTTAGCCGTACAAAGCCAAGTCAGCTAGGCACACACAATCCCATATTTGACTATATAAAGTCAGGGCTACACACAACCATTCAAAGCAAGACCAAACTCCATACATAACATGTCGCATGTGTGTGACACCGCGACAATTATCTTTCTGGATTGGGATCTTCGTGTTAACAACTTGACATTCATTGCAATATAATAGCAGACCCTTCGTAACACTCGTACAAGCATTCTGTAATAGTTTAACATGTAGTAACACGATAATAAATCCTTTGTAAAACACAAACAAATATTCCATAACAGTTTGGCATTCAGTAACATAATAGTACACCCTTTGTATTACTCATCTGACCATTCATGACAATTAATGTTCAATACAATACAACAATAGATCCCTCGTAATACTCATACAACCATTCGTTACAATTACATTAAATAAAATACAATAGTAGATCCTTCGTAATACTCATACAACCATTCGTCACATTTACATTTAATAAAACATAATAATAGATCTTTTGTAATACTCGTACAACCATTCATCACAATTACATTCAATAGGACACAACAAAAGATCATTTGTAATACTCATACAACTACTTGTCACAATTACATTCAATAAAATACAACAGTAGATCTTTCGTAATACTCATACTACCATTCATTAGCAACCCAAATTCATAATAGCCCAATCAACATCTCATAGTCGGTTTAATATTCATCGCAACACAATAATATATCCACCTTAAACAGGTCATTTCAAAACGTTAACATTTTCATCATTGTTTCAACGTTCAACAAGAACCTGATCGATATATCATAGTCGTTTCGACAATCATCAAGAATTCAATCAAACACTTCATATTATCATTCAACAAGGATTTAATAAAATATCATCATAAGTAAATTATTTCAAAACATAAACATCATACAAGAAAAATATGGAAACCACCTACCTACTCTACCTACGAGTTGTCCTTATCCTGATGATGGTTTGATCTTTGCCACACCATCTAAGACATCAATGACCACAAATAAGTACATTTGCATCCTTAAATAACATTCATCACCATTCTTATTTCAAGAGTCCATATGTTTCATTATTCAGGTGTTTCATATTTTATACTATCATACAATGAAATTGTTTCAAGCACTTAAGTCATTTCTGCCCGGGGGTTTATTGTAGAAAATCAACAGCGAAACTGATTCGCTATTGGCCATATAATTCAGTAGGAAAAATTGTTCCGCTATAGGCCACACAATTCAGCAGTGAAAATTGGTTCCTTGCAGGCTACACAATTCGGCAACGAAAACTGGGTCGTTGCAGCCAACACACTTTCGACAGCGAATGTTCATTCGCTACAGACAACTCAATTTCGACAGCAAATCACAAATTCACTATAGAACACACACTTTCAACAACTCACGCTGACTCGCTATGAACAAAACCCTTTTGGCAACCAATGTTGACCTGCTGCAACCAACACACTTTCAACAGTGAATGTTAATTTTCAAGCATGAACACATACATTTCAGTTCTAGCATTACATTTGTTCATAGAACCATGCAGATTGACATAATTTCAAGCATGAACACATGCATTTCATCACACAATATGTTATGTTCAGTCCCCCCCCAATATGGTCGATCATCTTTACAAGTTCATGCATTTAAAACTTGTTCATTGCCTTTGTTAAGTATTCTAAAATTTAGCCCCTATTCAGTCCCATTTTCATCCCTCTTCCTAGTCCAATTTTACCTTAACAACTAATGCTAGAATCCTAGGCCATTTAGTTGGGGTTTTCTTCTCCTTTTTGATCCCAAAGTCACAAGAACATGAGGAAAAAGGTTTTGGTTCATATCTTATGATTTTAAGTGGTTTTAGGAAAGGGATTTAATGGTCTTTTTTCCCCTCTGCTATCGGTTTTCTTCCTTTTCTTTTGTTCAGTTTTCCTCCATTTCTTCTTCTGTTCAACCGTTTGTCACAACCCCTCTCCCTCAATGGCTTTTATTTATTAATCCTACCCTCTAGCTCTTCCTTTACTCGCATATGCAGTGGAGCGAACATGCAACTGGGCTATGTGTTTTTCTCTAGATAAGGGGAAGGGTCTGCTGCAGCTGTTTTGGTCGGTTTTGGGAATAGAAGGGTCACATTCTCTTTTCTTCTAAACTCTCTACACACTCTTCACTCAAGAGGGCTTACATGCAGGTGGTTTGGTCATTTTTTCTTGGGGGAATGAGAGGTTTAGTTGTAGCAATGGTTGCACTGTTTCTAGGGGAGAGGAAGAGTCACCCTTTCTCTCTTTTTATATTTAGAGCCCTTGTAAATGTGCTGGGGTGTTTGGGCATTGAACCAAGGCTATCCTTACCCCTCTTTTGGGTTACTTTGGGCTGGTTTATATTCCAATTCTCCCTTAGGATAGGTTGTTCCAACACAAATTTTTTGTTAGGATTTATAGTGTCGCTGTTGATTTAGAAATCAACAGCAAAACTATGCTACTGTCGATTCAAAAATCGGCAGCCAAAAACTTTGCCATTGCCGATTCAAAAATTGATAGTGAAACTATGCCGTTGCCAATTCAGAAATCGATAGCCAAACTTTGACACTGCTGATTGAGAATCGACAGCCTATAATTGTGTCGCTGCCAATTTAGAAATCGACAGGCAAAAACTTTGCCGATGCCAATTCACAAATCGGCAGCCAATAATCGCATCGCTACCAATTCAGAAATCGACACTCAAAAGCTTTGCTAAAGCCGATTTAGAAATTAGTAGCCGAACTATGTTGCTGCAGATTTAAAAATAGGCAATGAAGAACTATGTCGTTGCTGATTCAGAAATCTGCAGCGATGGTGGACCCATTTCCGACTTTAATTTACTCTTTTTTTTAGGTGTTTGCAACAATAATATATCATCCTCAAACAAGTAATTTCAAAACATTAATATTTTCATCAACAACTCAACCCATATTTCATTATCAGTTTAACATTCGTTAACTTAATCAGTATTTCATAGTCGGTTTAATATTCATCACAGCACAATAATATATCAACCTCAAAAAGTCATTTTAGAATATTAACAATATATAAGAAAAAGGTGGAAACCACCTGCCTGTTCCACCTGCAGGGTGTCCTTATCATGATGAAGGTCTAATCCTAGTCGCACCACCTGAAACATCAATGACCACAAATTAGTACATTTGTATTTAGCATTCACACAACTCATCACCATGCATATTTCAAGCATACACAAGTTCATAATCAAGTGTTAGATTTAGCGTCCTTCCTAGCGCTTCTTTCTTCTTCTGATTGTGCTGTATATTAGATTTGAATCTATTTTCCTTATTCTATTTCCATTTCAGCTAATTGAATCTTTTTTTTTCATTATCTAATTTCTTCCTAAGGCTATCCTTATCTTTCTTCAAAGAGTCTATCATTTCTTTATCAGAAATCATCTTGCTCTTAGTTGACCTTTTGATTTGGACCCTTTCCTTTTTTATCTGTGCATATTTGTTGACCTGTTCATCATGTTTGGCTTTTACAGTTTTTAACTCATTTTAGATCCTCTTGGTTACTTCTTCAACAATCTCAGCTTTTTCTATCAATCTTTTATCTCAGGATCCCTTACCAAAGTTGCTAACTATTCATCCTTCCATTTTAGTTGTCGATTCAAGAAGTTTCTCACCTTATCTTCTTTTTTTAGTTATTTCTCCTAGAGCTGTTATTGCCCTTTACTATGATAGAGGTTGATTTCGCACTTTCGTAACTGCTTTTTAATTTTTTTTTACTCTTCCTTGTTATCCACATTTTTTTTTAATTTAGGATGCTCCATTTCTAATTTTGAATTTCTAGGTTTTGAGAGTCCAATCATTTTAGAAAGCTCTTTATTTCTCCAAATCATGTAATTTTGACTGGATGAGGATCCAACCCCGTTTTTCTCTTCCTTATTCACTAATAAAAGCCTTTTCTAATATTTCTTAATGAGTTCCATCTCCTGGAGGGATGACTGATGTCTAAATAGACCAATGAAATATGTTAATCCCAAAGTTCTTGGTACATATTGGATTTCACTTAGATGTCTCGCTACAAACATGGGTAATACATTTCACCTAAATGTATCCAGTTATACCAACTAGAAGAACCCATGTCTTGCTATCACAACTCATTGTGCAGACTGTGTCGTTTATCTATGGTGCTTTTCACCTAAAATTACTTTGCAACAATGTAGCATATTTCTCTACCCATGCTTTTTCATCCAAATTCTATAAAGTCTCATCTATTATAATTTTCAATGGTCGAAGATCAAACCATTAAAAGTTATTAAAAATATCTCTTCGTGTTTTGATGTGATTGGCAATCCATAGGTGCAACAATGGAACACAACATCTCAAATAAAGCCAAAAACGACTCCACTGTCACTGTTAATTTTTAAATCGACAGTGACATTGTAAACACTCAACAAAAATGAATGCCAAAAACAACCCCACCACCACTGTCAATTTTTGAATCGATAGTGACACTGTTTTCATTGCCGATTTTGGAATCGATAGTGACTCAGTCTAAGTAAAAGTTTAGGGAAACAAACTAAACTGTCTTAAGAAGTTAAGAGGGGGGAAACTAGTATTGGAATAACTAAAACAAGGACAATAACACTTATAAACCAACCCCAAACACCCTACCTCATTTAAGAGGGGGTATAAATGCAAGGAGAGAGGGGGGGAGAGAGAGAGAGCGAGTGACCCTTGCTCTTTCTTAAAATCTGACCAGTTGCATACAGCAGACCCTCTCTTTCTCTCCCAAAGAGAAGACCCCCAATCCAGCTGCATGCATCCCTCTTGAACCCTAGAGAGGAAAGGAGAGTTAAAGAGTGCCAAAAATGGCTGAAACCATAACAAAAGAGGGTGTGTAACAGGTCGGCTGGTACAGCTAGAGAAGGAGGGAAGGAAAACAGAAACTAGAGAGGAAGAAGAAGCAGAAAAGCATGAGTAGACAGGGGAGAAAAACTTGTTAAATT